>BROG01000062.1:657500-1067500 GCA_030159075.1 Atrina japonica | reverse complement strand
TATATCATATACCAGAAGCAATAGGCAAACAAGAAACGCTGAAATACTAGGCCCCCATGTGCATAAAACGTAAGACTGGTCTTAGTTTGAGGATATTCAAAAGTGTCCTGTTCATCGAATCAGATTACAAGATTAAAATTGTTGGCAGATTTAGAAAACATTTCCGGCGTTTAGCTAGCATACTAAACTATTCAAGTTTGTAAACATATGACGTATTTGCAAACGGAATCATTATGATATTTTACCGACCGTCAGATCTGCGAAATGTTGTTTCATATTCAGTTTTTCGTTTATGGAATGATCGTGCTTTAAGCAAGTCGAAAGTTGACAACCACGCTAACAATATTGCAATAGAGTTGCCACAAAGAACAGCAAGAATATATTTACAATAATTTCAGTAGCGGTCTCGATATGTCATATTAAGCGGACTTTTTCCTCCAAAGTGTAGAGACAATTAATTTTGCAAATACTGTGAAAACAGTGTTTTACCAGCACTATAAAAAGGTGTTCGATTTGATAATTTAATAACAGGTGAAACATGTGCGGAAATAATGAAATTTGGCTGGGTAGACTTGCGTATTTTTATGTCTATCTTATAATTTTATACTGACTGCATATTTCTAATATTTTGTTTAGTTTGTATTTTACATTGCATGTAAATTTGATGATGCGTGTGTGTATGTGTGTGCATCGTATCTGTTTTTCATTCATGATTAGGATTTTTCATCATAAACCAACACGGTATAACCCAAACGTCTCCAAACGTGGTATTCTCAGTTTGATTTTTACCGTGTAACATATTATTATTGCTTTATCAGTAATTCGTTATTCTCTTTTCACATATATGAAATGGTGTGGTGTTTTTGTTTCAGTGATGTTAATATTTTGTTGAAATTAAGTTTCCATAACATAACGGTATCTCCATCTAGTTTAAATTCAGGCAAGACGTTTGTTATATATGTTACTTCTTTTACTAAAGAGTTATAATATCGAAATCTCTATATTGTTGATCATTTATCGATAATATATGTGTACTAGCATGTGATTCAAAATGGAATCAAACGTCTCAAAACTGCCTAAGCATATGTACATAACATGTCATAATGACATAAATATTATAAATGATATCAAAATTGTAGATTTGCAAAACCTAGTTTTTCACCAGTTTGCCTTTGCTTAACATGCAACTCACATGAACAGGAGAAAACTGTTTAATTGGAGAAAAACTAAGTTTTACCCATGAATGTAATTTCGGCATAGCGACATAACATGTGACTTTGTCGTGTCATATATACACACACTATTTTGTTTGCATGTTGGCATTGACCCTCACATAATTTTTACATATATAATGAAGACAATTATTAATGATGTGATCTTATTACAAGTAAACATATGCATACGATTATAATATTAATAAATCATATATCTGAGGTCACTATCATTACACAGAACTAATCTCATACATTGATAGGTCATAGCCATATTTATTTGTTTTTTGTATGCTATATGCTGTATTGATTTAGGAATCAAACGCAAATAGCACGTAAAAGAGAGAGAGAGAGAGAGAGAGAGAGAGAGAGAGAGAGAGAGAGAGAGAGAGAGAGAGAGAGAGAGAGAGATATCCATGTCAAAATTTAATAATACAATGATGATGATGATGATGATGATGATGACGATGACGAAGACGACATTGGAGATGACATGATGAGGATATTAAAAATTTGATATGGGTTTCTCTTTCTAACTTTAAGTTTATTCCAAAAAGTAAGTTTAGTTGGAACAGTTAACATGAAATGACAAGCAGTGTCGACATTAAAATGAGACAAGTTTTAATCTGTCATGTGACAGCATGTTAAACACGTACGTTATCAATTGTCGTGATGCAATATAACAAAATCCGTAGAAAGCAAAGCGAGATTTATGTGGTAAGTGGGTAGAAAAGGGTAAATGAACTGTACTTAGGTATGATCTAAAGATGCACGTATCTATGTGCTGCAAATAGCGCGGTTTACTGCAGAGCAGGCGACATTTTGCATCCGATAATTTAAACGAATAAAACCAAAATATTTGACATTTACATGTGGTTTTCGAACCCAACGAATTTAGAGTTGATTACGTTGAAACAAGATTTTAGATTAAGATTACTCTATGTCCAATGCCAACATATGGGATACATGTTTATCTGATGAAGTCTATTTGACAGATCACTTTGGACATTTGTTTTAGCCTTTTTTTACAAAACTATAAATTAGTAATATATTTAAAATATATATAACAATCAACAAAAACATGCAGACAGAACACGAGTACAAATCAGATAGAGGTTCGATAGATACAATCTATATACATTTGTACAATGAAAGCAGTTAACAAAGACAAACTAAGATATATATGTACATTTGTACTTTTCTATAGAACATATAAATCAAAGCAGAAAAGTTTATGTATATTATCATTTGAATAATATCATATATATTAATAGCAACTCAGATTACCACTCTTCGTTTCGCAACTCTACATATTTTTATTCGACCTCAGCTGTTGATGTCTTAATAACAGTATCGATCGTGTTCTGCATCTCTTTTTACCCTTTACTTTGGCATATTTGAAATATTATTAACAGTACCTCAGATATAGGCTTAAAAAGTGACCAAAACAAATATTCGACAAATTAAGGAAATTTTTTTAAAGATTTTTTGTAGGATATAATATGTTCTTATTATTAGGCCATATTGGCTTTTTACCTCAATATCGTCCCCTCAAAGAAGGATCAGGCCCAGAATCACTAAATTTACTCAATACTCAAGCTCAACCTTTATTTTATAATTTTACTATACCACCCATTTCAAAATGTTCCGTCCAAAATTGTAAAACATGTGATATATATATATATATATATATATATATATATATATATATATATATATATATATATATATATATATATATATATATATATATATATATATGGGATTCACTAGCAGTCTGACAAATTAGCATTACAGTACCAAAAACTGGGTTCATCTGGATTGTATATCATCAAACGATGTTTACGAATTTTGAGTGTACTTTGTGTGGATTATTTTATGTTGGCGAGACAAAGGGGCCGTTAAATAAAAGAGTATCTGGTCATCGAGATTAATAAAGGGGTAACCAGATACTCTACCGTCATTTCAGCTCCCCTGACCATTCCATTTTATCTATGAAAGTGAGTATAATTGAAATAATATACCAAAAAAACCCATTCGGATTCTTCAACTCCGAATAAACACTGTACTCCGTTATAACGGACATTTCTTATCACAGACTGTTCAGGCCTACACGTGTTACTACCGATGACTGTTCTGAACAGACACGTCATTTTTTAAACTTTAATTTACAAATAAAGGTATAGACGCTTTAAACATTAGTAATGTTTTAAATCACAAAAAAAAAATTCAGTCCTGTGTTCCGCCATATTTTAAATTGAAGACCACGCCTTGTATTTCATACAGCTATACAGTATTCAAGCTATTCAATTACAAACAGGTTTTGCAGTGCCTAGATATCAACCATCTTCTACACAACACCGTCACGTGATCGGGTGCATCATCTCCCTACAAATATAATCCTATCGGGCATTTCACCAACGGCGATGTTTCCATTGTTAAAAATGAAACCCTGAAAAATCTTATATGAAGAGGCCCAAAATACCGCGACGCCCGTTCCTTTAAGTAGCGACAGAATCTCAGTTTAGTTATGAATTCTGTCGAATATTGTGCAAGACGATAGGCCAAACATGAAGACGTGGAACCGGACACTTTGTCTAAATGGCTTTAAAAAAATACGATGGTTAATAAAATCTCGTATTCGAGAACTTAAAAAAACTTTGAAAACACATTTTCCTTCTGTATTTAGTGATCCAGAGGTGGTAACTGGACAGATTACATAACCATTATGTACTGGTCACAGCAGATAAAGCCTCAAATAATATAGTTTTATTTGTAAGACTCATTACTCCTTGACAAAATAAGTATCATGATAACCAATCATTAGATATTTAACTTTTCTGGTACCGAAATTAATGAAAAAACCCAGTTGATTATGATACTAAAAATCTCTCTTTTAATTTTTATGAGGAATTGCTGTGTATAGAGTAGAGAAGTAGTATGTTTGATACTGTTGATACTTTGAGATAAAATTGTGTGGATGCAAATTTCCTAACAGTTGATTAGAACTATTAAGTATCGACATCTGATTTACATCGCTTTTGAAATAATCAACTGTCAGTATTGTTGAAGTTTCTCCTTAACTGCTGTCAATATCTTAGTAAGGAGTAAAGATAAAGGTTTGGTAGAACACTTGCTGGAATCTGCTATATACCTTTGCTTATATGGATTTTTATGAAATTTAGGTATCCAATATTAATATGGTAGCTAAGAATCAGTGTCGGATGTAGGTACATTAAAAGAGCGTAATACGGACACGTGGTTTTGAAGGATCTCGTCCCCGTGATCCGTTATACGTTCCCTAATTTACACAATCAAAGGGAGGTAAGTTGTATGTCTGTATTGGAAAACGCTGGGTCTCTTACTAGTCTTATTTCCCTCTAATTCATCAAACAAAGTAATTAGGACTGTCCACTAAAAGTGGAGAACCCAATTGTTATTGTTGTGTTTTTTATCATTTATTATTCCTGTCACCAAACTCTAGCGAAACTATTACAATTCATTCGAATTCTCTTTACGTAATCATATGCGTCTTCTTCTGAGGACCAGCTGGCAACTTTTTGGGTCTACCATCTCGATGCGATTTGGTTGTGCATCGAGATTAAAATTCTCCTCAGTTAGACCAATTGGCATAATCCGATACCTCTTATTGGTTCCGAAATATTCGTGGCCCAATTCTGGCCAAAATTGGCGAATTTTTTATTCGTTCAAATTTCGAAAAACAAAATTCATTTTCGGTTATTTCGTCGCATTTTGTTACGAAAATATGTCTCATTTTTTTCTAACGTCAATTTTTGATGTTGCCCCGTTTGGTCCAAACTTTAAGATTCGACGTTTATGATGTTTTTTCGGAACGTTTTCAAATGTTTTTCATGCAAATTATTGTCGTAGGATATCTTCTATCTATGTCACTTCTCCGATTGACTTTTGATGCAGTATGTAGGGGCTAGGTCCCTTAAAGTGTTTTTAGTCCTTTTCCCTATAAAACGTAGAGTGCTCAAGCGATTGTCAAGATGTTCATACCAAATATGTAATATACAATGCACATTGTAATATTTATAAAATATATCTCACATCAGATCTCTAATTTTTGAGAAATTGGGTGCTAAACAGTTAAGGCCTGGGGAGCATTTGGCGTCATGCGTGGCGCATTTTGAGGAGTAATTTTGATGCATTTTATTTGAAAATCTCAGAATTGATAAAGTACCTAACGTGGTGAGCTGATTAGTTTTTTATTTGATTTTGTCGAATAATAAAGGAAATACAGCTCAAGGACGAATTTTCGTTTTTCGGCAATTACGTCGTCACGGTAGACTGAAAACGTCAGATGTTTTATACGATGGCCTATTATGTGAAGTAATCAGTTATTTCGTAAGAACAATACTTTTTCAGATATAGCTGAAACAGAAAGTAAGGACGTTTTTGTCCAAATCTGCAGAGTCAGGCCTAACAATATGAAATAAAACCCATTACGGGACCATGTCGGCAACAAGTAAGGTAATCCGGAATCGCTTCATAAGTTTAGTAGTATTTGTCTTTGTTAAATATCTCAGAAACTAAGGACTTTTTGTATAGACATATATATGAGACTTCTGTAGGGAATTCAATAAAGAAATAGCATGTACAATTTCAAGGTCATCCAGCAAAAGGTCAAGGTCAGAGAAGAATTTTATATCTATTATGATAGCGAGCATTTAGTAGACAAATCGAGCGAGAGAGAGAGAGAGAGAGAGAGAGAGAGACAGAGAGACAGAGAGAGACAGAGACAGAAAGACAGACAGGGACAGTTCTACTTCTGTTTAAATAAACAAAAACACGTTTTATTTCTTTTTGCATCAACAAAATCACGCGCATGCGCACAAAAACACGTACATGCATGCTTACAATAACACATACACGCACGAATGCACACATCCCTTTATTTCGGTTTTTCTATTTATTTCACTATTCATAAATTGAAATCTGTCCCATATACACATGCTCGAAATCACACATACACGCACACACACGCGCATGCGCACGAAAAACCAAGGGCATGCACACACTAAAGTCGCGCATGCAAACAATAAACACATGCATGAAATAAAGCATATAATTGACAACATGCACATTCATTTATTTCAATTACATGAATGCATGCGCACACTTCGCCTACACACACACACGCATACACACATACAGGCACGCAGACAAACACACGCACACAATACAGACACACAAAAACATAGCCACATACACACACGCGCGCGTGAATAGACAGCGAATTTTATATTCGCACTGTCGGAAAACAATAAATACATGTTCTGCTGGGTCTTATGAAATTTATTAAGATACAAACACGCGAACATATAGATGGACTGACTGACAGACATACAGATAGAGACACAGTGACAGACACATATAAACATAGGCACATACATTCACGCGCGCTTCTATAAAAAGCGAATTTTATATTCGCACTGTCGGAAAACAATAAATATATGCTTTATTTGTCAAAATATATATATATATATATTAACATACAACAATCGCACGCAAGTCTCACTTAGGTCATGCCTAGCTACCCCCATGTATTTCCTATAGCGACCTTGACACTCTTAGCTCTAGGTCCCTGTCACGTGACTCCCCCTTTCAGTCAGTGCTAGCCACGATCGAGACTATTCAGATCAATCATTTGCCGCAATCAAAGCGTGTCAGTTAGTACAGCTGTCTTCTAAATTTCCTGCAGAAACCCGTTTACTCTACAAGTTCTGGCTTATTTTTCAATGCACTTTACATCTTTTAATTCCATGATAACTATTTCATTTCTCGACAAATTTAAACTCATTTCTATTTCTACGTCAAATTCATATGGAAAACCCGTCGCATTTTTGTATTCGATACAATTTCTAGTTAAGTCTGTTATTTCAAGCAATTTCTCAAACTATTTCAAGTGATATGTCATCAATTCTTCATCAAATGTGTGTACTTTTCTACACCTGTTTTCTAAAAGGGTGAAATGTGAAAACACCGTACTCTCAAGCAAAGATTATACACCCTTTCCCCTGGATATATTGGTTGTTTGCTCTTTCAGACCAATCAGTTGTGGTCTGCAGGTTAAAAAGGGTTATGCTTTAAAATGTGTCCATAAAAGAACACAACTGTTGATAGTAATCACATCGCCTGTCATAAGTGTGTGTGTGTGTGTGTGTGTGTGTGTTTTATTGTCTTGCTCGTATTTCCCTAATCTATAGAACTCAATAGACGTACCACTTCAAGAGCTGAACAATTAGATTAAGATAAAGATTATATTTTTGACAACATTAGTGTAGCTTAGACAGGGGGTTCCTTGTGATCACCTTGTTAAAACCTCTATTATTTGTCATGAAAGGGTCTAGGGACTCAATAAAGTAGAAAGTTATAAACTCAAGCCAGAAATTGTGCAAGAATTTAGAGGACCGATTAGTATATGTAGTCCATTATGTTAGAATTGTTTACTGTGAATGACTTCGAACCAAACGACACTGTACTAAAATTTATTGAAAGGAGAGACCAGTTGAATCCAGAAATGATAGGTTCATGTTTGAAAGAATGAATATCGATACTATATCAACTGTTACCAAAGTGGGAACGTTCTGTAATACCATACTCGGTAACAGAACTCGGAAAAATGTAGTTATTCCGTCATTACATGTATTTGTTACACGGGAAGATTAATTGATAGATTCATATGATTGACGGCATGTTAAAATCTCGAATTATCAGTAGTTCATACCTTAGCCTCAAGTGTCATAAAAAAAGATTCATATTGAATTATGTTTCATACCAGTAACAAGAGGTCATTTAGGTTATGTCACACCTAAACTCTTGCTTTTGTCAATATAATGAAATTATTAAATTAAACATACAAGATTAGCTTGCAAAATCAAGAGTTATATCAAGCCCCTGATATACTTGTACTTGAAAATCAATGCCATTGTTTCTAAGATAGTACATTTTTTTAGAATTTCGATAATGTAATTAATTTTGATATTGTTTGATTTTCTCATCTATAAACATAAATAGTAATATCTTCCCCTCTCCCTAAATGTTCTTGGGATCTTACCTCTAAATTATTGTCGCCAATGCTTTCGTTTTCGGACCGCAAAGCAGCATTTGTAAAAAAATATGTTTTAAAAGAACTAGAAATGCTTGAAAATAGCCAGTAAACACCTGTAAAATTGTAATCGAAGGCAGTGAATACTGATCGGGGACCAGTAGCCGGATAGGACCAGTAGCCGGATAGGACCAGTAGTCGGCTGTGGTATGATTTCGTCTTTGTTATGTACCACAACAATATATTTTTTCTTCTGTTTCAGGAAAAAGTCTATTATCTGATGATTGAACCAAAAAAGAAATCTCACAAAATCGTGTTCTATATAAACGAAATAATGCAGTAGCCGGCTACTGGTCTTGCTCGAATACTTGTTTCAGACCAATGCTTCATACAAAATTGCCAATGATCTATATAGGATATCGGACATTCCATGATATAATTTAGTAGATTTCTTATCAGGGAGCGACAATACCATTGTAAAATAAGTTTTTGGTTGGAGGACACTCCTAATCTATAGAATATAGACCGAGTTCTTCCACACAAATGTAGGATATACTACCATGCTTTTTTTAACCACGTGAGCAATTTGACTCTTTGGATACAATGTTTTATAAAACGATTTAAGATATCTAGAATCTGACGGAATAAGACCTCTGTGCAGTATTTTTTACAACAGATGGAATATTATGACACAACAAAATACGAGATACTGCGTGGTTGAGAACTTTTTATCATTCTATCCTAAAGAAAAAAGACTTCGTTGCCGACATATGATCTACTTTAATATAAAAAGTAAAGATTGAATAACTCGCAAAATTACTTTATACAGCGGTAGTTGATGATTAGATGTCATAATTATTATTATATACGTACACCGATTTCACTTTAAAACATGTTCAAGGAAATATGATATGTAAGGCGTCTTTCGTCTGTGGGGCGAACCTAATTTTGACATCTAAATTTGAAAATATGTCGAGCAAAATTGTACTTAAACTGGAATTTAGTTACATGAGAATGAATCCAAGTGCATATAGGGTAACGAACATTAAAATGTTTCATGTAATTCATTGTGAGATCTAGGTGAGGGTTAGGGGTTCCAAGTGATAATATTATGTTAATCGTTTTTAAATGTTTAGTCGAGACAGAGAAATACTGATTAAATATTCTTTAACATGGACAAAAATTTGCTCCAGAATGGATAATTAGGTTAAACTTTCTATTACTGAGTTTCTTGAATGCAGAATATTCTTATTCAGAGCTTTGTAAATATAAAAAATTGGTAGCCCAGTTCGTGTTAGGAAAATTGTCCGTTCACATTGATTTAATGTTATCCATAGTATGTGTATTGTAATTCAATTAGTTTCCACTAGAAACATGGTGCAGTCGCATTTCTTTTGATTGGTTTTTTAGCAGATACCAATGCATTGTTGTTTCAGAACGGATAAATAGTTCCGTGTTATGTTCGAAAGAAATTTTACTTGTGATTTAGATGTGCATGCATGTTCGTACATATTATAACAATATATATATATATATATATATATATATATATATATATATATATATATATATATATATATATATATATATATATATATATGTGTATATATAAAGCTAAATTTACATCTTTCTACAGTGGGTTGGTTTCAGATGAATTTAGAACTACGATTTTTTTTTTGGCCTTGTATAAAACCATGTTGTGTTTCGGAACTCTATACTATTTCAAATTCTAGGTCAACTATTGAAGTCTAATTGACAGAAACTATTTTCTTGAGCAATTGCTTCGACCCTTTTTGACATAAACAACTATATATTTAAAGCTATTATTTATATATATATATATATATATATATATATATATATATATATATATATATATATATATATATATATATATATATATATATATATATATGACCATGACGAGTTTGTGAAGTTGACTTGGGGCTGCCGATTAAGACATGTTTTGTAGATAATTTACTTTGTTGTATTCAAGTGGGCATTTTGTTAAATTAAATATATAATGAAGACTTTAATCATACTTTGATATTATTACTCATTAAAAATCTAGGTTAAAAAGTGAATGTAATAAAATATAAGCAATATTTACAATTCATGTCATGTACTTATATCTGCCCCAGGATTTATCCCAGTTGTAACAAATTGGTTAACTCAAATATAGAATTTCACCCCAGTCATCAGAAAATGCCTTTACAATTGCTGAAGTCTAATCATATGATTAAAAGAATCTGTGACGATTATATAATATATAAATATATAATGGTTAAGATTAGATACACAGATATCATTTTGCAAAGAAACTTAGCGCTCTCATATGTAATCTACAGATGGTTTACATTGTATTCAAAGTTATATATTAGATGACGTCATAGATACATCCGACAAGTGTAAAATTTAGTTTGCTCAAATTAGACAAGGGTTGGTCAATCAATTTTTTATTACCCGTCCTAAAAAGAAACTATTTCTATACATAGCACTTTCTTATCGACCAAATGCTATTTATAGAACTACTTTAATAAATAAACATACTTTGATTTCTTCTATCGTAATTTGAATTATACATATATGACCCTTCCGTTTCCTTATTGATGTAATGCTAAGGACATTCTCCGAGAAAACAAAATAATCTCTACATATAAAAGTTAAACTTTCAATTTCCAATCAAATGGATACGTCCTTTCGTCGTTGAAGTTAATATTTCATTGGGTATATACAGTGGTAAAAATAGTGAATGATATTTATCAATTTTTAAAATGGAATTAAAAGTCTGACTTTAAGATTGTATTTGGAGGATTCAATTAGTTCTAAATTGCATGCAAAGCAGCTTTTGTCTGCGTTTTCTTAAAGAGCATTAGCGGCGACTATGGCGTGATTTTTATCTATCTTTATATAAAGATACAAAGTTCTCAGGAATTGTACTTGTACATATTGACTTGTTTAAAAGTTCTACGAATTTTAAAAATATCAGATATCATTTGTGGGCATGTATATATATATATATATATATATATATATATATATATATATATATATATATATATATATATATATATATATATATATATATATATATATATATATATATATATATAATCAAATGGTATTGTGGAAAACATTCATACCGACCTCACATCGGAAACTTTGTAGACAAACGTAGTTATTTGTTTTCATCGTTATGGGATAAAACGTATTTCAAGTGAATCCAATCTACCCGAATTTAATAATTTTATTTTTATATTTGGGGAAACACAATATAAAACGCCGAAATAGTCCGATTACATCTGTGTCTAATTATAGTAAAACTGACCAACTCGTACCAATATCAAATTGGCACCGAGTGACTTCGGCTCTTTGGAAATATGGAAATCGACATTTAGTTTGGTTGAATCGGCACTGGAAATAGCAGTTTTGGCATGTGTTGATATCAATTAGAAACCTTGAAAAATATTTTAAAAAATGTTTATAACGGTCCCAATGACGATTCATCAAAGTAATTTATATGAGCAAATATAATAACTTAAGAAAAAAAAAATATTATTCAATGACCTTACATTCCATATATATTTTTTTAAAGTTTAAGCTATAATTGATAATTGCTATTGAAACATTATATCAGACAAACAGGCGTTCCGGTGTAATGAAGAGAATGAAAAGGAATCTGAATTGAATGATTTTGTAATAAAAGAGATAATGACGAATATGTGGTTTTGTGAGGCCCCATCCTCATTCAATCTACCTGGCAATTCAAAAAAAAAAAATAAATAAAACACACACACACACACACACACACACACACACACACACACACACACATTTTAGTAGACTACTAAAAATCTAAATTCGAATCGTTCATATACATGTACTACACAATGCAGAATTTATATACATGTTATCATAGTGTCGATAATAAAATTACTTGTAAGCAATCGCCAAATCACTTGTTTTATTTTCCGAAATTACTTGAGTGCTAAGTCACCATAAAAATATAGTATAGACCTACGGATTATGTTGTGTAGTACTGATGCCTCTAGTTGTCAATATTTATAATCTCACTGAGGTGCCGAGGGTCCACGGTAGATTGTTTGTTCCCAACCTGAGGGTCGCGGGTTCGAGCCTCGTTGGAAGTGTCTGTTGTTCCCTGTCTATTAAATGAAAGTAAAAACCGAGGTCCCGTGCCATGTTATCAATTTTGATTTGGTGACACCTTTATATGAGTGAAAAATTCTTGAGTGGAAAATAACAACAACAACAAATGAGGTGTCGATCGAATTCGCTACTGTCCGTGCCACTCACTTCGAAAATAGGATTACCTAATTTAAATTTTAAACTTTGAACAATTGGGCTGAATAAAAGTCTAATATCTTACTGGAGTTGTTGAGTAACGTTTTAAATATTCTGTACATAATAAGAATTCCATGGAGATAGGCGTTTTCTACTGTTAAAAATGTCTTCCGCCGGACCGGATTTTGTGTGCTTACTGTGCTTACTGTGACGTCATTAGTCAGCGGTTCCAATTATTCCCAGACCTTTGAAATGTACATGGTTTTTACTCCCGGTCAAATGAAATAAAAATTAATTAAACAGTTTAATTATATATAGACAGTGGAATTGCGAAAATGTTAAATATTTTTAATAACAGTTATAGTTTTACTCACATGCTCAACACGACCGTTTCTGTCAAAAAGACTTCATCAGCTCGACAGATGAGCTCAAAGAAATAATAAATGTATTTTTCAGAAATGAATAGTGGTATCATGCACGGCAAAATAATAAACCTAAATGTATTGCCAAATCTATCTAAGAGTACACACTCTTAAAAAGATCATTAACAATCTTAGCTTTTTGGGAATTTTGTTAAATAGGATAATCCCAGCGAAATATTACTTTAGTGTAAAATAACTAAATATGATGCGTTTTAATTTGTATATAATTGCTGCATACACATTCTCCACATTTTTATCACGGAAGGCAATCAACAGTATGACGTCATTGTTTTAAACATGAAAAATAGTATTTTGATATACGAAATCTTGTTTGTGATTTCTAAAGAGCAGATTCTAATTAAATAATGGCGCATATATACATAAAACATTTATAATGATAACATGGTCGCCTTTTTGGTGATTGTAAATGGTACTCATACGCATAAACATGCATATACACTTTTGAACCTACAAGTAAAACAGTGATACACTAGCACCTACTCAAGAACAAATTACGAAAATGCGACTACACATTTTTTCAATAAGAAGACTATCATAAACATAATACCAGAGTTATAATGCTCAAGACGATATCGTTTCTGTCAATTAGACTTCATCAGTTGAGCTCCAATTTGAAAAGTATGTGTATTTTCTAAAGATAAAGTGGTATCATACAAGGCCAAATAATATCTCTAAAAGTATAGCCGAAATCCGTCTAAAAGTAACCACTGTAAAAAAAAAAATGACTATCTTAGCTTTAGACAATTTTCGAATTTAAATAGTGTTAACAGTGCCAAATATTACTTAAGTAGCAGATGAACAGCTGGTACCGAAATACCAACTAATTCAATAAATAAAAACTTGTAGAATTGATAACATCGAACCGGAAATTTACTAAAATAAAGCAAAATTATATATTGTTGGACTGATATATATTAATCATCTGGTAACATTATACTTTATAATAGAAATTTGACATCAAAATCTGTGTTATACTGATGCAGAAGAAATGTTTTAATTGACAAGTACTTTGACATTGTCATTTGTATGTACCGATTGTTTTAAGGAGTAGCATGCGCCTACAATGCAATTTTGATATTAACCGATGAGACGACAGACTGAGGGGTGACGCAGAAATGATATATCTACGTCCAAAAGATCATCTTACAATAGCCTGTCTAGCGAGCTTTGTCCATCGATGACATTTTCATCAATATGTGAACCCTTGGAATAATGATTATTATAAAGTAGTTTTAGTGTAGCTATATTGATTTTATTTGTATGCACCGCTAAACTGAATTTATAAATACCGTGATGCAATCACAATCAACATGTATAACTCATCCTTACGTAGATAAAGTACACACCTTGTTACCTTTAACGATTCATTATTTTTGCACCAGGTTGCGCGGTATAACTCGTAATAAAATCCTAATTACACAACAGTTTTCTAATTGTATGTTGTTTTAAAGGGTCATAACTTACACGCTAGTCAAATACGTTAATTCCCTACTATTTCAATCAGCAAATTACCGTATTCCCTTGTGAATTTCAATTTCTGTTCTTATTTCGTGTGTTATATTGAAACGCTACACTCACTGTAATAATAAATGAGATTGCTGATAAATTTGGTCAGTCGTTTTCCTTTTTCATGACTTGATTATTGCACCTTTATGATCAAACTTTTGATCGATGACTTAGTTAAAATGATATATCTTTATTTCATTGGTAGACATTGAATCGAAATATCAAAATAATGCAACATACATATGTATGAAATATAAAAATTAAAACGACAAACTTTAATTTCACCAAGAGGATTATAAATATTATCAATTTTTTTCCAGGGAAAGAACCAGCACTGACTGACGAGTCATGCCAATGAAGAACAGAGACAACGAAAATATAGTCTTTAACATTTGTTTTGGTCTCGTTTGTAAAAGTATAGTTTCAGTATTGTTAATAATATTTACAACCACTGGGTCGTTGCCACTGCTGGTGGACCCTTTGAGTCTCCTAGGGTACATATTATTTCGCACAGATACGATCACTTAAATTATCAAAAGCTAGATGGATTTCACAACACATTTATATTTATTATTTGGCCTTGTATGGTACTACTTTTTCTTTCGGAAATATACATTTATATTAAATTCGAGCTCAACTCGTGAAATGTTTTTGACAGAAACGATAATCTGAGAATTTGTTTTCTGCTTTGTTTGTAAAACTATAACTTTAGCGTCGTTGGGGATGTGATGATTAAAGTCAATAAATAGATAGATAGATAGATAGATAGATAGATAGATAGATAGATAGATAGATAGATAGATAGATAGATAGATAGATAGATAGATAGATAGATAGATAGATAGATAGATAGATAGATAGATAGATAGGAGATAGGATAGATAGATAGGATAGGATAGATAGATAGATAGATAGATAGATAGATAGATAGATAGATAGATAGATAGATAGATAGATAAATAGATAGATAGATCGATAGATGGATAGATAGATCTTTTCATATTTATTTGAAATTTCTTCAAGCATTTCAATTTTGATATAATTTTATGTTAATGAATAATTCATTACAAATTTTCCATTCTCCTCGTTTCAAATTACATCTTCAATATATTATATCAAGATCAATACTGAACAGAAACAATTATAAATATGTTTATAATCATTCTTCTTTGTTTAGACTTCACCTGCCGTAAATATGTTTCTGTAGGGTACGCACGGATATCGCCGATGAAATCATTCAAAATAGAGAGCAATATATAAAATTAATAGAGGATGCCTTTAAACGATGATAATCAATAACAGTAGGTAATTAAACGGACTTTAATTCTAATATCGTCTTTATCACCCGATAAAACAATTCATACGTTTCTATCTTGCTTGGAACTTATTTTCTTATTCCGAAAAAATCAATACTATCAATAGTTGAAGGTGTTATAAGAGTATTTCTGTACATGACCATATTGGTAATTATCCAACCCTTATTCGTTTATTGTACTGGCAAGTGAATAGAAACAGCGTAAATATATTTCGTTCACCATATATCATGTCAAATGTCGTATGTTCCCATACATATTATCAGATATAAGAGTCAAAGAATTGGAGAGATTTTATATTCATGAAGTAATGTTTATACACTCATATCCGTAAAACACTATAAGCAGTCTGATTGAACATAAGCAATCTCCAATAGGATAGTACGGTGCAACTTTATGAACATTTGAAATTTGATTCTATTGTAACTCAATATCCGTTGTAGATTTCACGTAGTATGCATAACATCCGCATTTTCTTTTTGTATCGAATGAGATTTAAATAAATATTTCCTATATTCTGTACAAGTAGAACATATTGAATATTTGCTTTCTGTTATTAGTTATCGACTCAACTGCGAGTTAATTAGTGATCATAGGCATCGCTCTTTATCGCTAGCGGATAGAAATAAACAATCTACGTAGTCATATAATACTCACGTCACTCTTATATTTGTTCTATTCATTCCTCTAATTTGCATATGTTCATGAAATGTAAACCAATAATCTGTCATGATATTGCAACAATGTTACGCTTGTTTTTATTGGACACGGATTCCACATAGGCGTCTTATGCAGAATGAATGAAGTTACAGAACGCCCCCGTGAAAAACTTATAATATAAGTAATATGCAACTGCAAGGATTTCAACGTATTTAAAAATCTTCTTGAAAAAGTTTACATCAATTTGAATTTGATTATTACTGAGATATTAATAAGAAAAACAGTGAGAAAGGTAAGACATTTTCTTATTTTCTGGTGATTCTTGACGGCTTTTCAGTGGACATATATATGTAAATAAGATATACTTAATGCTATATTCATCTGAACGCAATTACCATAAGAGGTTGCTATAGAAAACTATAGATACATTTTCAAAGGAAATGACGATGATAATAATTAACTTTTACTTACTTTATATCATATACAAATATGCATTTTTATCTTAATGTAAAGGTACAATATAATTATAAAGCGCTTAGTATTGTGTGGTCGAGAACTTAAATCATAAAGTGTACTACCTATAGTCAAAGCGCTTAGTATTCTTGGGCCGGGCAACCTAAACTATGAAGCGTATTGCATCTAGTCAAAGTGCGTAGAAGTCTTGAGCCGGGCAAGTTAAACCATGAAGTGTTTCGAGCCCCGCTGAAACTAAGCTGACTGTGTTAAAAAGTTTACTTCACGACTACTAGTGGGCTTTTCCCGGGTTCACAGAAAACTGTTTTTCTCCTTACCATTAAAAGCTAGTCAAAATATTTTTGAGAGTGGCGCAAAACATCATTTTAAAAACTTTATTTTTAATATGACTTTATTTTTTGCCTGAAACGTTATCATAAATGAATTTTAAATAAATCATAAATGAGTCAGATGTGTTAAGACAATGCAGTTGCTCTGTCTAGTAGAAGTGAATCGCCATCTTACATGATAATATCCATGTTTCGTCTATAGTCACTTACCGACCGTTACCTTAGAACCATTATGTTATTTTTAGCAAAAGATAGTAAAAGTAAATTCTCTCCGTTTATTGTTCCTGTAAACAGAGAATATTTATACTTCATGAGAATAAGATGTTTTTTACTGAAGGGTGAAAACATAAATGGTTTCAACAGTATCGTGCCTATATCTTATTTATAATGTAGAACATAACTGCTACATTGCGGTACTGGAAAGGCATCACTGAATTATTGTTTACCTGTGTAGATAATTGCAAATAGATAGTATTTGGTACCATATTTTGAATCTATATGGTGTTGTAATATGATTTCATTGATATTTCCAAAACTGTACGTTAAACACCGTTAAGATTCTGCATTTATATTGATCAAACGTTTTCATGAATGTCATTTTTCTACAAAATAAATTAACCTAAAAATGAAAATTCACATTCTTTGTACTTGACTTTTAGCTATTAACAGAATATTGTGACAGTATTGTCTATTTTACATGGGAACTTTAATTAACAATGGGATGTTCATTGACTCTAATACTAACATGTTTATATCCGATATACTTACTTCACATTCTTTCACGCGGTTAAATGGACACTAGATGCTAAGTAAATTATATCTCTATTTGTTAAATAACTTATATCTCCAGCGCCAGATAATTTGATTAAAAGTCGTTGCTGGCATAAGAATTATACCTGTACCAATTACTTTGCCGTTTGTCAATACAAAGAATTATCGCCTTCAAAAGACATGTGAACGCAGCCCCAACGAATTATTGACCTTGATTTGGGTCATGACGGACCGGGAGACCCGCGTATCATAATTAAGAAATATATCCTGTATACACAATCAGATAATATCACGGAAAACAAATCTCTATGGCATCATAATGTTTGCTGCAGGTTTTACCCCGTGACAACTACAATGTCATGCCAAATAAGTCAATGGATAGCGATCAAACTAAACATCATCACATACTTACTATTTGCCCTTGAGAATTTAGAAAAAAGGCAATGTTTTAATTGTTATCACTATATATTCACGTACACAATTTTATGTGACTCATTCGTTAGGGATAACTCTTTAGTATATCTGATACATAAATATTTAAAATTAAGGTTTTTTTCACCCATTTACACGCTGCAAATGTGAAATACAAAGCACATAAAGCCAACTCCATGACATTTCCATTTGTCCAATGTTCTGTGAGCACGAACGAATAGATACATAAAATGTGCATGAATTTGATTCGAGTAATTAATTTGTACTGTCAGACAGTGTTGCGTTATATTTAGTTTTTAGTGTTAATTCCCCCATTCTCCATGATTATATCCTCCTTTACTATTTGGTCAAATATTTTGATTTTAATTATCTCCTTGAAATCTACTATATACGAAATGATATGTCTTTTTACATCTTGGGCTAGTGTTGAAGTTACACGTGAAGCATTGTCAAGATCAATTTCAATTTAATTTTCAATCATGTATCTTTATCAAACAAAATTTCCTTATTTTATATTGTTGTCTTTGGAAATATGACATTCTTAGGTTGTCTCTACATTTAAGAAGTTGAAATACGCTGCTGTAAATTGTCATGAGAAATCGTAGATTTATCAGCGACTCCTATTATTTTGGTCTAATTGCTTCTGCCTTTCGAGATTTAATTGAGAAATCTACTACAAGACCCTCATTGGTCATTGTGGTAGTGTACCAGACTAATATATAAAGGTTTCAAAGTGGTATGTAGTTGAAATGATCAGTATATATTAAATGCAATTTGTGTGCATCCATAGCTTCCATAGAATGTTAAATTTAACAATATATATATATATATTAGTATTTATTTTGCCAATTAAAATTCTGTAATTTTTATTGATAGAATATGATAATTATAATCCAAGGAACTCAATAAAACTACATATCAGTTTTAGAATCTATTCTGTGTATGCAAAGCATTATACCTGAATGTTAATTAAAGCATGCGGTTCGCGTTGTGACATAATATAATTATTCATTAACGGTATACACCTGGAAATAACAGAAGGTCATCTACAATCAGGTAAAATGTGACAGTGTTATTGAGTTACGAGAGAACAAAAGTCAACAATACAAATATTAGAGTTTAAAATGCCCTTGTATTTCAATATTGTGTTTCTCATTTAAATATTTGTCCTTTTAAAAGGTCATAGTGATGAAAAGGAATAACATCTGTACTTATTATTCTAATAGTTCGCATTTAAATCAATTTCAATTTAAAAAGCACGGGAAAATATTTTTGGTCTCCGGGGCATTTTAGCACCATCCCATTATATTTACATTCTTGCAATTTTGCAGTAGACCGGCAGTTTGAGGTTTTATATATACCCAAACTTATTATATATTGTAAATGTACAGTTATAAATCATGAATAACATTTCGAGGTGGTGAACAGTCAACTCCTAAAACCATGCACAAGTCGTGCATACAGTGGTATTGGAAACATTAAATGAGTGCCTGATTTTCTCGAATGCATATTACATTCTACATTTATCTGAGCCATACTTGGATCAATGTTATCAAGATCTCTATGACAGCATCTAAATTTTCGATTGTATTGTAACCAGTCGATGGACATTCTCTTCCAACTCAGTTACAAAAACAATATAAATGAATCTTAATGTGATTCTACAATTAAAATACATTGTCTGTAGACACCTCCGATTAAATGTAAAATCAAGTGGTAAAATGGGAAATCAATGAAGATCTACATTGTGTTTGCAGACTGAGACATTAAATCTGATATAAATCTATATATCTTTCCTGTAAGTTTATTCTTTATGTAAATGATCATCATTAAAGTTTGCGTTGATTGGGAGACTAATTGTCAATTGGCGGGGCGTCCTATGTCAGCCAATGAGTGCCGCTGAAGATCTACCATACCTTCCGCTATAATAGATTAATCCGCTGAACACATAAATGACTGCACATATATTAATTACTCACTGTCAAACATTTTATGAACATTTAAGAAATTTGGAGCTAAAATTTCAAATCGAGGAAAAGTTGTTTATTTGATTTGTTGTCATAATAATATACTATATTGCCCTATAAATGTAACCGTTATTGCAATAAATAAACAGTTTAGCCTCGATTTGATATCATCAGCCCATCCAACTCATGAAACCAATATCCAATAAGATATTCATACAGAGTGAAGCACTTTGTCTATCAATCAAAGTATAATGTCATACCAATGGAAATTCGAAAGTCCATTTGAATGTAACAAATTAGATATAACAACTGTTTCAACATGAAGAACAATAGCGAATTCCAAAAGAGATGGGACAAGGTATCCGAATATTCATGAATATCCAATGGTCTGTGACTATTACCGGTCTTGTAAATTTGCTATCATATCGGACAACGGGTATCAAATATTAAACCGGAGGACTGTAATTTCAATTGAAATTTGATGGCTTCAATGTACTGTGACTCTGACTCTATTTTGATTGTATATATATATATATATATATATATATATTTATATATATATATATATATATATATATTTATATATATATATATAGATAGATAGATAGATAGATAGATAGATAGATAGATAGATAGATAGATAGATACCGAGGTATGTGCCAAGACATAATCCATAATCAATCATTAATTGTTATTATTATTTTTATTATTATTACCCTTTATATATTTATGCTAAGTATTGCAATCGGTAAAGCATATGTTTCGTTCTGAAAATGAAAGAGAAACGATTTCATAAGATTGTACAATGGTTGATTTCGGTAATTTCATATTTTTTTTCGAAGTATCTGTTTAGTTTGAATAAGATAACACTATGTACTAACAGGTATGCTATCGACATAATGTATATATTACAAATATGTTCCTATGAATTAGTAACACATCTTTTCGATTCTAAGTAAAATAAATTGATAAAAAATAAAATGATCAGTCAGTCAAAAATGTAATTAAATTTTAATTGCATTTCATTTAACTATGTGCACAGTTTATGACGTTTAAATTGATAAAAAACGATATACCGAGCAGAAGTGTTATAAGATATACCATATATGGTCTGACTCAAATAATGGTATTAATGGTGGAGCGGTATAACATTTTCATTATCATACATTTGACTATATTCAGATTATAAAATATGAGAACGGTTTCACCGGAAAAGCGTTTTATTACTAACGGCATAACTGTACGTATGATAGAAAGTATGAACGATTACTTTTACCAGTGCAATTTTAATGTATTACCTAAGATTTAAACTCGTCCTCATCACGAAAGGGTTCATGAGACTTCTCCCGTCATGTAATATGGATTTTACTAAACCTGATTTCAACACAGGAGTTAAGTATGTTGATGGTGCATCTACTTGACAGAGCAATAATTTCCAAATCTAAACAGTCTGCAGGAGAGAATCGTTGACACCACGCATTTCGTAAGTCAGAAAATTGGCAGATAACATTTCTTGTAAGATTGTGAAAAATACCCACAATAATGTCCAATTTTATCTGACAGAACTCATTGTTTTCAACAGAGAATCGACTTGGAATTTGCGTTGTTTTAACAATACGAATATATATATACATATATATATATATATATAATAATAATAATAATCTTAGTGAAAATTAAATCTTGAAAATGATCACATGCATGCCTAAGGAACTTTATTTCATCTGTATACAAAATCATAGAGAACATGCACACATTTTGAGGAAAAGAACAATATTGGCTTCTAATATAAATTATCCATTGCCAAGTTGTTTTTAAATCAAAAGGCCTATGACCTCTTCTCGGGTACCGGGCTTTCTCCTTGAAAACTGCATACTGATCGTCACAATATAAGTGAAACATTATTGAGTTTGGCGTCAACACAAGTAAATCAGATTCGACTAATCATGGCCTTGTGTTTATGTATGGATTTAATAAATATGTTCCTAAACAGACCTGGCTCTGGGTTTATGCCATATAATACGTTTATTAACCATTTGGGAGGGAGGTATGAAGATTTATAAAACTCATTTGGCCCGATTTTCTTGTCAAACAAAACTTCATATCCTCTCAACTGGGAAATGCATTATTTTCATAACGAAAGCTGAAGAAATGCCATATTTTAAGAAAAACACATGTGGCCTGCAGTAGCTATGATATTAATGTGTGGCCCCTACTAGACAGGCACACACCGGACATCTTTATATTGCTGGATCAGTGCAAATCACCAGCTGTGACGCTTACAAACCTGCTGGATGCATCCATGTTTGTTTATCGCATAAATATTACGTCACAGTCTACAAATTACGTCACGATCTTCACTTACCATAAAAAAGCAATATATCGAACACTAGATTGGGATTCCGAGTGAGCTTGACATGACCGTGAGACATGAAGATTTGTCTCCCACGTGATTTCTGTACACCAATCAAATTCCTTTATCAGTTTGCTTTCGTTAGCAACACAAAACAAAATCAAACGATACTTTGTATTACTATGTAATGTATGTGAATAAAGTCTCTTTAAAACTTAATCATTTTTGACACCTGGCTCACGGCGTATGTGTCTGGTCGGTAGTCAAATGCTTACGTCTCCGCAGCACCTGATCTCACCGCTGAGGTTTGTAATTTGCCAATATTCACTATATCTGTATATTGTTTTATGGATTATGTCTTGGTACATACCTCGGTATCTATTATTATTAAATATATATATATATATATATATATATATATTATATATATATATATATATAATATATATATATATATATATATATATATATATATATATATATATATATATATATATATCGACAAAATTATTTCCTTTCTCGATCATTTATAATATTGCATATGCTAAACTTTTCTGGTTAAGAAACAACACTTATCCGGTAGATGTTATTGACAGAGCGCTGATAGGTTTACGATCTAAGAAATCTTACATTTATATTTATTAATCTTTTTATGTTCTTTAATCTTTTATTATCTATTTATTTACGATGCTGTCATTTTTCTCACATTTATTATCATTAACACGAAATACCGACGGACAATTCCTGGACAGATCCTTACTCTTCATTAACCATCGGTCTCAACATTTTTATATTTAGAATCCTTTTAGCTGTTAGTAATACTGACAAAGACACACAGCGTCAAAGTGATATCGCCAAAATTATCTTTTAACTTGAATACTGTTAACCCTTAAGCTACAAGCATAATTTCATTATTCACATTATACAGTGACATTGAAAATACTGAAGAGTGAAAAGTCTCTTCTTAACCCATCATTTGAGACAAACAAAATGTTTCAACAATAATAGTGATGAAAACCGTTTTTGTATTATTTTCATATTATAAATCTGAATTTCTTCGTGAGATTTTATATACGCGTAATTTTACGAAAGCTCCCGCTTGCGAAAATAAAATTATCAGATAATGATGATAAAAGTATGACGAAATGAACATTCGAAATCGAAAAATATCATCTCGTGAATAAATTTAGAACTTGTGCATCGCGAAAATAAAGTCCTGCAAAATAATTCCAGATTTACAGTACACTTAAAAGTTCAGCTTGACGAAAACGTTAAATATAAGGAAACGCTCTACGAATTCACCAACCTACCGTAATTTATAAAGTTTAATGTAAGATTAGACATTGATGACTTAGATGTAGAAAATAATTTGCATTGTACATTACAAAAAGACGAATTCAATACAGTATTTTACACATCGTATTTTCCGAGAATCAAAATATACATCGTAAAACTTAACAGGGTAATCAAAATTTAATTTCAAGAATGAGATAAAAATTGCATCACTTGTATGTCTGTAATGTAATCCTTGTATTTCTATAAAACTATCTGGACCTGCAGTGTAGACTGAAGTATCTCGACAGCGAATAATGAAGTGCGCCATAGTTCATGGATAATCTTACTTGAACATCTAGGGTGTTTAACTACTTTCGCTTTCGGATTTTGCAGTAACTCCGTGACACAAATTGTAAATTTCCCTAATGGCTGGTCTTTTAATTAATTGCTAAGTGTATGAACGTATGTCATTTTAAAATAGCTTTAAACGTTTACCGCATAACTAAACGACCTTAACCTCAAATCACAGATTACCAGAAATATTTAAAACAACAATATGTATTATTTTCAACTAGAATTATCCATTTTAAATGCATAGTAACTTGTTTGTCATATTAAAGGTGTTCTCAAACAGGACCTCACAGTTCATATATTTCTTTTACGTTGAAATGTTTTATTATCTGAGAAAACTTTCATTTAAATAACCGTTTTAATACTGCACTCTCATTTAAGATCATAGTGTACTATTACGTTTGATACCTTTTGAGTTCTCTGTACAAAGTCGTGCAGTAAATGTCGTGTTATGGGCTTTTAGACATCGATATATTTTAAATTTATATGGTAATGTGCAGTTCATCAAAACCATATATTTAGGCAAAAATTAAATTACAGCCATACATCCTGAAAATCTGCAAAGTGCACCCACCTTATATGCAAACAGTATAACCTATTTACTATAAGCCTTGAGCAATATCATTTCACATACATCTTGAATAAACTCTATACAATATTTTAACACATTATCACTACATTACCAATTAATTGCAAATATGAACTTTGTTCCTGTGAGATACATCGTTTTCTATCAAATTTCTTAATTTTAGCTCTATGGAATATACTGCATATGTGTAATTAGGAAACAAAGCACTGTAATTTATTGAAAATGTCAGTAAGTTTTTTGTAGAAAGTTGGCACTTTATATGTCATCTATTCCCTATGTCACACTTAAGAAAAATCAATGCTCACATAGAGACATGTTTAGAGTATATTGCCAACCGATACATATAGATCACTTTCTTCAATTTGTACGGGAAAATTATTCTTTTTCTTATCTGAACATTTAATTATATATTTCCATAAACATCGTACTTTATATCTCAGGGCTGTACTATACTTGTGTGTGTTATCAATTTCTTTGGATTCCAGTTATTTTCTTGCAGAAAATTGACATCAATTGTCTGCAATTATGTTTAAAATACATGTTAAAGTAATTCCGAAATAGCTAATAAATTATATGTTTTCTATAATCGAATGTATTCGCCACATTGTATTCAAACGGCGTACGCGGTGGACATACGGTTATACTGGAATATTTCAAATGGATGCATCATATACTGAAAACTCTTCAAGATTATTATTTATCATTGATAAATAGACAGGAAGGTGAAGTTCCAAGTGGACGCTGTAGAATTGAAACGTTGTATTGCAATTTTTAACCTTTTCAGTAGAAGGAAATTTGGTTATTTTACAAACTTTCATAATTCACTTTTTCCTAATTTTCTCGGAAATTTTCGAGAGCGTTGGCTTGATTTTCACAGGACTATGCAGAATTGAAAACATTATTCAAAAATAAGAAAAAACGTAAACGGTAATAAGTGATAATTACGACCTTTCATTTCCACAGCGTTTAAGTATTCGCAATGAGAGTACATCAAGCTTCTTTTTATTCAAATACCTTTGATTTTCGAACTTGGCTGTATCAGTTTAGTTGTTTTCTTTTTAATTTGACATTTCATTAATCTGAAGTAAATCTATTACAAAAACATTTTGACTAATCCCTTGATTAATTTACTTTTTACATAATTTGATATAGCTTTGAGAACCCAGAGATTCAGTGCCCACCATATTTCACAATATCTTAAATTTTATTTACAGTAAAATTTTCATAAATCAGTGATCACCTTGACATTAAGCTTTGGTGGGGGCTTTTGTGTCTTTTCTTTGATATTTATCTACATTAACAGTACGTCTATAATTTTGATCTCGCTTCTTGTGATGTACCGAAATAGATGCGATCGCTTTAATTATATTTCTTTACTCATTTATGTGTTATTACATTCTTTCAAAAGGACTTGTTAAATAGTGTATACTGACTTTTAGCATGCGTTTTCTCTGATCTAATCTAATTTAGTGGAATTTGACAGCGTACTCATGGCAGGTGCGACTAGTTGGTAGGGGCTGCATATTCCGTCTTGGCATCTGATCCTATCTTTGGATATGCCAGAGGTCTTGTTTGTGAAATATTCATTTTATAAATTGTACCTTTTTGTAAATTTAACATTGTCTTGTACCCTTATTTTGAAAGTGTCAGATGGACTCTGTGGTCAAGTGGTTACGGGTCTGTGACTTATAGCACGAAAACACTCAAATCCGGTCAGCTAATTGTGTGAAAAAGATTGAGGAGGGTTCCAGTGATCTCTTTTCTCGTTGCACTTTCTTCCTTGGGCCTTCAATATACAGGTGGTCAACGTTTCAATGCAAAATTACTGCGTGTGGCATTAATCACCTCTCTCCCTATAAACTCATTCATAAGAGAGTGAATCACCTTAGAGCGTCAAATATATTACCTGAACTTAAATCTGTCTAGCTATCTCAAAATTTACTTTTGTTTTCCAGAAAAATTGATGGGATGTCGGTGTTTAAATAATAATGTTATAAGTCAACATTATAATCAGTCATTATGGTCTCTATATTTTGATATCAACTTCTGTTCAGAACTGCGCACAAACGCTGCGTATATTCGTCATTATTATATTTCCTACCTGCGTTTCCCATTTACTTACTGTTAGATAAAAAGGCGTAATATCCGACCATAAACGCCCAGGACTGGTTTTGATGTTCCGGGTCTATGTTTATGTTATATTCATACGCGCTATAACGATGACACATAACGCAGTTTTATGTTATTGTTATGACCATTGATTTATTAAAAGGACATATAATGAAACGGTTACTGAATGTATATGTTGAAATATTTACATGTTTCAATACATTCAATAACTGTCCCTTCATCAGGACATATCGATTAAAATAACAGGGTGAAAGATATGCTTCATATTACAATTACAGCGTAATAAAACAATAAATAAATAATAAATTGAAATCAAACAAAAGGATAACTAAAACACTAAGCTCAAACTACCAACGAAATGTGAATCGAACTAGATCTAAGTGAAAATAACAAGAAACTGCAAAATTCCTGAATAAATTTGATCTACAAACAAAGTCGAAACATATATACATATATTCGTGAACCACATGTCAATAAGTGAACTTACCACAGGGGCAATAAATCATACTATACATAATAACACATCGTGAAAGTAAATTGCAACGAACTATAGTCAAATGCAGTTCAAATTATCACCCGTTTTCCGTCTTTGGACAAAAGCAGTGTTGCAACACTGAATATACTGAATTAGAATGTAAAAAGAGTGTTCAGATCGTTTCCGCTTTCTCGTTATCAACTATGCGGCGAATATATAACCCTTTGACTTTTTAATTCGTTGTCTACAGAAATTCTCCAATTATTGATTCATGTATTATCACATCCTCTCTAGATAGTTTTTGCACATTCTAAAATATTCGAAGAGCCTGGGGAAACGTTGACTGTTTAGAGCAACTACAAAATCTTAGATTAATGTTATTGTTATCAGGAAAACAGGTAAAACAAGTGATACCACAATGTGAAAAGAATATATTTCTTTAAGAAATACATGTTTAAATATAACGTGATAGATTTGAGAAAATTAGTGAGCCTACGGTTAGTTTTTTTCTGAAGTGTTCACTGCACGAGGTATTGTCAAAATATGCTTACAAAAAGACACGCGTTTTTGCTATACTGAATTCCTAATCAAAGTTGTAAACAATATCAATAAAATTAAATCTTACATGTAGATAGAAAATTTGAAACAATGCATAATATAGCATTTTTATGAAGTAAAAATGAAGAAGTATCAATTGGTAATCGAAACTTAAGCCCATTATAACAAGACAAATTGGACTTAACATGAAGAACAATTGCTCAAATATACTATGTTAAGTAAAGAGTCCGCACCTGTTAATCAGTCATTTTATCATTTGATATTTGTATATGCATGCACAAATATCTACCGATATGGAATCAGCTGGTGGTGGGTGTGACCTGTCAACAGGGGATGCTTACTCCACCATTGCACCCGATCCTACCTCGGGATTTTCTGAGGTTTCTGTTTGTGTAATGTTCCTGTATTTGTATATTGTCTCCTGAACTTCCTGGCGATTTATACTATGGTTTCTTTTTATATTACCACTTTAACATTTTTTCGTCTTTTTCTTTTTTTCAGATAAATCTGACATTGCTGCAGGATAATGGACTATAAATTGAAATATCTGTGTATATACATTATATTCCTTTGGACATTAAGTTTATCGCAATGTCAGAAAGACGATTCCTTGGACAATAAATCGTTTAACCCTTACACAGACACCTCTCCTGATACCGATTCCATACAAAATTCAAAGTGGGTAGGTTTTACAACATTGGGACAAAGAACTTTACCATCTGCAGCAGATGACAAGTTAAAAAGTGTTTTGTCAAATTCTCTTCAATTGAACAAACGTACCTGGCCCTTCATCATATCAGGTGGCAAAAGAAGATGGATGGGTCTTAATTCTTGGGGGAAACGTCTGTGGTTAAATCCCGGGGGAAAGAGAAGGTGGAGAACTCTAGGGTCGTGGGGTAAGCGTTCGGATATGAATCTAGATATGAATGGCAAAAGTGATGAATATGAGAATGTGGATTTGCCCATCTGGAGAAAATTGTCTGGACTACCTATCAGTGAAGATGATAATGGTGTGAACCCCTTGGATACAGTTGTAGGCGATCTCAATAAAAGAAAATGGTTAACAATGGCAGCATGGGGAAAGAGGGACAATGACGATGAGGACGATGGATCAGACATTTCTTCAGATGACATTGACAAGAGAAGATGGGCTTCATTTAGATCATGGGGAAAACGAGATATGTCGGATGAAAACGTCATTGACAAGAGGAAATGGTTGCCGCTGAGTTCATGGGGGAAAAGAGCTAGATGGAGTGCTTTGTCGTCATGGGGAAAACGAAGATGGAATGCTCTGAGTTCATGGGGTAAACGCGGGGGTCGTTGGAAAAGCTTTGCTTCTTGGGGAAAACGCTCAAACAGCGACACACAAGACGATGTTGAATTCAATGGTTCAAATAATCCACATTCGGAGACATAACCAAATTCAGTTCTTCACTCCGAACTGCTGTTATATGTTTGACATGTACATGACAGTTATTGATAGATATATTTGAAGATTAAAGTATTTTATCTCTAGAATATCACTTTTCAACTTAAAATTTATGCATCGAATAAATTATTAGTTTGTGGGGCCCACGATAGTTTACAGCAAGACAATTTGCAAACGTAAGTAAGGAGTGTTATTTTGATATACAAGAAAATGGAGAAAAGCGTAGACAACAAAACCGCAGGTGTTAGCCAACACAGTGCCATAAATGAACTATTATTTGCTGACTTATGTTTTCCTTGTTTTGTTTACTGTACAAATTTAAAATATATCAAATATGGCGATACCGAATTTTTATTCTACAGTACCTTAATGTTTTCAAAACAAACAATTACAAACTCAACATTTTTCGTGATTAACCAAAGCGATAATACAAATTTTCTTGCAATGCAGAGTATTGTTGTCTAAATTATTTAGGTTATTGATTAAAAAGACAGATTATGTGTTTTACCTTGGTGCCTTGGTGTTCTCTTTTTTATGTTAAGCTTTAACATTGGTCAAATTGTCAAGTTATTCAATATGGTATTTTACTGTTGGTGTATGTCAGACATCATAATAAATCAGGTATTTGATTATGATGACTTGTAAAACTTATCTGTGAGTAAACTGGAGAGTTTTCTTATTCATGACCTCACTCTTGAACCACAACTGATTAGAGGTCAGCTTTGCTCGAAGCCCGCATGTTAAAGAGGTCACTATTTCTGAATGATCTTTTTATAATAATGAATCAATAATAATAATAATAAAAATAATAATAATAATAATAATAATAATAATAATAATAATAATAATAATAATAATAATAATAATAATAAAAAAAAAAATAATAATAATATAATAATAATAATAATAATAATAATAATAATAATAATAATAATAATAATAATAATAATAATAATAATAATAATAGCAATGACATTTAAATGTCTAGCATGTCTACATCTATTTAAAATTGAGTTTAACACATAAATCACAGTTACCAAATTATTTTTTTTTTTGACCTTTTTGATTTTTTTGCAAGACTTTAACTCTGGCATTGTGTCTTATATTCCTTATAGACAATGCGCTATGCACATTATTCTCCCGTGAAATTTTACATCAGTTCATTTCATTATGATGTCATTGACCTTTAGCCCCACAATGTCATTGCTACTTTAAACTTAAAACGTTAAACAGTAACAGGAAGCTAAATCAACATAATGTGAAACAGCCATTTATAACAAATATTGAGTTTGTGTAATATTCGGACGAAAATCATGAACAGATATTGCTTATATATACTTAATATATTTAAAATGTAGTAAAATATTTCTTGCATGGTTCTGAGAATCAACATATAACCACATGATAATCTGGACTTGATTAACACTCGATTATCTATTACTTGTGGTGAATCAATCTAGAAAAAACACAAATACACAAATTTGATATTACATGTTCGATAACAAAAGTAACAAGGACAAATATATCAAACGAACACCAGGTGTTTAATGTTCCTCAAACTATAAATGCAACGATATATATATACCAAAACATAAATTGGAGAATGTCAAATAGATCCGTTTACATACTACAGACCTATATCAAATTTAATTTAAGATACTTAAATGTGCAAACTCGTTCTTGTTTCAGTCACTTCTAATACATTAGAATTCACTGTCCTTGACGTTTATTCCATTACTATATAAACGTACTTCGTATCGATTTTTACACTCTAAATGATGACAGAAACTATATTTTTTGTGAGCTGTCAATGAACAATATCTAACAGTAGTCAGTCGGTAACTGTCCTCTTATCTATATTTAAAATGTAAATACTACCTAGGATTTGTGCCAGTAACGTTATCGACATTCATAATGGAGGAAGATAGATTTCTAAATGTGACATCTCACACAGAAATAGTTCAAGATAAGATACAATAGTGTGATCCTATGTTTAATTAGTAATTCATCTCCTGCCTATATCATTTGTGCCATGTACAAGTCAAAAACGCCTTCGAGGTTAAACATGAGACGATCCATTGGTGCTCCATATACTTCCATCTGCTCCAATTAAAATGGACAGAAAAAATATTTATAGATAGTTACCTCTTGTACTGTACGGCGCACTTTTATTTTGAGTGTCATATATAAATCATATTTGATGATAAATCTCATTATCCGTTTGTATAGCAAACCATTTTATCGTAATACATTATAAAATGAGTTATTTAACCATTTATCTTCGCGGAAGTCGAATATGAGACACCGGAAGTTCCATATGAAACATTAATTCATCATGTATAAAACCGTATACGGCCGGTATAATAATCTTGTTTGCGACTACTCTGTTTCACTAAGTGAAATGTTGAGTTGCCTTTTCGTTGGCGGTTGTTGAGACGTCTGTACCAATTGTGACGAGGATACACTCCTCACGTATTTCATTGGACTTGACTGTGGACTCACGGCGGGTGTGACTGGTCGACAGGGGATGCTTACTCCTCCATGGCACCTAATCCCACCTCTTGGTTTCCAGAGGTCCGTGTTTGTCCATTTTTACCGGATTTGTATCTATGTCATGGGCATCCTAAAGATTTATACTTTGGTATCTGAGATTTTTTATATAAATATAGATAAAGTTCAGCAAAGTGTTTGATGGTACTAAGTTTGTTTGTAAAGATAAGCAAAAGGTGTTTATTGCTGTGAGTAAAATACAAGTTCTTCTAAGTAGTTATTCGATTCTACTTTATCGGTGCAGAGAACAAAACCAGAGACAATCAATGCTTTTACGTATTAACTATTGAATATGCAAACCGATTTAGTTCTCCTGTATGGAATTTAAAGTAATTGTGATCAACATGTAGGTCATAATAAATTTTCTCAAGTAATACAACATATAATATATAAATCACAGATAACAAAATATAAATCGTAATAAAGTTCTAAATCTATAGGTAGGATCACGCGCCATGTAGCGTGAAGATCCCATGTCGACCGGTCACACATACCTCGCTTCCACAGATATACATTATGGCATATGATATATCATTAATAATGTCAGCCACAGTCATATTATAATACCTTTTTTTACATGTCAGCAATTTACTTGCCCATCCAATACAATTCACAACCACATTTCACGTACAAAGTGCGCTCCATTTACGTTCTTTTGCACGTGTTTTAACATTTTGGTATGCTAACACTTTTTTGTATTTCTGTCTTTAGCAACTGGAAATCGTGAAAATCGTTCACCCATGCAGTATCATTTGTAACCGCATTTGTCCTCACGTACAATATTGTAAATATATATATAAACCACAGAAACCAAAGTATTGATCTTCAGGATACCGAGGAGATTTTGGTACTTTATCATTTATATGACGGTATGTATCTGGCGATATATATCCTGGGGCAAAAATATCCACCAGAATTGATCCATACTCGGAGATAAATATAAAAATAATAGATACCAAGTTATAATTCTACATGATATTTAGGAGACGTCGTTTCCGTTTCCGTGTCGCTATACGTGTTTCAGCTTTGGTACGCTGCCACTTCTCTGCATTGTCATCGTCGTAAAACCACGGTACGGGATTGCTATGCTCTTTCCTACCCGTGGTTTCATGCAACTGGAATTTCTCGTACACATTTGTATTATTCATGATGTCTCCACCAACGCGAGTAAAAAGTGTTCACATTCGTCAACCAATCATATCGAAGCTTTTCAACAATTTCAAAAGTCTATTGGATCAACAGGCTATGCTATAACTTCCATTGCCGTTCACAACTACTGACTACTGTGATTGGATAAATTGGAAATCACCGACTTCCTATACATATTCTTTAGCTACGACATATTTCGGACGCACGAAATCACGATGGAGCATGGTATCTTCAGCAAATGGAAGAAATGGAATATCAAAATTGAAATGAGTATGATGCGTCATGAGATATAGATTCGCGTTTTGCTATCACTTGCTACAATTTCTTCGATATACATAACAATAATAATACACGCTCGATCCGACTGACAGCTACTCACAGTCCTTTACTGTATCGTCTCCAACGTCTGAATAATTCAGTAAAGTGGTATTTACGTCCTGTTGTACTACAATCAAGACATGGTACCCCACATATGAAATATGATAAAAAAGAGTCAATGATATCAGATAATGTGAACAATGTTGTATACATCGGGTGGATATAAAGAAGATTTGGAAAATGATTTGTTACAAAAATGCATCAAAGGCAGGAATACGACCTGCCATAGCTGGACTCGAACTCACGACCTCATGATCAAGAGCAGAGCCAGACCGGCTCGATAGACAGACAGATAGATAGATAGATAGATAGATAGATAGATAGATAGATAGTTAGATAGAGAGAGAGATAGATAGATACATACATACATACATACATACATACATACATACATACATACATACATACATACTTACATACATACATGCATGCATACATACATACATACATACATACATACATACATACATACATACATACATACATACATACATACATACATACATACATGCATGCATGCATGCATGCATGCATGCATGCATGCATGCATACATACATACATACATACATACATACATACATACATACATACATACATACATACATACATACATACATACATACAAGACAAGAAAAGATATATTGACCATCTCCTCTGTTCAGCCGATGCAAATTATTCTTCTCATTGCCCTCTGATCACTAAAAGTGAGATTCGTTTTGTTGTAACTTTGCCGATGTCACACGTCTAAATCATATTTGTCTTATTGGTGTAATAATGTACACAATAGATACTGGACACCTACTTACATTTCATATCTTACTTATTTTTCAATCAGATTGCAAAGCATTATGCACACGTCATGTCGCGCTTTTATCCATACTTAATGATCACAATTTTATACAGACTAGTGTATGCTACATTCTTCTCTTGGTATAGGCTCTTGGTATAACTAATACCAAAGTTATAATGTTCAAAACGATCGTTTCTGTCAATCAGACATCATAATTTGGGCTCCAATTTAAAGTTGATTTTTTAAAGGGAAAGTGGTATTTAACTGGTGATTAATTATAATTGGTAATGACAAATTTAGATGCATCGCCAAAATCCATTTAAAAGTAACTACTGCAAAAAGATTACTATCTTTAGCTTTAGAAGCATCGCCAAAATCCATTTAAGAGTAACTACTGCAAAAAGATTACTATCTTTAGCTTTGGACAATTTAGAATTTAAACGGTTTTATCAGTGTAAAATATTACTTTAGTATAAGATTATCAGCTGGTAGCAATATAATATGACAGGTACTAGGTTTAACTATACCTTCTGGGACTCAAAGTGAAAGGCCACGGGTTAGATTTAAAGGCCACTGGGTATATTGCTGGTGTAGTCAATACGTATGACTGTAGAACTGAAAATATTCAAGTGTGAAATAAACTTCCAGATTACTGTACTGCGTCACGGTATTGGAAGTATGATCAAATTGGTCACAACTTATTCAAATATACCGCCTCATAACAGCAGGCAAACAGATGGGACACAGGAGAGAACAAGAAAGATTTTACATTTTACACGTCTGTTCAAAACGAAAGGAAAATCATTTCATATGACTGAAATATTGATTTGGAATAAACTATACATGCATGAATAAAACATTGAAATGTGCGAGAATTTATCAATGCTGACAGAAACAAAACATGTCATTAGTAAATTCAATAAAACATGCAAATTAAATACGATGAGACAAAGCTCATTTGAATCATAACTCTTTATGAAATTTATTTCATAAAGCTTCCGCCTCTTTCGTAATCGTTGACTTAGAAAGTAAACACAGGCATAGTTCAAAACATATCTGATATCTTCTGTATAATGTCAAATGCAGATTCAATTTATAATCCGTATATGGTTAAGGATTCAAGACAAAATTATTGACAATTGTTAGATGAATCAGCCAGAGGATGCTTTGCGTTCGAAATACATATCAATACGATATATCCTCCACATCCTTCATTCTGTCAATATGTCTTGTGCAACGAAATCCTGTTTAAGTGAACGACATTTATATATAATCCCAGAACTATTGTGAATTGTATCATTTTATTTAGTATTGTGCGATATTATTATGTATAATATTTGATTTTCCCCCAATTTTCAAATTACTTAATTTTGCACAATTTTCCACTTTTCATTGAGTGAAATAATCGGAAATAAGGTCTAAGAAAATATTTTCTTTTTCAAAATCACGTTTTACTAAGCACTTCTGTTACCATTATTGAGACATTGCCTCTAGGAAAGCAAGTTCGATTTTCGCTGTAACCTTAGACGATTATCAGTGAGAATAGTTTACTTTTGGTAAACTAGTGCATTGTAACCTACTAGGGGAAAGACACCATTTCTCCCATTAAAAGAAGTTTTCGTTGAGTGTAGAACAACACATTGTTAAAATAAAAACACCGTGAACAAGAAATATCAATTATCTTTCTATTGTTTCTCCAATACATGATACCATGAAAATGAAGTAAAAATGAAAATAGCAATGGATATTTGAAAGTCCATTAGAATACGATAAATTGAATATTAAAAACTGTTGCAATATAAAAAAAAAACAATTGCAAATCCAAAATAGGACGGGACCACTAACATTCTTGTCAGGGGTATTTCATTTTGTTTAAGATATAAATATTTGAATATTGCTCAAGACGATCATTGCTCTAAGTTAGACTTCATCAGTTGAGCTCCAATTTATAAAAAGATGCATATTTACTTTGTGACAAAGTCAAATAATAGATCTCAATGTATAGCAAAATCCGTCTACGAGTAACCACTATAGCATGATGACTATTTTAACTTTTGAAGAATTCAAAATTTAAATGGTGTTATCAGTTCGAAAGAATGATTCAATATTTATGGAATTGCACCGCAAGAATAGTCATTTTTAGTTTCTTTATTATTGTTGTTGTTTGACAACAAGAATATTTGACTTATAAAGATATGTCACCAGTTTTGCGATTGAAATGTTGAGTTACCTGTTCGATGGCAGCTGTTGAGAAGCCTGTGCCAACTATGACGAGGGTTCGATCATCACGTATTTCATTTTGATTTGACTGTGGAATCACGTCAGGTGTGACCGGTAGACAGGGGATGCTTACTCCTGCATGGCACTTATCCCACCTCTTGATTTCCAGAGGTCCGTGTTTGTCCACTTTTACCAGATTTGTACCTATATCCTGTACATCCTATAGATTTATACTTTGATATCTGATATTTTTATATTTTATGTTAAGTACCAAAAGTGTTGGTCTACACTTTGTTATGATGCCAATTCAAAAATATTTCTTTTTTTAAGTCTCACATCAACTGTGACACAGAACTTGGATTTTTAAGTCTCATACGAAAGACATATGACTTTCTCTTCGTATGTTGGCGCTTGGTGAGTACAGTAACTACCGTTCTTTACAAATATTTGGTATAGCCCAATATTGAGAATAGAACCCAGGAACTTCCGCTTGCTAGTTCAATACTCTCCCCCTAGACCTCCACAAGCGGTTCTTTTCATTACTTCGATACTTTGATATGTGTTAGAGTATGATAAATTTTTCTATTTTCTTATTCTAATGGCGTGTCGTTGCTTGTTCCGTTTTACATGTACTACTGCATATGATGCTTTGCATGTGGTTTTCCATCAATGAACTTGTAATGAGTGTATGACCTTTCTGTGTATGATATGCATCTAGCAATATACCACTGTCAGGCTTGGGGCCACAATTAAGCCTAGTTATCGTATAAAATATGGATTAATTGGTGTCAATATTTTATGAAACACAAAATTGGAACTGTTGTTAAAACACCTAACTTGATTGGTCTGTATTATCATAATTCGAATTTAGTCTCATTAATAATGACAAGAAAATAGGACGATTTAAGTGAATATAAAAAAAGTGATGCTGTCAGCACATTATTCCGTTTATTTTTCCTGTGTATTGACTAAGAACAGTATGATCTAAGTCCCGTATGAAGATCCGTTATATTTCTTGTCTCCTGAATGTAAAATTGTTTTAATTGGTAAAATAGTTTTAACGGCGATTTATGTAAATAGATACAGTGGAGTGGAATCAAATTTGGTATATTACGGTTTTTGCATAGACCTTGCTTGGTTTGATAGTAACCCTGGGGGAAAACAGACGCTCTATAATATATCCCATTGCTAAAAGAAAAGAGCAGAAGTTAAAACATTAACAGTACTGCAAGTATGTGCCAGAGCACCTTCATTTGATAAAGAATTTTTTCGCTCAGATACCACTATTTAATTCTCAAGAGCTAAACTATTTATTTTTACAGTTGGTACTCTAAGACGTATTTGTTGAGTTGCCTATTTGTTGGCGGTTGTAGAGACCTCTGTACCAATTGTGACGAGGATTCGTTCCTCACGTATTTCATTTGGATTTGACTGTGGACTCACGGCGGGTGTGACCGGCCGACAGGGGATGCTTACTCCTCCATGGCATCTGATCCCACCTCTTGGTTTCCAGAGATTCGTGTTTGTCCAATTTTGCAGGATTTGTCTCTGTGTCCTGGACATCCTAAAGATTTATACTTTGGTATCCCAGATGTTTTATATTGCAACACATTTATATTTATAATTTGTCCCTGTATGAGTTATGCTCAACTGATGTAGTCTTATTGACAGGGCATTTGTTTTGGCCTCTTGTAGAATTATAACTTTGGAATTGTTAATGGTATTTCTAATGAATTTCTGTATTATTCACCCTAGAGTGGTCAGTCGGCATTTCAGAATTCGTTTTATAGCATCAAAAACTTTATTTAAAGGGGCATTAGCTGGTGTTTACCAAAATAAATTATTTCGATCTTTATCTACTTTTACTACTTGTACTTGATGTACAGTAACATATAAGAGCTATATATGGACATAAAAATATTATATTCCTATACATTTTGTGAAAATAAGGTCAAATCCAGTGTGGTATGCATATACAAATAGTAATGTAGAATTAATCAGTTGCAATTGAATCAATTGCCAAACTGGGTTTTCTCAAGCAATTTTCACAAAATATATATGAATTTAAGACTTCGGATGCCTGTGTATATCTCTTTTTGTTACTGTATATTAGTTTAAGTAGTAACAAGGAAAACAAAATTTTTGAGAAAAAAAACAGCTAATGCCCATTTAATAAGCCATCGGTCGATAGGAAACCTATTACCGTACACGGTAGACCCAGCTAATTAGGCTTTCATTAATTTGACGTCAAGTCATGGCACAGGTTTAATTTTTGCACTTTATCTGTATATAGTGACATCTTAATGTAAGTGAAAAATACTTGACAATTTGTCTTTAGAAATATTATAACACATATAATGAAGATGTGCCGATAGATTTCGGAAGCTCTTAGTTCATTACAATATAGCAAATTAAATATAAAGACGGTCTCAACACGAAGAAGAATTGCGAATCACAAACGGGATGGGACCATGTGTCCGGAAGGAGCCAGCTTCCCCTGTTAGCAAGTCACAACCGAGATGGTAAAAGGGTCAAGTTTGGTGGAAAATTCATCAGTTAGTTTTAGATCTGATTGGCGAAAGAGAGTGAAAACCTAGGATACTAATAAATACTAGTAGCATGAATTTCTGTAAAAGAATATAACTTTTCACACTAAACGTAAAACCTTAAGATTTATAACATGTATTGTACATTTCTAACAGATAATGCCTCTTTATATACGATTATCACATTTTATATTTACGTAAGTCGTGAGATAGCTGATTAATAGCTGATCTCAAGGGGGTAGATGTGTCAGATTATTTAATTATCATAACGATTATTAGTTTATTTTTCTCTTTTGTGTAAATTTAGCATTTTTAAACATAATAATTGATGAATAAAACGGAAGCTTTGTTTGCTTAATGATTGAGCCAATAAACTATGTTACACATGACAACAGGAATCTGTACAATTTGTATGTTAGTTCGGCAAGCTCGCTGTAGTTTTATGGTAAAATACCGGAAATGATGAATCGTAAAATTTGTACGATATTATTTTGGCAGATCTTCGGCGACATATGATGAGCATGTCATATTTATTTTAGTAGTGTTAATAGTACGTCATAAATTACTTGACTATTCCAATAATCAGATTATATCAATAGAGGGTAGACTAAAAATATAGAATAATTCAAACCAGTTTGGATCAGGCCCATTCCCCATAAATTTTACGTCAATATAGAAAGACCTGCAAAACTGCAAATCATATTCTAATATCCCATAGCTTCTGTTTGTCTTTTTAGATATTGACCATTTTTATCTTTGTGAAAGTAGTAGTAAATCCACCGCCGACTGTTGTCCCACTGATGCAATGTAGTCAAATTTACTGTCATGCCAGTGCACTCTTCATTCAATAAACAAAAGTCAACAATGATTTCGGAACAGAGTCGTCCATTTAATGTTTTCGTAGTAATTGACAATCTTATAAGAGTTATTTGTGTCATATTTATCGTCCAATTATGTTGGCGACTTTTCTCTTTTCGAAGATATATTTATTGGATATTGAAATACATATTTGCATATATATATATATATATATATATATATATATATATATATATATATATATATATATATATATATATATATATATATATATATATATATATATATATATATATATATATATATTCCGATATAACAAAATATTAATTTTCATTATGTTATGATGTATAGGAAAACAGGAGCACATTTTTGCTGTAAGTTGGGTAAACACTGATCTATAATAATCTGAACATGGGACCAGGTGCCATGGAACAGTAAGCAGTCACTTTCACACCTGACGTGAGTCCACAATAAAACTTAAATGAAATAAGTGAGGAAAACATCCTCGTTACAATTGGTAGAGACGAATCAACAACGACTATCGAACAGATAACGTCAACATTTCACTTAGATACTAATTACAAAGAAGATAATTATGCCGACCGCAAATTTTGGAGAACCATGGCATTAAACGCCATTCCCGATATCCCCGTCACAACTTCTCGGTGAGTAATTTGTCTCCGTACATAAAATGTTCATATACTGTACACATTCAGTATATCTGATCATCTGCGAGTTATACTTACGTCGTAAATATATCTAAATATTATAAACATAATACCAAAGTTATAATGCTCAAGACGATATCGTTTCTGTCAATTAGACTTCATCAGTTGAGCACCAATTTGAGAAGTATGTGTATTTTCTAAAGATAATGTGGTATCATACAAGGCCAAAGAATATCTCTAAAAGTATAGCCGAAATCCGTCTAAGAGTAACCACTGTAAAAACTGATTATCCTATCTTAAAAAAAATTTTGAATTTAAATAGTGTTAACAGTGCCAAATATTACTTTAGTATAAGATGAACAGCTGGTACCGAAATACCAGGTACTAGGTTTTTGTATACCCTCGGGGACTCAAACGGTCCACCAGCAGTGGCGTCGACCTAGTGGTTATAAATATTATAAACATAATACCAATGTTATAATGCTCAAGACAATATCGTTTCTGTCAATCAGACTTCATCAGTTGAGCACCAATTTGAAAAGTATGTGTATTTTCTAAAGATAACGTGGTAACATACAAGGCCAAAGAATATCTCTAAAAGTATAGCCGAAATCCGTCTAAGAGTATTCACTGCAAAAAAAATCCTATCTTAGCTTTAAACAATTTTCGAATTTAAATAGTGTTAACGGTGCCAAATATTAATTTTGTATAAGATGAACAGTTGGTACCGAAATACCAGGTACTAGGTTTATGTATACCCCCGGGGACTCAAACGGTCCACCAGCAGTGGCAGCGACCTAGTGGTTATAAATATTATAAACATAATTCCAAAGCTAAAATGCTCAAGACGATATTGTTTCTGTCAATTAGACTTCATCAGTTGAGCTCCAATTTGAAAAGTATGTGTATTTTCTAAATATTATAACAATACCAAAGCTTTAGTTTTTTCAAAAGAGGCCAAAACAAATCCAAACATCTCAAAAGCTAAGATATTCATTTTTACAGTGGGTACTCTTCGACAGAAATGGCAATACACTTATATATTTATTTGTCATTGTATGATACCACTTTTTCTTTTGAATTTAATATAAATGTTTATCTTCGAAAGTAAAAGTGGTGTCATACAATGTCAAATAATAAATATAATTGCATTGCCAAATCCGTCTAAGAGCACCCACTGTAAAATGAATATCTTAGTTTTTTAAATGTTTGGATTTTGAATTTTGCTGTCTGAGCGAAATATGACTTAAGTATAAGATAATCGTCTTTTAAATGTCAAATTAAAGGCCCAGTTAGCTTTTTCTTATTTTGATTCAGAAGCTTCATATGAATAAAGGAACAGGACGGCTTATAAACAGGCAGAATCAGCTTGTCGTCCTGTCTGAATATCACGAAACCCAATTCCGTCTTTTTTTTCTTTGTCTACAAACTTTATTTATCTAGTCTATAAAATAATTTCAGATACCAAAGTATAAACCAATAGAATGTCCAGGACATAGAAAAAATCCGGCAAAAATGGACAAATACGGACCTCTGGAAACCAAGAGGTGGGATCAGGTGCCATGGAGGAGTAAGCATCCCCTGTCGACCGGTTTATATAATTTTAAACATGCCCGTGTACTGTAATATCATGTTCCGAAAAAACAGGAAAATAGGTCGAGAGACGGTTGTAAAAATATATTTGTGTATAAATATGTATTTAGGCAACGTCTAATTGGATTAAACTGTGTTTCAATATAAATCAAAATGAATGAAAATATTTGTTTTAACTACTAGCCATTAGCACTACAGGTGGACCGCTTGAGTCCCCGAGGGTATACATAAACTTAGTACCTGGTATTTCACCATCAGCAGATAATCTTATACTAAAGTAATATTTTGCACTGATAACACCATTTAAATTCTAAATTATTCAAAAGCTAAGATAGTCACCTTTTACTGTGGTTACTCTTAGACAGATTTGACTATTATTTTAGATTTATTATTTGGCCTTGTATGATACAACTTTTCCTTTAAAAAATCTATTTAAAATTGTAGCTCAATTGATGATGTCTAATTGACAGAAACGTTCGTCTCTTGAGCATTATAACTATGTTTAAAATTTCAGATTGTTTTCAAATGTGAAATGGAAATGATATTTTTCATCGTTTCCATATCTTTCTACCAATTCTCTCTCTCTCTCTCTCTCTCTCTCTCTCTCTTTCTCTCTCTCTCTCTCTCTCAAAGCAACTCAATATATATATGAGAGAGAAGCTAACTTTTGCGTTGAGTTGTAAGCCATGCTAAAATGTTTTGATGATTTTTTGTTGATTAGGGAAATTGTAGAAATAATGTTTTTTGAAACAGTTTCCTATTGTATACAAAAAACAAGAGAATCATAGTTCAATCATATTCAATCATCATGTGTGATAAATATGCTATCATTGTTCTTATTTTCATTGATTATAAAAGATACTAGAATAGATTGAAGACCTATTGTTATCGCAAAAACACTATTCATCATTTCTTTAATATTCCTAAAACATTACCAAAGAATTTATGGCATCATTATAACAAAGCAACTGCAGGTGATAAATTATCTGATAATTGTATTAATTAATGTAGGAGACTGATCATTATTAATCTCATTGTTATTATTGTCTTAATGGAGTGTGAAATGCGGTAGGTATTTATCAAAGTTTGCAGAGCAGCATAAACTAGAAAGGGATGTGACACTCATTAACTTAATTGATAATATTAGATGGCATATATTTTTCATGTAGGGTATTTATATACTTTGTTTTAAGCTATTTCAAATTGATTCATCAGTATGATTCTTCTTTTGACATGCCATTTTATGATGTGCTTTTAGGAAGTCATTTCTTGTATATAAAAAAGAGATTACCTGCAAGAAAAAAACATTGATACTCATCACCAAGGGCCATTTCTTCTGTATATGAAAATAGATTACCTACAAGAAAAAACAACGATATAAATTATCAAAAGTCATTTCTTTTGTATATAACAACAGTCTACTTACAAGAAAAAACACCAGTATAAATTATCAAAAGTCTTTTCTTTTGTATATAAAAACAGAGATTACCTACAAACAAACCACCGATATAAATCATGTAAAGTAACGAAATACGTTACACCAACTAAATGGAAGTGTGGGTAATCTAGAGGTGGGATCAGGTGACATTGAGGAGATAGCATTCCCTGCCGAGCAAAATATCTTCGTTCTTTATCATCAATCCTTTTTCTATATTTTTTTTATTTCAGCTCTCTACAAGGAAGGGCCACTAATACTATTACTTTCGTCTGTCCATCCGTCCTTCCTTCACACTTTGTGAACCCTTATTATTTTATTGACATATTACATTCTAAGTTACAGTAATTCTTTTCCTACAGGAAGTTTTCTTTGAATTTATCGGGTTTTTCTTATCTTTGGATAACGTAATAACTATTCCAGTTATATAGTTTATTGTTAAGTTGAATTACAAACTAATCGGTGACGTATTTTTTCGTCAATATTTTTCTTTAAAAATCATATTTCTTACAACAGGAGATGAAGTCACATGCACGTCAGAATCAGGAATATTATTCCCAGTAATTAGTACGACATGGCGGTTCAATTCTAATGGAATCCTTAAGAATATCAATTTTTCCAATAAACCTTCTCAAAGAAATTATGATATAATATTTGTGAAACTGTTGTTACTTTTTGGTTGTATTACTCTCAAATATGTTAATATAGGATATTTTACCGCCTTATTCAAACAATTTATGTGGACAAATAAATAAATTCTTGTATTTAAAATGAAAAAGTGAGACTATAAACAAAAGGTGGGGGGGGGGGGGGGGGGGGGGGGGGGGGGGGGGGGAAAAAAAAAAAAATGGGGGGGGGGAGGGGAATATATACTAACCCCCCTATCTCAATACCAGCAGACGAGAAATGAAAATATGCCTTCAGGATCGTTACATAAAACATCGCAGATACCAAAGTAAAAATGGACAAACACGGGCCTCTTGAAACCAAGTGGTGGGATCAGCTGTCATGGAGGAGAAAGAATCCCCTGTTGACCGGTCACACCCGCCGTGAGTTCACAGTCAAGTCCAGATGAAATACGTGAGGAATGAATCCTCGTCACAATTGGTACAGACGTCTCAACAGCCGCCAACGAAAAGGCAACTCAACATTTCACTTAGTGAAACAGAGTAATCGCAAACAAGACTATTATACCGACCGTAAAGTTTGCGGAACGTTGACATATAAAAATTTCAGATACCAAAGTATAAATCAATAGAATGTCCAGGGTATAGATACAAATCCATCGCGGTTTTCGATATCCCTGTGTCAATAATTTGTCAGTGAGTAGTTTGAATCTGTATATGAAATGTTCATATGTTGAAAACGTCTGGCATATCGGATCATTTGGAAATATAAACTCCATATACGGGTGACTGTGGGATATTACTACTTAAATGTAGAAATTTTACGATGGGAAAGCAGAAATCGTCACGTTAACCTAAGTTGCCCGTCCATGTCTATAGTAAATAAAATATCCAAGTATGAATCGTGTATGCTTGATTCTGTTGCATCTTTAATTTCTAGTTCGCTAGGATATATCGCATTGACATATGTGTGAAAAATGCTATTATCAATTGACAAAACGTCGTCGATATATCTAAATGTCTAAAGAATTTTTCTTCCTTTGATTGAGCAGTTTCTGAATAAAGGAACAGGTCGGCCAATAAAGGGGCACAATTGGTTCCCATAGGAATACCGACAGTTTGTTGAAAGAGACCACATTTCCGAACATTACAAATATATTGTCTATTAGAAATTCCGATATCTTTTTATATCAACTTCAGGGTATTTATGTGTAGAATCAGAGTGGTGTTTGACAAAATAATCGTCATGATAACCAATCACTAGATATTTAAATTTTCGGGTACCACATTTAGTAAAAAAACAGTTGTCTATGATGCTAAAATGGCTTTCTTCTAATTTTTTATGTGGAATAGTTGTGTAAAGAGTAGAGAAGTCGTATGTCTTGACAATGTGAATCTGAGAAAAATAAAGTTTCTAAAATTAGATACTTGGTTTGTGTTCTGGAGAAAGCGAAGACACTTACAATCCACTATAACTATCAATGTGGGGTAGGAAATTCTTTTCCAAGGGTTAAATATGTCTGTCAATGACGATGCGTGCACTGTCCCTGACAGATATATTCAAACCCGAATATGAGAATTTTCTATGCCACATGGATTGACTCAAGATGGGTTATTTTTCTCCATTAATTGTTTTACCAACATTTTACTTAGTTATATAAAATCTTGTAAGTTTAAGTGGTAAAATATTTATTGTTTGCAAAGTGATCGTAAATTCAAAGTTCATACTAAAACTGTGTACCAAAAAAATAAAGGTGTTAAAGCAAGAGGTAGAAAAGAAAATATTAGACCCCGTTTAACAGGCCTACGAAGTGTCGGTTTATTATGTTACGTGCTCATTTGAGATATGATTCTCACATGTGAGGTCTCGTCTGTATCATAATTAAGAAATTAATCTCACATGGGCAGTAATGGGGAAAGTACAAACTTTCCACTCTCATTTAACTACAAATAGACATTGTTCCTTCTTTTCCGTGTGGTAAAATATATTGAATATAAATGGATGAGAGTGTAGACGTGATAAATTCGCATTCGTATGTGATGATATTTACTTGGTAATATATCTGATTAGATATAATTCATTTTAAACAAAAGAAATGTCATCATCCATATCAATCAATATATACTCGATGCTATCATGGGGATCAAATACATACAACTGCTACTATAATAATTAATAAGGTATAAGTGAATACAGCAATATAAATCTATTTCAATGTAAATTTGGACACGTTGCTGTTGATTAGTTATCAATAATATCTATGTTCATTAATTCACTTTTGCAATTCATAAGATTTATGATTTTTATTTGTGAATAATTGTGTATTCTTGTAATGTGCAAATGGTTTGTATAATCGGTATTTAGCATCAACATAAATTTAAAACAATCATTTTAGAATTCAAATTGCAAGTCATATTAAACTACAACTAAAATACTGCTCTCGTGTTTCGATGGTTAATTACTGATGTTTTCTGTTCATTTTGTGACCGCTGGTAATCCGGATAGTAAGAAATATTGAAACAGAGCAGATAAGGTTGTTTTATATGAAACTAAAATACCTTCAAAGATGCTGCAGTTGAAACATATTTGAGCCAAAAGGCATGAATCTGCAAAAAAGTGAAACAAATATGTGAATTACTCGCTCACACAGTTTTATGACGCAACGTCAAATGTCATATATGTCACTAAGGCCTCTGTTTCAATATTTGACCTATATTTAAAGGGACTTGTGCTAAAAAGCCCCATTTAACATTTTTGCGTAAATTTGTGTGGTTTTTTTGGGGGGATTCACCTCTTTTAGATGTTCAATGCAGTTATTCAAATATTCTAGTTTTATTGAGATGGCCAAATAAATGGTTAAAATAGCAATTTTCTATATGATTAGAGCGTGTTATCTGTTCTCGACCGATATATTTGTTGATATGGCAGTTATTGCTGTAAAAATATGTTCGTTATTAGGTTTATGCCTATAATTGAAGTATTAATGAGACAATTAACAAATAAAATGAAATATGTTTTATCAAGAACGAGTAAAGGTTATTTCTGACACGTACATTCTAATTGATTTAGATTCTTTTTCGTTACACAAGAATATTAAAACAGATAATCAATATTACTTTTTGTTTATTTGATCTATATGTATATTCTGAAAATTTCAATAATATTATTTATGTAGAACATCTCAGATACCAAAGTATAAATATTTAGGATGTCCAGGATATAGGTACAAATCTGGTAAAAACAGGACAAACACGGATCACTTGAAATCAAGACGTGGAATCAGGTGCCATGAAGGAGTAAGCATCCCCTGTTGACTGGTCACACACGCTGTGAGTTCACAGACAAATTCAAACAGGCAACTCAACATTTCACTTAGTGAAACAGAGTAATAGCAAACAAGACTATTGTACCGATTGTAAAATTTGAGGACATCAAACGCGGTTTCGATATCTCTGTGTTAATAACTTGTCTGTGAGTAGTTTACCTTTGTATATGAAATGTTCATGTTGAACACGCCCTGGCATATCGGATCATTCGTGAAATATAAACTCAATATGCGGGTGATTGTGGGATATTACTTCTTAAATGTGGAAAATTTACGATTCGAAAGCTGAAGTCGTCGCGTTTGTAGTATAGCTTAGTTGTTAATTCCCCGTCTGTGTCTTTCGTAAGTAAAATGTCTAAGTATGAAACATGTGTGTTTGATTATGTTATATCTTTAATTTCTAGTTCGCTGGGATATATCGCATTGACATATATATGAAAAATTGTCATTATTAATTGACAAAACGTCATCGATTTATCTAAATGTCAAATTTAAGGACACCGTTAGCTTTTTCGTTTTTTGATTCAGCAGTTTCTGAATAAAGTCTGCTTCGTAGGAACAAGTCAACCAATGAAGGATCACAATTGGTTCCCATAGGAATGCCGACAATTGTTCAAAGACCAAGTCTCCGAACATTACAAATATACTGTCTATTAGGAATTCCAGTAGCATATGTGTAGAATCAGAGTGGTGTTGGGCAAAAAAATATCATGATCTCATAACATTCACTGAACATCGCTATCAACACTTAATGGATAACAACTAAATTAATATTTTTATTTTCTAAAAAGGGACACGGAAACTGGTGGAAGTACAAATTCGCATCAATTCTTAATTGGGCCTTCATTCACTCCGGGGCATTCGATAAAGAAGATTTAATTCTCCAACGCCACTGATGATGCATTTAAGGATTGAGACATTTAAGATCAGCCTGAGTTTTACAAATGTAAATGTTTGACTCTACTGTGTACATGATAGAAGCCTCATCAGTATCACCGTTTATAATTTGAATGTGGACGTGTTCGCACGTGGATGAATGTATGAACGTGGAAGTGTGCCCGCGTTGGTGAACATGTGGACGCGGAAATGGTTGCGCGTGGGTGAATTTTTGTTACTTATACGAAAAGAATACAATTACATATTAACCCGCAAACGATGTACAATGTACTGTTAAATTAACTTTTCTTGAGAAGACGGCAGTGGAAAATCAAAGGTTATATGATTTTCTGAGGAATGTGTTTGTCCACTATTCACTTGACACCCTGAAAATTTTTCTTTGATATATGATATGTTTATGGTATAGCATTATTGCTAGATGACTAATGGACTATGCAATGTGTTGGGAAAAAATTGAATCAAATATGATTTAATTCAAATGTTAAAAACGGCCATATTATGCAGATATATCTTTTATGATATATAGAATAGTTAAGAAAGTTTATCAAATTATTACAATTACTACTATTTATTTTGAAAATTATCCGATATGCAAACGCGTGTTCAAAATGTGAACATTTCATATACAAACTACTTACTGATTTTACGACCGTTGTAAAGATCTTATTTGCAATAGACCCTTAGGAAGCAACTACGATCCTGTGACTTTGTCAGTCTTCCGGTTGGCAAAATGATAGAGATACACGAAAAAACATAGACGTCGTTATAGTAACTGACTCATTTTCCGGGAATCTTTATCATTTTGCCATCCGGAAGAATTTCAAAGTCACAAGACCGCAGTTACTGCTAAAGGATCTATTACAATGTTTCGCCAAATGAAATGTTGAGTTACCTGTTAGATAGTTGTTATTTCATTTGAATTTGACTGTAGACTCGCAGCAGGTGTGACCAGTCAACAGATGCGTTTACTCCTCCGTGGCAACTGATCCCACCTCAAGATTCTCATGTTTGCCCAATGTTCACCAGATTTTTATATTGTCTTCTGAACCTTCTGAAAATTAATACATTGGTATCTGTGATTTTTAAACATTAACCTTAAGCAGTTTTTGTATAGAATAGTCACAAAATTTACCTTCGCTAAAATAATGACTTTTTCAGTATATTGTTTAGATGTTTATGACGTACAAATACCTAGATCATGGCATGCTATTTGGGATTTCTGTCACTTCATTACCATCGATCCGTTAGGTAAGATGTAATTGATTGATGGAAATCTACAACTGCCGTGATTTATGTCAACAGTATGAAATACAAATGCTCTTCAAGCATATAATACATACAGTAATAGCTAAACACAAAGGAGGCGTCAATGTTGCAATATATATATTTCTTTTGATCGTGTATAAATTACAATAATCAGTACAGCTAATTATAGTGGTATACATGCATTGTAGAGGAAATTATATGGTCTTGTAACCAATCAAAACTTTTAATGGTCTTTGATAAAAAGCATGTGTCTGGTCTTGAAGCAAGTTGATAAAAAATAATCAGTATGTTAGTTTCCCACAGGTATCGATTTTGGTTAACAAACAGTGTATAATATTTCATACCTAGATTATTTCGCTCCTGGATATTTTAATCCTCCAAAATCCTGAAACACATTTATCCTATGTTTAACTATTCCTTACTTTAGTTCAAGAGGTATTTTACATATTTGCGTACGGGAAAATTTAATCAAGAATACAACTGCGAGAAAAATGGAACTGTATATAACTCGATTCCGATAACACAATCAGACATAAGACTTTAAAAATAAGTTATTATTTATTCGCCGACTATTACATCTACAGGTTTCACAAATTGTGGCTCATACATATGACTTGTATTATTGCAGTGAAGGGTTCTAAAATGAATTTAAAACAGCAATAAATACGTTGGTATAGTATGTAGTTGGTATGCTATATTTCTATTGTTTAGACCAGTAATTTATGTCCTGTTCGTTCAAATGGTTAACAAACGAAATAATGAATTCAGAAATCTTGTGAACAAACAATCATGTGCGCAGACACGATGCTTAAACATTATGTTTAGTGTATATGTCATACGTTAATATCATTTGTATGGTATATCAGAAATGCAGAGTCAATACATGCATATTATAATTAGTAGTTGCGGTTGTGATAAGCAATTATGGAGGTGGGTATTTTAAATATTCAAAGCATCAACAGATATAATTATATCCATCTTGCATTTAAAGGAAATATGGATACCATGTCATGACAACGAAGGGGTATACAGATATATCACTGTAGGCGCGTGCACTTCTCGGATGATGAACTCAATTTGACGTGTTATGATTTTTTTTTGTTTAGATCAATTTTAAAATGACTAAAATATTTCCTATCAACAAGAACACATTTAAACTGTACAAGATAAATAAATGTAAACGTTGACTGATTAATCTGTGACGTACATGTAACACATTGTCTCTGTAAAACATCTGCAACTTACAACAGTAATTAGAAAATATGTTAAAGTAATTACAATTCAGCACATTTAATTCAAAGCTTTTGTCGTTTTTATTTATTTCAGGTTATTCTCTATACTTGTAACTGGTCTTCCCATTACTGATCACGAACAATAGAAATATTTTGTGTTGTTGCCGTTCTATCCAATTGACAAATGATTGCTTGTAGTTCTGCATCGCCTTGATTAAAGCTCACATGCTGAAAGTTACACAATACATCATGGTGTTAAATACTTTTATCAAATTGTTTAAATTGGTATTTATAGCCGCATGCTTTTAGATAACCTTTTCCTTTGTTAAAGAGGTGAATAAATATTTCCTTTTTATTATTATTCCATCTATGCATTATACCGAAAGCCTGTATCAGTGTTGCACACAAATCGGCGAGAAAAGGTAAGAAAGATAGCAAGTGGAGAGGGAATATAAATTGTGATATATACTTTGTTATATTTGTCACACTGACAGTTTGTATTACATTAATTTAATTCTCTGTGAGAATAAACATCAAGGTATCTGCTGTAGAAAAATATGCGATATGCAAATAGAAAAAGCAATGAACATACACGAACGCATAAAGATTTTAGACGTAGGAACAGGTGTTTAGGATTATTGGGTAATCCCTTCCGACGGGTAAAATTCACATTGAATTTATGATCGAATCAAATCCAAAACCATAAGGGAAAACCTCTGGAATATATATATATATATATATATATATATATATATATATATATATATATATATATATATATATATATATATATATATATATATATATATATATATATATATATATAATGTACTTTACAATCAATAGTAATTACACTTCTTCTAATGGATAAAAAAGGAACGTGGGTAATTAATAATTTTCTACATCCAATGTATATTGATCCAACACCAAAGACATTCAATGGTGAGTTTTTCGATCTGAAGACTTAATGAGATGCACTCATATTACGGTAATACTCATTGGAAACAATCAGCTTTTTTCAACGATCCAACATTATCTTGTAATTAATCACGAAAATCTCTCGTATGTGTTTCTTACCTGTCCGCACCACGAAGAAGCTCATTCTGATATTGATAGTTTTCAGTGCTCCTTAGTCGTGATTTGCTGAGATTACAGAACAACTGAAAACTCTGTGTGAACTAGAAGTAGCACAATAGTAGTTAGCTATATTGTTACTCACAAAGTGAATGGAGAAGTATTGCAGAAGTACACTTGAAATACGAAATTAGATAATATACGATATTATTTAGATGAAATTTAAATTACAATTTCAGGTAAAATGTGATATTGTATTTATAGAGTGTAGATAAATTACTTTTATGTTAAATGAAGCAATGCAAAAAATAAGTAAATTTAAAATATATATTTAAAATTCTTAATTCTTCTAAATCTAATATAGTCAACATTTTACACTGGTCACTCTTAGACGAATTTTGGCTATACCTTTATAATTTTTTATTTTGCCTTGTCTGATACCACTTTCTCTTTCGAAAACTTATTTAAAATTGGAGCTTAACTGATGAAGTCTACTTGACAGATACGATAGATTATAACTTTGGTATTATGTTTATTCTTACTAAATATACTCACCTTCAGGTCAGCATTATTCCTTGTAAATGAATTTCTTCATATATAATACTTACATATCTGGTAGTGCTGTAATCGATATCCAACTAAGTAAGGGGAAAATGCCTATCCATTCAGAAAGACAGTTGATTTTGTTTGCATCAAAGTCAAACAGGTGCTTTGTAGTCAGGTCTATGGTAAAATCACACCCGCCTAGCTGTGAAATTTTTAATAAATTTCTAAATCCCTCGAGAATAAGTTCCCATATCAGAACTAAAGTACATACCAAGATTTACGACTCAAAAATGTTGGTAACTTACATTCAGGGGAAAGTGCTCTAACACGAAGGAAAACTCTGGAATTATTTCTGCGCCGCCATTTTTATAACCAATAGATCGTTGCCACTGCAAGTGAACCGTTTGAGTCCCCGAGTGTATACATAAACCTAGTACCTGGTATTTCGGTAATGGCTGATAATCTTATACAAAAGTAATATTCCGCACTTATATCACCATTTAAAATTCGAAATTCGTCTAAAGCTAAGGTTTTTTAACTTTTTAAGGTGGTTACACTTAGACGGATTTTGGCTATACATTTAGATTTTTTAATTTGCCTTGTCTGAAACCACTTTCTCTTTAGAAAATCTATTTAAAATTGGAGCTCAACTGATGAAGTCTAATTGACAGAACGACCGTCTCTAGCATTATAACTTTGGTATTATGTTAATAATATTTATAATATATACCAATATAAAAAGTATCAGATACCAAATTATAAATCTTTAGGATGTCCAGGATATTGATACAAATATGGTTAAAAAATGGACAAACACGGACCTCTGGAAATCAAGATGTGGGATCAGGTGTCATGGAAGAGTAAGCATCCCCTGTTGACCGGTCATAACCGCCATAAACACCCCCATAGCATTATTTTCTTTACGTATACCAAGACCACTAAATCTAATATTTTCCTTTTTAATTCGTAGAAAAAAGGTTGAAATGGTGCTGGTTTTAAGGGGGTCGTGTCTCCATACCCAAGTTATGTTTCTCAACCATGTTTAGTCAATCAAAAAACAAAGGATAAAACATAAATTAAATTATTTACATGTATTTATAAAATGTATTGTCGGTGCCAAAGAAACAGTCAAATGCACATTCTTTTAGTCATAGAAACAGTTAAATGCATACCATTCAAATCAGCGATTACGAGTTATAAATACAAATACGCTTCAACATTTCAAATACATAATGATGATATAAGTTAGTATATTAAGACATAGAAGGTGATGAACTCTATGAAAATGTGATATAAGTTAGTTTAATAACATACAGAAGAATAATCAAATCACAACATTTTTTTCACAAATGATTTCTCCAATAAGAATGATTCATGATAGCGATAGCGATTAAGAATGACAACCCTGTGGTGTCTAAGCGAAATATAAATACCAGTTTATTACACCTCACTCTCACAAAAATTGAGAATTAAGTGTGTGGGAGTGGCAGATCATGACTTGTGAAAGGAATATCTAATATGTAAAACCATGGCTAACACACCTAATTAGATTACCAGTACTTTGAATATGCTTCAAATATAAACAAACATCAGTCGTATGTTGATTTTTAAAATCAGGTAAATGTATCTGAATATTGGAAGCAAAATAAGTTTTTATTTTTACATTTTTAGGGTCACTCAACACTTTATTATGGCATTAGGAAAATTACAGTTTTCATTTGGGAAAAGGTAAGCTATTTATAGAATTGAGATGGGCTGTGGAATCAATGTCTCCAATTTGAGAGGATTAACAAATGTTATCACTATAATGATGTATCTATTCCGTACCTGGTTATTTATTACTTAATAAATACATATAGTTTGCCTGACGGATTCATTCCGTTGTATGGTTCCATTCCACCATTAGTTCATCAGCCCTCTCCTCCCCTATAAGCCCCTCCCCATTTTATGTTTTTTGTTTGTTTCAGAAACTTGTTTCCATGTACAAACATCCAAAATGTGTCCTTTTTTTTCACTTACTTGGCCAGTATTGCATTTTCAATGACCAAATTTAATCTCCAAAAATTAAGATTCACTGTCCTACGAAAACAAACATTTTCCATGAGTGTAGGTGTAGGTATAAAATTGTAGTAGGCTAATCCAGACACATCTCAGCAACATGTAACTACTGCATACCTGGACATTTTCCCCCATGGTTATTTGATTTGTATGGCAATTTAAAAAAATGGATTTTGGACCTCTGAGAAAAACGTTAGCTGGATTTACTTGCCATGGAGGAGTGAGTATCCCTTGTCGACCCAATATTGTAAATAGAGAAAATGAAAGTGTGGTTTTAATTTTCGTTACATTCGTTGTGTTGCTACGTTCGTGAATTTAAGAAACGGTAAATCTTTGAAATATATAAATTAATTACAATCCGTGAAATTAAATTTTTATGCTGTACATACGCCTTGAGTGTGTAGTCCAAACAGGGCATGACTTTCTCCTACAAGTAGTGTGTCTCCCTATACATGGACATATCTTTGGGGTGTAATATAACAATAAATCGAAACAAAAATGTGAACCAGTCATAATTTTGTCAGGTTTTCACTATCTTTCTATGTCTATGTTGGAAGCTCTCATATTTCGTGTATAAATCCCTACGTTATCTTAAACAATTCAAAGTGGTAAGTACCAACCAATGTGTATACCAGAGATAAGGATATATTGCTGTATTATTCTAATATTCCATAGCAGTAGTCTTTATCATTTGAAGCAGAAATAACATTGATACTATTTGATATCGAAGGTCGATCATTGTAACCTTTATTACGTCATAGTGAAATAAAATACACGTATTGTAAAGTACATTCATTTCACTACTTATACGTTACGTCAGGGCATGTTCCTCTTAAAACTGCTTTATTCTGAGACCCAAACGACTCGCCAATTAACTACTCACATAGGGTTACGTTGTGAACGCTTAAAATTGTCACTAAGGAAAATTAATGGTCGATACGGGGATCTTGTTAAATGATATGAAGTACCCCTCTCAGGAATATTAGAAAGTATTCTGAAGCATGACCAAATACAGCGACTCCCTTTCGCCAATCGGGTCTAAAACTAACTGATATCATTTTCACCGCACTCGACCTTTTCACGTGAGGTTCCCTTGGAACATTTTTCGACGGGTGTGGCATGCTAGCAGAGGACGCTGACTCCTTCCGGATACCGGGTCCTATCTCGTTTGGGATCGTTTTCATACATAATTTGACGTATTATAATTGATTTGGAGTTTCGTAATTTCTATTCGTAGTTTCGATTCTTCATTTTTACTTGCAATAGGACTTCATCACAAAAATTGTCATTTGTGAATCTAGGCAAGTATAAGATACAACCACTTTCAACAGAATGGGGGCATAAGCGCCTGTAATAAACACACGATAAACAATATTCTGTTTCACACCAGTAAATCATATTTAAGCATTTATCACTTAACAATTCTATTTTTGTTCAGGATGGAAATGTAGATAAGTCGAGCATGGTATTATTTACATCATACTACAAGAAGGCGGGAAAACAAAATTCCTTTGTCGTCTGATATCACGTCTGAAGACTTTATCCAAGACGACATGACGTCCAATGAATCTATAAGAAAATCGACTAATTTGTTTATAGATTTTGTTTATTAACGTCGGACATACGTAAACTCTGCTGTTGATGATTTGGGTACTAAGGGTCAACCACATCAATGTAGGTTAAACTTAACATTTTATTAAAACACCAGATGCATAAAATATAAAGATGAAATTGGTAACACTATAACAATATTATATTCAAGTAGAAACTATGGTAACAGAAATATTAATAAGTACATGTATTTAATCGAATTTGAATTACAACATTACATATCTTTGTTGCAAAAATAAAAAGTAATTTTCTTTCATATTTGTTATTTAAAATCATACTGGTATCGGAGAAGGCATCGGTCGCACTATACAGACTACGCACTAAGGTATATTTTATAAGATACTCCTACCCCCGAAATGTAAACATTTAACATTTCCAAAAGTAAGAGTACTTAGTCTTGGTTTTTACAGTAACGTATGTGACAAACGTGCATCACAAAAGTGTAGATGCTTTCATATTAATATTTCAGATCAAACACGAAGAATAACAATAACTCCATCATTTCTAATGTTTGCTTGGCTAACTTGTGCATGAAGGATTTACTTCGCAGATAATGTTAAATAACAAAGGCATCAATCTTGCGTCAAAGTAAAATGAAAAGTGAAAAGGTGTTTAAATCACGCAGGGATGTTATATATTCATTTGTTTGTTTCATCATTGATTTACGATTTGTAATAATGTCTGGAACCTTCAACTACTAGAGGTGAATATGTGAATTGCTAAAACTTTGCATTTTGCCATTGGGGTCAAGGTTTATGTATACCACGCATATAGCATCACAGGTCTTCAGTTTTGAGTCTCAGAAGAATGACATGTGAAATTCACATTTAATGCAGTCTCTGGCACATCACGACATTAAGATGTCCCGAACTGCGAGTAAAAGCCGCCCATGAAGTGAACACTCTAAATGTAAATGCAAATGTGTTATCAGAAATCAGACATTAATTTTGACAACAATGCAATACATAGAGAGGTTATAGAATTAAATTAAAATTGTAGTTTGCAACGCTGTCAAACCTAACTTATAAAAATAGGTCATATTTTACAGGACAATTCGAATGATGCTACTGTCAATGTTGTCGATGGGTAGTGAGAATTCGCATAGATAATAATAATAATAATAATAATAATAATAATAATAATAATAATAATAATAAACAATAAACAATAATTTATTTGACATGATTTTGATTCCTATGTCAAATTTCTTTATTACAATTATAACCCGGTTATTCTGAAACTTATTTGAAAGAATAAATTATTTAATTCCCCTTCGATTTAAATACCCACGGGTATACATGTATATAACTACTGGTTCGTATCCATTCATAGTAGACCGTTGAGTCCCCAATGGTATATATAAACCAAGTACCTGTTATTGCGATACCAGTTGACTATGTATACTAAAGTAATATTTCGTGTGGATAGCACAGTTGTTTGAAGAAGCATTAGCTGTGTTTACCAAAATATCAAAAATCGATAATTTCTACTTTTATTATTTATTCTTTATTAACAATAACAAATAAGAGCTATACAAAGGCAAATGAAATGTTATAATCCTATATATTTTGTGAAAATAAGGTCAGGTCTAGTGTTGTATTCATTTAGAATTACGAAGGGTGTTTAAATCAATTGCAAGTGGAAAAGTGCCAAACCTGGATTTCTCAAGCAATTTTCACAAAATGTATGTGAATTTAATACTTTTTTTTATTGCTGCGTATATCTCTTTTTTGTGGTTGAATATCAATCTAAATAGTTAAAAAAGAGGAAAACATTTTTTAAGAAAACCTTTAACTTCTTTAAAAACAACAACAACCACAACCACAACAACAACAACAACAATAGTGGCGACTCATTAATGGATTTTACAAAACATAAGGGTTTATAGTTTTCCTCTATCTAGTACCCCCTTTCAAATCTACTGACAGAAACGATTGTCTTGTGTATTTATGTTTGCCTTTTCGATTTTCTAATTTTGTACCCCTGAAACAAACACCAGAGGTGTTGTAAAATTGGGAATGTCGAGACCCATTTGAAATGTAATATAATTAATATAATTTCTATATCAATAGTGGTGAAGTAGCAAACGATGATGATCTCTTAACATTAAAAGTAGATAGATAGATAGATAGATAGATAGATAGATAGATAGATAGATAGATAGATAGATAGATAGATAGATAGATAGATAGATAGATTGATTGATTGATTGATTGATTGATTGATTGATTGATTGATAATGATTGATATATTGACTGATCGATTGATAAGTATGACATTTTCAAGACACTGACTACAGTTTTAAATAGGAGGTAGTCTTTTAAGCGAGGTGGTATTTAGAACGGGTTATTTATATATATTTACAGTTTCTAAATGGGAGGTGATCTCCTAAGCGACATGGTATTTAGAACAGGTTTATTATACTAGTATATATTTACAGTTTTAAAGGGAGGTGTTCTAAATTGAGAGGTAGTATCCTAAGCGAGGTGGTATTTAGAACGGGTTATTTTATATATTTACAGTTTCTAAATGGGAGGTGATCTCCTAAGCGACATGGTATTTAGAACAGGTTCTTTATACTAGTATATATTTACAGTTTTAAATGGGAGGTGTTCTCCTAATTGAGAGGTAGTATCCTAAGCGAGGTGGTATTTAGAACGGGTTCTTTATATATATTTACAGTTTCTAAATGGGAGGTGATCTCCTAAGCGACATGGTATTTAGAACAGGTTCTTTATACTAGTATATATTTACAGTTTTAAATGGGAGGTGTTCTCCTAATTGCGGCGGTATATAGAACAGGTTACTTATATATATTCACAATTTTATATGGGTGGTAGTCTCCTAGGCATGGTGGTATATAGAACATATACCATATATATATTTAGTTTTCAATGGGGAGATGGTCTCCTAAGTGAGGTGGTGTATTTAGAACAGGTTCCTTATATATATATATATATATATATATATATATATATATATATATATATATATATATATATATATATATATATATATATATATATATATATATATATATATATATATTCACCGTAAATATCGCATAAAACTAAATTAAGGTAGTACAAAATTTAAGTATTCTGAGAAGGTCACGAACCAAGAGAGATCAAGCTAATTCTTATAAATAAAAGTTCAATCATCATTAACATTCCCTAAATATACTAGGTAGCTTCTAGATCTTAGTTGGAGCTATAATTAGTATTAATTACATAAAATGAAGACAGATAAATATTATGAGTTAAATTCAAACATGGTACACCGTTTTAGAAGATCTACACAAATTACTCTTGCGATATAATTAAATTGATAATTTCTGTCAAATTTACACACTGTCATATTGTCTATAAATATCACAGCAATTTATATGGAAATTAAATATTCATTATCTCATTACCTTTGAAACACTTTGCAGATTCTTGAAAAGTAAAGTCTATTTTTGTACACGTCTTCTTGAAAAAAAAATGATCAAAAGAAGCTAAAAAAAATATTGTGGTTTCAAACTGATTTCTTTTACATAGCAAATTTTCAATTCAGATTCAATTTACCTGGGGATGGGATTGGCATATCAATTCTAATTTTCCATATCTAAATATAGTTTAACTTTTGCAGCATGTCTTCTTAGAATCAAATCCTGGTTACTTACCGTGCAACTTTAGCATGATTAGTTCGCCACACCTACCTAATGTTTAACCATTACAATCGTGCATGTGAAATTTTGAAATAGCATTTCAAATAACTGACCTATTGCGAAATATCTGACAAGTGACTTTCCATGAACACTATCTGACGTCATCCGGTTGTAACATCAAAATCACACAAACACTGAACACGTCAATTTCTCGTGAAACATAATGAAAACGTCTGCCAACAGGTACCGTCAGACCTTTTAGCTAAAGGTCAGCAAATCTTCACAGTAGGTATATTGTATTTCAAAATAGAAATATTTCTAGCTAAATAAATGGACTCAATACAAGAATTTAGTGATATATTTGTAATATACAAATTTTGAAATATTCATTTATTAAAACACACACACGCACACGCACACACACACACACACACACACAAATAAATCCACTAGATTTTGCTATCATCAAAATAATTGTTTTATTATGAATTTGACTTTTTGAATACCTGGAATATGACAAGTGTATGTACAACTAAACAACATGATTTCTTGTTTCCCCGTTATACATACAGACAGTGCCTGGTAGTTTCATGATGATTTTTCTATACTAAAGAATCATTTCGTATGGACAGGGCTGTTCATATTCTTGGCTCAGTTGATAGCGCGCTCGACTCTTGATCATGAGGTCGTGAGATCGAGTCCAGCCGTCGTCCCGTTGCACAGTAGGTGTCGGCACGTTAAAGAACCCTCACTTCTCAATGGCCGTTAGTGCCGAGCATAGGCCAAAATCTGAAGTCCTTCACTGGCATTCGGTGACGTCTCCATATGAGTGAAATATACTTGAGTGGGACGTTAAACAACAATAAGACAAACAAACGAAAAGTTCATATTCTTACTCTTCGAAAGCTAAGAGTCATCTTTTTACAGTGGTAACTCTTAGATGTAATAGTATTTCCGGAATATTAAGGTTTATTAGTTAGTCTTGTATGACACTACTTTCTGCATCACAACTCTATATCTATTATGAATTCGAGCTTGGAGTCTCATTGACAGAAACGATCGTCTTGGGCATGTGTTTTGGGCCCTATTTTGCAAAACTGTAACGTTGGTATTTTGTTTACAATATTCACCTGAGGATCGTCCTATCTCCTGATCCAAAGTCATGAGGTTCCAACAGGCGGTAAATGGTGGTAATAAGTCACCTCAATGACATACTTGACCTAAGACATCAAATTATGTAAAGCAAATTAAAACGACCTCTTTTGGTAACCTACCACTAATTTCCATTTCTTACTTTTACAATTCTATGTTTATATATAGGTAAACAATAATGAAAACTAAAACAAAAAAACGGTTACTTGTTCAAAACAACTTTTAAATTTAAGATGATAATTTACCACAACCAAGCTATATTTGAAAATGAAATGAATAATTTGAAAGTTTCACCATTTCGGCTATACTTTTAGATTTATTATTTGACCTTGTATGATACCACTTTATTTTTAGAAAATACATATACATTTTAAATTGGAGCTCAACTGATGAGGTCTAATTGATAGAAGCATTATAACTTTGGTATTATGTTTATAATATTAAAACATATTATTTTTGTTCTCGTGATAATACACCTCTGTGATCCCCTGAGACACGTCGTGTTGTAAATTTAGAATTTACTTGGTGGGGTAAATACAAAATTTTCAACATGACAAGCCACCAATTTAATTAAAGACACAAATAATGTTGATGATCATTAAGCTGTGATGAAATACATGGGGTTGAAAAACAAATATACAATCTGTTTTTATAAATGTAAGTGATCGGCACTGATTTAGAAGTTAGAAATGTCTTGTATTGACCCAGATTTTCTGATGACGGACCCATGACATATTTATCTGTATATATACATTTACTGCTGAAGGACAATCAATAAACTTTATTTACATGTTAACGTGTACTTGAAAACTCACAGGTAAGTTCACTTCAGAACGCTTAGAAATTGCTTCACGTAATTGTATATTTTCTAGTTCATTTGTTAATATTTGGGTAAACAAAATAGAATTATAACTTACCAAGATATTGACAGCCATTAAGGAGAAACTTCAACAATACAGTACAGTTGCTTATTCCAGAAGCGGTGTAAATCAGATGTGGATACTTAAAAATTCTAAACAGCTTTTAGAAAATTTGAAGGCACACAATTTTTTCTCGAATTCACAGTATCAAAACTTATGACTTCTCTACTATTTACACTACTATTCCACATAAAAAATTAAAAGAAAGACTTTCAGCATCATAGACAACTGCTTTTTCACTAAAGGTGGTACCCGAAAATTTAAATATCTAGTGATTGGCTATCAGGATATTTATTTCGTCAAACACCACTCTGATTCTACACATAAATATACTGAAGTTGATATAAAAAAACATGCTGGAATTTCTAATAGACAATATATTTGTAATGTTCGGAGACGTGGTCTTTCAACAAACTGTCGGCATTCTTATGGGAACTAATTGTGCTCCTTTATTGGCCGACCTGTTCCTTTATTTATACGAAGCAGACTTGATTCAGAAACTGCTGAATCAAAAGAAGAAAAAGTTAGCGGTGTCCTTTAATTTGACATTTAGATATACGTTTTGTCAATTAATAACGACAATTTTCATACATATGCCAATGCAATATATCCCAGCGAACTAGAAATTAAAGATACAACAGAATCAAGCATACACGCTTAATACTTAGACATTTTACTTAATATAAACACAAACGGGATATTAGCAACTAAGCTATATGATAAACGCGACGATTTCGGCTTTCCCATCGTAAATTTTCCACATTTAAGTAGTAATATCCCTCAATCACCCGTATATGGAGTTTATATTTCACAAATGATCCGATATGCCAGGGCGTGCACAACATATGAAGATTTCATATACAGAGGTAAACTACTCACTGACAAATTATTGACACAGGGATATCGAAAACCGCGTTTAATGTCAACGTTCCGCAAATTTTATGGTCGGTATAATAGTGTTGTTTGCGACTACTCTGTTTCACTAAGTGAAATGTTGAATTGCTTTTTCGTTGGCGGTTGTTGAGACGTCTGTACCAATTGTGACGAGGATACACTCCTCACTTGTTTCATTGGACTTGACTGTGGACTCACGGCGGGTGTGACCGGTCGACAGGGGATGCTTACTCCTCCATGGCACTTGATCCCACCTCTTGGTTTCCAGAGGTCCGTGTTTGTCCATTTTTACCAGAATTGTATCTATGTCCTGGACATTCAATTGATTTATACTTTGGTATCTGAAATTTTTATATACATAACCTCAACGATGATTTTGCCATTCCAAACACGCATATTTAGTATTTTCAGTTTAAAATTCTCTATGATATTAAGATAACAATGAACATGAAAATGGTTTGTAATACCTAGGAGCAGAGACGTATATAAAATATATGTGTTATATATGTCTCTTCTAATAGTTTTGTAAAATACATATATTAGCATCACATAAATATCAGATTTGCTTCAGACATGTATGGAATCTGATTATATTAACAAGATAACAACAACGCATGCCATGTTTAAAGTTTTAATTGCTTTAAATGTGTTATAAAACGCCCATGCATTGTTCACAGAAATACCTCTAACGGGGGAAAAGAAAAGGTTCACCGTATAACACAAAGAGATTAGGTAATTTGACAAAATTATAATGTTCCCACTTTTTGATTTACCAGGGGTTTTACCAAGCTTGTATCGGTCAGCTGTCATAATCTCCTGTTACTTGCTTTATTCCATGGATGAACTTGTAGTATTTCATCCTTTTTCATAAACTATTAAGTCATTTTATATATGCAGAAGCAAATCACAGTGTCATAAGTTTCACTTCTTAGATGTACATTTAAGGTCACATTATTACTACAGATAACTTTCCGTTACATAGACGATTGCTCAATGGTTTTGTAATTTTCCTGCTCCAGTTTATTGCTTCTTTTAATGGCCGTCAGACCCTGTTTGTCAGATTACCGTAAAACATAACTGTCTAATGTTGAAGTTGAGTTGGAAAATTCCACACCTTACCTCCTTGTACAAATGTAAGATTAGAATCTGTTAGTAATGACAATTATTATTACCCTAGGAAAAGATTGGACATAAAACCATTGTAGAGAACTACTTACTTCACCACCTACATTAAACATTATCTTATCAACACATAACTAAAAATGCACATCTTTGCATTAGGCAAACCTCTGATCATTAAATTTCTATTACAAAAAGAAAATGAACACACACTTCGTCTGTTTTTTTAAGCTGCACTCATCCTTTTGTACTCAGAGAAAGGATGGTGGGCACCCATGCTTTTGTGCCGTTAGATTCAATTACAATATATACCCGACAAAAAACATCTATATCTCCAAGGCAAGAAACTGGCAAACTCCACAACAATATCAGTTCAGGTTCACACTCAGATTACACCATGTTTGAAAGTAAAATACTTTATAAATAAACGACCGGTGTTTGATTACTCTGCCACGAAGACTTGAGCAAGTATAGGACTCTAAGATAAATAAATGAACTTACGAATGATTAATCCGATTGTTTTCATACGATTAATAAACATCGATACCCAAGTTGTCAACATAAGTGAAATGCTGGCAGAAAATTACAAAACACATATGCAAGAAGCAGTTAGAAAACGTCCATCTCTAGGAAATCAAGAAGCGGAATCTTGATCCAAAGTCACCAAACTCAAGATCATTTGACTTTATATTTGTTTCCGAAACATCAGAATATGACTGAGCAGGAAATATATTGATTTGTCTTTTCATTCACATCAAAATTATCGTGTCAAATTTTTATTTCCCCATAAAAAGGAAGAATTCCTCATTGGTACACAAAATTAAGTATAACCCGACATTTTTTCTTTCATACATGATTTCTGAAGTTTCCTCTAATGAGATATAATTCCCATGTTATATAATTTCATTGAAATAATGTCGATGATAATGGTCACGGTCATAAAAGAATTATTCCGTCCTTGAATTACGAAATAATTGATGTAGTGAAAATTGTTACAAATCGAATAATAGAAGTACTGTGGTTTCTTGAACATGATTAAGTTACAAATTGAAATTTTAAAAGACTTGTTTATTTGAAAAATGTGACTAAATTACAAAATTGATTATGTAGATTGGAAAATGGGTTATTGGTTTACATATATTTTCGAATTGCGAAATATTAGTTACTAGTATATGTACAACATTTTAAATCCTACTTGCGTTTTCCATTTATTTTAGAAAAGGTGAAATATTCTACAACATACGATCGGGGCCGGTTTTGATGTTCGGGACTGCCTTTTTGTTATATATATACGCGCTATACTCATGACATTTTATGCAATATTTTATATTATTGTGATTTGTTGTCATTTTAATAAAATATTTATAATTAAATTATAATATATATAATGAAATTATGATCATTATTTCATTAATAAGGATATATAATAAAAAGGTTATTGAATGTATATGTTCAAATATAATTTACGTCTTCGTTCTTGAAGCGAAGGAGGACCTCGCAAACTCTGTCCTCCGTGCTAGTGTTTTGGGCGTAGATATTTCAACATATGCATGTACACTCAATAACCTATACAAACATTTAATTGGTCCCGCTTTTGTATTCAATCATTTATTCTCTTGGATTTCCTCAGATTTCTGCATTATTAATAGCTAAAACAACGATATTTCATATGATACTTTAGAATTTTATGTCGGTCCAGAAGTCGAATGAAAATCACTTTGATAATACAAAGTATGCAGTATATGGCTGACGAAGAATTCGTCTCAGTTACATTGCTTGGAAAGGAGAGATTGTGTTTGGTATGAATGTAAGTAATAGAAATACCCACCCAGTTAAGATATATACATGTATATGGTTTTAAATGCATGTAAGTGGTTAAGTTGATATCCAAGGTAAGTATTGTCCACAGGTTTAAACACATGGGTAGGCTACCAAGTTTGAACACTGTACCAGTAAATTCTACATGTAAGGATGTCTCTCTTGTCCGTATGAATACGAGATGATTGCAAGCATTATAATGAATGTTTGACTTCATACCTTAATTTGATTTTGACGTGTTTTCGCCACGTTCAACAATTTTTCAGTTATATGGTGTTGCGGTCAGTTCTAATGGAGAGAACTCGGTTACAATCGAACCTGGAATTAACTTACAGCCTTCCGCAAGTTAAATGGAAAACTTTCTCACAAAAATCAGCCTAGGTTCATGGGTGCTCGAACCTGCGCTGACCAGAAGTGAGAAACTTAATGGGTCAAAGGAGGATGCTCTTACCACACGACCACGGAGTTCCCTACGGTGAAGGTAGTTATGACTGAAATGGTGGTATAAGACCGTGGTGTTGTGAAGGATGTGTAAATGTGGTCTCTTTATCTTGCTCAGTTTGAGGGGAGTCATTGTATATAAAGGAATAATCTGGTTGAGATGTTGAACAAGCTGAGATTGATTTGACTTTGAGAGGAAGTAATAGAGCTAATGATAAGGTTCTAATTATGTAAATTCCAAATGCGATATAATTTTACTGAAGTAAAAATGAAGAAGTATCAATTAATAATCGAAGCTCGAGTCCATTTGAACACGGCGAATTAGATGTGCAATGGTCTCAACATGAAGAAAAATTGTGAATCCCAAACGGGATAGGACCAGGTGTCCGGAAGCAGTCAGTGTCCTCTGCTGGCATGCCACACCCGTCGCAAATGTTCCATGGGAACCTTTCTAGTATGATGAATGGGTCAAAATTTGGTTGAAAGGTCAAGTTTGATGAAGAAGTCAAGTTCGGTGAAAAGTACGATTGGCGAAAGGGAGTCACTGTCTGTGGTCGTGTTCCAGAATACTATCTAATATTATTGAGAGTGAGACTTCATAATGTTTAACAAGATCCACGTATCGACCATAAAACTTCTTAAACGACGATTTCAAGCATTCAACAACATAACCATGTGTAAGTAGTTTATTGGCGAGTCGTTTCGCTCTCAGAAGAGCATGCCCTGGCATAATGTATAAGTTGTGAAATGAAAACGCGATAGGCAGGAGAAGATATATTTCTACTTAGAAATGGGAAGTTCGTGATATGGAAATTGAGGTCGTCGCGTTTGTTATAAAGGGGGTGTGAAGTTGAAGCAAGTGCAACAATGGTTATTATTCTACTGGCATCTGGGCATGATTCATTGTCATAGTTTATTTGACCAGCGATGTAATATTCAAACTTGGGTGACAAAAACGGTTGCATCTTTGTGTGCAGTAGTTGTCATTTCTTCATACTTACATACTTAACATTAGCAGATTACATTGAACAAAATTGTAAATCTGATGAGAATTCAACATTAGTTGGAGGTAACGTATCAAGCACAAATCTGAAGTCACAAAGTTTATCACAGTACGTTTGGTTGTAGAAAATAGATGATAAACAAGATGGTGAGACAGAGGATGTCAAAGAAAAAAATTACATCATTTGTAGTTCTGTCTGTACACCTAGATAACTGCTTTGTGAACAGCGTTGTGTTGATTATAATGGGTATGGAGAAAGTAGTCTGAAGTCTCCATAGGTAGAGTGGCATAGAGTGAAGTACAGATGACTGATAGTGGGGAGGAGTACAGTTTGAAAACTTATAATGGTTGTGATAATGGTGATATTGGTATTTTAATAGAACGGTAGGTTAGAATTCAGTCTGGCATAAAGTAAATTTCCAAATGAATAATAATCTGGTCGTTGAAGATGAAATTTAGGTATAACTCGGGGAAATGGTCTAAAGGCAAACTTGGTACCAAAAGAGAAAGTGTTGAGAAGAACAAACTATCAAAAATCCGACTTGCGGAAAAAATGTTTATTTGGTACATTTTGTGCATGATTTTGTTTGGAATGAACAAAAACAAAGGCATTTTGACAGGTTAATTCTCTCATTTAATATAGAGGAAGTCCTTACATAGAATGATGATGATGATGATGATGATGATGATGATGATGATTTGTTGTTAATTAATGACAATTAATAACTAATAATTAATTATTAAATTTAATATTAGTTTCTGTTTAAGTAAAACCTAGAGATAAGTTTTCCATTGTATTCTTTTGTAACACCTTATCTCACTGAAAGTTGATATAAAGTGAAAAGATGTAAAGGATAATAATGAAATACAAGTAATATAAGTGCATTTTGTGTACAAACGTTAAATTACATGTATTATCAGTTAAACATTTTACCTTTTTTGTTACAATTTTTCTCAAGTTCATCGTCAAGGGTAACCATGGCTACTTCAACATTCTAGTATCTCTCCCATCTCCATAGGTCATTGTACATTTAAGTCCAAGAGCAAGTGTTAGTGTCGCAAGTATTTCTTTCACAGAGCTTGAATTTGAATTTTTACTTTATAAACGTAAGGACGTCCTCTGGCACAACATCAGGTATCTGTAAACTGGTTTCAGACCATTATTAACAGTGTTCAGCCCCATTGTGTTGCATTTGGGTAATTGTTTATTAGTCTGGACCAAAGTATGACTTACAAGTGAACTCGCAAAATGTATTAAAGTAGCTTTTTCTGTAGGTGAGCTTTTCCTGATTAATTGTGGCTTGTCGAAACCAACTATATGTATTTTGAATATTGGAGGAAGAAGGGTATTACTTGCAATTTTATTTTACTCTTCTTCAAAAGACTGGTTTTAGCACACTTATTTGCTGTACAGGTGGTATTGCAACTCCCAGGGCTGTACATAGGATATGAGATATATCATGTACTACTCTGTTGGCTTTGTTGACGAAATCTCAAATCGCATTGACTAGGCATTTTAAAAAACTGACTGTTTCATTTAAATCAAATGGCTCATTCTGGCCAAACCAAGTTTGAAAGGTGCTGAGTCAGAAATTATCCGATCGTTTTGCAAGAGAATGAAGAGAAATAAGTATAGTAACAGAGGAACGCATTCTCCTGATATACCACTGGAACCATGAAATGGCCAGTATATCTATTTCCGTCTCCAAATATATCAAAAAAAGGTTACAAAACAAACCCAAAAGAGTATCAATATCGCATCCCGTGTTTATACATGCGTTGGGTGGCTGCCAATTTACCTGTACAACGTATAGGAACGGTCCAGTCATTTAAAGATGCGAGAATTACATAGTAGAACAAATTGGAAACGTTGTTTTATATGGCGGTAAAGAACTTGATTCTATGAACAGTCTAAGGGTTTTCTAAAACAGATACAGATGGTTTCGACAAGTAAAAAAACAGTCGGTCCAGAAAAGCTTCCACCAGACCTGCTTTGTCCATAGCTTGTGATTTTATTTGCAAGTCGTACAATTGGAGATTGGATTGGAGACATGATAATGATGTTCTGATGTCAATTTTGGTAACTTGGATGCAGAACCAGATAACATACTAAAGTTTGAAGGGTGCAAATGCAAAATATCGGCAATTAGTTACTTTTGTCACAGTTATATGTACAGAAATGTGTAACGGTCTGTAGAGACTGGCATGGGGACTTTTAGAATGCTGAAGTGACCTTGTTTAACCTTGCTACGAATATTAATAAACACAAAATTCTTTCAGACTATTTCATTATTATCCTCATCATAATTTTAATTAATTTCAACTTTAAGATACAGAGAGTATTACGAAAGATTACAATGAAAACCTTAATTCTAGGCAATGACACGTTCAAATTATGAATGTTTATTGTTCATAATCAACTATTTTCTGATAAGTTGTTGTCACAAGTTGTTAATGGCAACGTGCAGCAAAGTTTAAGGTCGGTATAATAGCCTCGTTTGTAATGACTAAGTCTCACTAAATGTTGAGTTACCGGTTCGATAGCGGTTGTTGAGTTGTTTGTACCAACTGTGGCGAGGATTTCTTCCTCGCTTATTTCATTTTTAATTTGACTGTGGATTCGAGGCGTATGTAGATGGTCAACAGGTAATGCTCAATACTCCATGGCACCTGATCCCACCTCTGGATTTCCAGAGGTTTGTGTTGTCCCATGTTCACCAGATTTGTATATTGTCTCATAAACATCAAGGTCAATACTTTGTTATCTGTTATTTTTATAACTTTTCTTTTAAAAATTTATAGGATTTATTTTTACATTTTGTCATAAACAATCCCCTACCTAATTTTCAAAAATAAAAAATTCTGTAAATACGTTATCTTTATTGTGTGTCCGATTTGGATAAAAACGGTCATTAACATACAAGGTATATAATGTTGCAGTAGCATTCACTGCTACTTCTGTAATCTACAGTCCCGCTCGATCTAAAAGTTAAACTACCTCTGGACTTGGCTATGACGCTTGTACTCGACTTTGTAGTCTATGACGCATCTTTATACAGTTCTTCTGTTTTGATAGCTCTTAATTAATTAACAATCCTGTCAATCACTACTAGGTCAGGGACTACTTGTCACCCGGTTATCAAAACACCTCTTGTTTAATCGTTCAGGTAAGGATCCCGGTGTCGTTCTGGCTTACGGCATTGACTTAAAATGAATTCAACTGTAATTACTCGAATTTCGAGGTTTCAAGAGTGAAATGTAAAGGAATATATAAATCGGGACTTCGAATCGACTTCGAGGTTTAGACGTTTGAGAGACTGAGAGTTAATTTCCTTAATTTATGAAGGAAAAAAGTCGGTACATGTACGAAACTTCGAGGTTTCGAGAACTCCGAAATTTCTACGTTCGAGCCATCGAGAATCACCTGTATTTATACCAGTAAGTTATTTTAATTAGTCATCGTTAATTAACAAAATAGTATCACCATTCAATACCATTATCATTCTTTACAAGGTCGTCTTCATACTTACAATAAATGAGATGAGTTACTAGGCAAAATGCCTTTATTCATATACATTTCAATACAAACTCATGCAAAATGTGCCGAATTTTCAAACGCTCATAAATATTTTTCTCCAAAACGGATTTTTGCGAGTTTTGAATATGTTGTTCTATGTCAACATTTTGCTTCTTTTGATTCCAAGTCTGCATTTATACCATTTTTGTTTTGTGGTCGAAATGCTCAACGACCGGACTTTATGAGGTTTGACTGAAAATTAGGAAATTTTTCCTTTTCAAAAGATCATGAATAGAGAGTTTGATATGTTCTAATTATTTCTGTATGATGGCTGAAAGATTCACTTGTTTCAACATCATTTGTTCCGACAAAACAAATTCATAAGTTAGAGTATCAATTGCATGTGAAACCCGATTTCTGATGAAGATGGTCTTATCGTGATCTTATGTTCTTCTTCTTATACATTATTAAATATGTTATCTATAGTATCAATTGAAAAAGAGAATTGTGTATTTTGTTGACTCATATCTTTGTTAAGGTTAGCATTGTTTCTGTTGAGTGTTTGTATATGACGCTTTAATGTATTAACACCATCAGATGTTGCGGTACCAAACAGAGACTTTGAAATTTGACCTTTCAATGAAATCGAATAATCCACGTTTTGATCTAGATTAACCTAAAACAGATGATCGGGTGGGAAGTGAGATTGCGGAATGAGTCCAAAAGAGTTTGACGTACGGTAGCATTCGCATTGACAATAGATTGAGTGCGTAAAGTGTTGATAGACTTGACTACATCTGCAGTTGTTTTATACCCAGGAGACTTGCATTATAGTTCATTTAGTAGAAATATTTTATCTGATAGTGGAATTTTAACAATGTCATTTTTAATTGAAAAAAAATTGCCGTCGAGTTATCCCGCGTTATATCCTGGATAGAGCCTAACATGTTAGATTTTAGATATCACTGATATATCTAAATGCCAAATTTTAGACAGCTAGATGTTTATTCTTCTGAATCATAAGTTTCTGAATAAGGTATCATGTTTCATATGAATATATGAATATGCCAGATTTATCGATGTAGATCTAGATTTATTTTCTTTATTGATAAAATGAATCTTTAATTCGTCGGTTTATCCCTTTTCAAATGCTCAAAGTCCCATCCATGACCAGAGACGTCTCTTCTTAGACTGTCTTATGTAGTCAGTGTCCAGACTTAGAAGTGTGAAGATAAGCAATACTAGATTTAAAGCAGGGTGACAAAAGTGAGGATTTTTTTTCTATATATATATATCCAGTTATAAATATATAATCACATCTTATCAAAACATTCATGGAAAATAAATATTAAAAGCAACTTTGATGAAACTTAGACTCAAAATATTGTAACGTTCCACCCTAGCGTGAACTGCACACGTAGACACGGGTGAGTTACAATTATTAACAAACACGGGTCCGACTGTCCCTTTCGGTTGCAGATTTCTGTAACCGGCTAGCTCTTTCAGGAACTAAAACAACAATCATATTGACTTAAGACACCAGAACATTTATTACAAAATAAACAAGAACTAAAATACGAAGACAGCACAAAATTTAAGTGGTGAACAAAAACAAACACATTTTGAAAAAAATGATGTATTGAACACAGACGTACATTATTTGTTAGATAATGTTTCTCACTACACACACGACCTTGAATTGAATACCAGTGCTAACATTGATAAGACTTAACACTTTTGGTCACTAACTTTTATCCATGTGTTAATCTAGCGGATTCAGAATTGTTAATGATCGCCATGAAGGTGACACTGAAGGTGGCGTTACATTTTGTAGTGTCAACGGAACTAGTTTGATTGACTACTTGTTGGTTGACAGTATGCACATGGGTGATGTAAATGAATTTTCTTATGGTAAATTTACAGTTATATCTGACCATTCACCTTTACATTTTGTATTACTTTTGAAGTGGGTGTAACCGAAAACTTGTACGATGAACGAATCAGGTCGAACATGTCAAATAAATGTGTAAATGTAAGATGGAAACCTGAAAGTGTAGTTGATATACGACAAGGTTTAATACAAAGTATTGATGCACTTTTAGATATAGGTTCTTACGATATACAGTGTCAAGATGATGTAAACATGAACGTTAAACAGTTTTGTAATGTTATTAATGATGTAAATATGAACGTTAAACAGTTTTGTTATGTTATTAATGAAACGGTTTTACCTAATTGTGATGCACATATTGTAAATACAGATGTTGATGTACCAAGAAGAATTAAGTCTTGCAAATATGATTGTAAACCGTGGTTTGATAATAATTGTAAACAAAAATGTATATAAAGATGCTTTGCGTCAGTTTAATATGTACAAGTCTGTTGAGAAAAAGAAGACATATAATAATATTAGAAAACAGGTTAAAACTTAAATATCAAAGACAGGAAGGTGTTATGATTGATTATAATAGAAAATCAAAACCAAAGAGTTTTTTAAGTTATTTTCTAAACGTAAAAATTCAAATACACCACAGTGGAAAATTGGTATTGATGAATTCGTCGATCATTTCAGAAATCTAGATAATATCAACATACATGACGGTGAAGCAAATGTACTTCCGTGTTCAGAAGATAACGAATATGTTATGATTTTTATGAGCTCGATGTTCCTATAAATGAACGTGAAATCAGTAATACTGAACACAATGTCTAAAGGAACTAATCATGTTGTGAGGATTTGATTTTGAATGAATTGTTCCTAGATTGTAAAGATATTCTGTTACCATGTCTTGTAAAATTATTTAACTCTATATTCCAATCCGGATTTTTCCCGGAAGATTGGGGGCAAGGTTGTATTGTACCTATTTTCAAGAAGGGTGATATAGACGACCCTAATAATTATAGGGGGTCACACTTATAAGTTGTATGGGGAAACTTTTGACCTCTGTTCTGAATAAACGAATTTTGGATTGGGACAGGGAAAATTGTGTAATAACAGATGCCCAGTTCGGGTTTAAGCCTGGTTTATCCACTGTTGATGCTATTTTGCTCTTCAATCCCTTATAAATAAAACTCTAAAGATGAAGAAACGTTTATTTTGCTGTTGTATCGATTACAGAAAGGCCTTTGATTTAATTGATAGAAGTAATTTGTGGTGTAAATTAATTCAACAATGTATACAAGGTAAAATGTTAAAGTTAATTAAGTCTTTGTTCAACAATGTGAAATCATGTGTTAAATATTATGGTTGTTCGTCAGAGTATTTTCCTAATCAAGTTGGTCTTTTCCAAGGCGAGGTACTTTCGCCGATCTTATACAGAAATTGTGGCTTATTACGTGAAAATGATAAGTGGTTCTATAATGAACATGAAATTGAAGTTGTAAATTAATTTAATTACCATGGCTTACTTTTTAATGTTAATGGTAAATTCAACAAAATACATAAGCACATAGCTGAATAAGGTAGGAAGGCTAATTTTGCATTATCAGCCAAATTAAAGAATCATTGTTTTAATGTTGAAACGCAGTGTACTGTATTTGACACGTACGTAAATAGCATTTTAAGTTAGGGTTCTGAAGAATGGGGACTACATAAAGCGCACGATGTTGAAAATGTTCATTCTTCTTTCTGTAAAAAGTTACGTGGTGTTAGGAAATCTACTAATAGTGACTTTGTATACTTTGAACTAGTGAGATTACCTTTATATATTGAACAAAAGTTACGAACGATTAAGTATTGGCTTAAATTACGAAAGAGTGATAATTGTATATTGAAATCATGAATCTGAAACACAGGTCTTGAATTACCTGTCTGTAGGCTCAAGCCTAGAGACACTCTAATACTATAAATAAAAACACACCGGAACACGTTTTATAGGGCACACACTGCCAAATGAAACCACAAAAGTAAACTAAAAATACTTATCCATTTTTTCATTCTTCCTAAAATCTAAAGTATGAAAATAAATAGTAATTATTTTTACTTAACCCAAACTATTTCACAGGTATCTCGTGCCGCGTGTCATTACCACTTTATAAAATTATAATATAAATTAGTAAAAACATTAAAACATAGTCAAGATATGTGAAAACACACACGACTAGTGCTAAAATAGTCATTTAATTTGATAGGAGCGAATGGTGGCCCAATAACTTAATGAACCAATAAAATTCACAGAAAAGTGACCCCGAAGACATAGGCTAATGTAATCAAACGGAACCTGTCGAGGCTTGTTATATTAAGACTGTTTAACGAGGTTAGTACCGTTCAAGTTAGGTAATTAGAAAATTAATGAGACAAATGAAATTAAATAAACTAAATAATAAATCAGAGAGACATTAAAACTACATGTTATCAGCGATATATAATGCTAATTAGCTTTATATATCCCTGATGTTACAACACATGTAGATTATATCACTATCTGGTAAATATAGGCCTAAGTATGCTATAAAACGAAACAATGATAATTCATATTAACAAAGCAAACATGGAAACTTCAATGGATTTATTTTGAAAGTATGGGTTTTATATAAAGTATAGTGTTAGGCTTTATGATATATATCGCTGGTATTACCAGCGATATATAAAGCTAATTTTTTATATATCGCTGGTATTAATTAGGCCAGCGCTGATTAGGCCTATTTAGCTGGACATGATGATGATGATGATGATGATATCAGATAATTTTATTCACTGAAATAAAAATATTTAAAAACCACCAGTAAATTGGAATAAAAAGTTATTGATAAACAAACGACAGATCTATATTTAAAATTAGATGAATCCTACCAAAAATTTGAAAATGCCGCGAAATTAATGGCCTCAACTTCGTGTCTGTCGCAGTTATTTCCCTTTTATCGGCCAACTAAGTGATGAATTGAAATGGAATTGTTGTAAAATGTCAATGTACTAACGTTCTTTTTCTGATTTAAAGGCATAACAAATATTTTGATTAATATGTCATTGCTATATATTGTCTAATGAGAAATTCAATCGAAACGTCGTCATTTATCGTTTAGTTTTAACTTGTTTACAAAGATGGCGAATAAAAGGCCGGAAGTGGGTTGTTTCAGGTTGTGATTTCTAACAATTGAAATCGATAAACTTTATCTAAAGATACACATGTATTGTTGAGGTACATGTTTGACATTGCGGGTTGTAATATAAACGTTTTGAACAGATTATATAATCAGTAATACATATTTTTTGTAGATCTGGTGGAAAACGTGTTTGATAAAACGGGCCTACGTGTTGTTAATTTCTGTTTCGTCATTTTCGATACTCGGTACACCACTGAAAGAAAAAGTTTTACATTTAAAATCATAAAAGACTAAATTAGGGACTGGTTTATCATAATTTTCTCAACTCTTGATACTAACTCATTTTATTTTGTATAAGGTTAAAGTAAATCTAGACTTAAATGTATCTGACAAAATGAATTTTTGAGAATTAAATTTCATGTACAGCGCATGACTGGTGCAGTAAGTACCGGAAAGTGATTTTGTAATATGTATATTGATGTAATTAAGTTAGGATAAGTAGTATTTTGAAACACACAGATTTAGTAGATGTTGCAATAAATAAGGAAGTAATGTCAAAATGTAGATCATCACATTTGTTGATGATATTTTCAGGATTGTACTGGTTAATTCCTTAATTATTTCTGCAGGTATTTCTGTTGTTAACGAAGTGAAAATAATATCATTGCATATCTGACATTTTACACATATTCATTTTGTTGTATGACTAAATCAATAGAAATATTTTTATTCAAGACTTGTATGATAGCAAATATTTGTTAATATGATGTTTGTTATGTCTAAGTTTGTTTGTTTGTTTGTTTATTGTTGTTTAACATCCCACTCAAGAATATTTAACTCATATGGAGACGTCACCAAATGCCGGTGAAGGGCTTCAAATTTTGGCCCATGCTCGGCACTTACGGCCATTGAGCAATGAGGGTTCTTAAACGCGCCGCCACCTACTGTGACACAGGACCACGGTTTTCACTGTCTCATCCAACAGATCGTGTCTAAGTAAATTGTAACACATCGAGATGGGGAAAATGCATCATCACGACATTAGGCTTGCAAGAGTACCATTGTGGTAGTCTACATGTACATTTGTATGGTAAACTAAAAGGAATTCTTTTATAGCAAGACATTGATTAATTTCTGTCATAAAAAGACATTTTGGTGAGTGAGATTGAAACAAATACTGTTAGTTTTGAATGTTTTACTCCACACTTAACAGGTTTTTAGACATATGGTGCCTGTCAGTTTTTTGTAGTGGAGGAGAGAACCTGGTTACAGTTTACCTGGGAAGAAGCCACCAGTCTTCCACAAGTAAACTGCCAAACATTCTCACCAAATCATCTAGGGTTCCAGTGGGACTCGAAACCGCACTGACTAAGCCTAGAGGTTCAAGATTTTATGGTTTAAAGCATGGTGCTCTAACAACTTGGTCACAACAACTATTGATAAATTATTTTACATTCATCATTGATACTATAAAGATGTAACCTTTTTTCCAGAAAAAAGGTTATCAGGGCAGAAATGTTATAGCCCATATTGTAAAAAAATAATGGTAAATACATTGTAGTTAAAATGAAAACAAGTAAAGAACTGAATGCGTACTTTAGCAGAGTGGACTGGTATAAATTAGTGTACATGCAACGAACTAATCTGTCATTGTAACTCATTCACATTTAGTGATACTGCACATGTAAATTATATGTCAAACACTACATGTATATTGTAAAAACTATAACAAGAACACTGACACTAAACAATATATTTCATTTTATAAAATCATGTAATGACAGATGTAGATAGACCTTTGCCCAGTGTTGTATGTTATTGGTACTGTTCACACCATACTGTGACACAGGATATCACCACTGATTTATATGTATGGGATTTACAGCCACTTAAAGGCTGTTTCTCTTAAGATAATAAGTTCATTTTTTACCAAATCTAAGGATATTTTTCCAAGGTTGCTGAAAATGTAAATATGTATAAGGTAAATATATTTAAGTCATGCTATGTATCAAAATGTTTTTCAGATATAGAGGGCACGAGTACTTTGGAATGTGAATAAAAATTTACAGTTATGTGGTGATGGTCAGTTTTAAAAGTAGATGAAAATTTAATATCTGGTTACTGTGCAACCTCTTGACCAGGGATGAACTTACACACAATACGTTACATGTACTATGTATATAACAGATTAATCACCTGGCCATGACAGGATTCAAATTCATTACTTTTTAATTTCCAAGCAATCAGATGTTTGTATATGCTAATTATGATATGTAAATATGATTAATCTAATAGATACAGGAGACCATCCAATACTAATCATGTGGTTTAAATTTTTGTGTCTGATTTCACTGTTGATAAAGTACCGGTATGTAGTATTTGTTGCTATGTATTTGATATTTTGAATTTATTACCAGTAAATGATTAAAAAATTCCCTCATGATTTGAGGAAAAAATACAACACATCTTTAAAGAAATTGTTATATTCACACCGCAGTTTTGCACGATGCTCTATTGATGACAACATGTACCCATATATAGAAACAGAATATTATTCAACATCAGGGTGTATCCTAATATAGAATGTCAGAACGATTAGTGATGATATGTCTTGGGATAATCTTGACGTCATGATTTATTGTGTTTGACGTCCTGTTACTTTTAACAACAGTAAACAAACAATCAACTACAAAAAATCAAGATAACTGATGTACTTGTTCTTTTTTTAATGATATTCCATTGTTTGTTTTCTATGAATTAGCCAGATAAGATAAATTTATGAACAATTGTTGACTTTTAATTTTTCAACCCCAGGAAATGTGAAAATCACCTAGACAGTTGGTCGCATTGAATATTTTCACTTCCCTGGAGTACATAAAACAAACATTGTATATCATGACGATTTTTTATACATACAGTTATTATTATTTCAGATATAAAACAATGGGATAGATTGACAGTTACCAGAGATTGATTTCAACCATGCAGTATAACCAAACACAGGGATCAGTGTTCCCTGTCTACCCCCAGCAGTTACTCCAGGGAAACCAAGGAGTAAATCTACAGCCCCCTCCCCCTATTCCTCCAAGGTTTGTTACAGAGTTTGTCATCAAAATTCACATTTCATATTTTCAGTACACAGCTTATATATTTTTTTAGGTCTGTTGAGCCAAAGGTTCAGGATGACCCAATGCTATCATTTTTTTCTGTTGCCATCCACCATGCATTGTTAACATTTAGATATTTTTGATTCCTCAAGAAACAATGAACCAATTTCAATTAAACCTGGCAGGGAGTATCCCAATGTGAAGCCACATAGTTTGTGAATGAAAAGGGGCTCGAAAAGGGACCAAAATCTGGTACATCTTTAAAATCATTTGCTCATGAATTGTCATCAAATTTCTTTCAAATATACTATGCATGTCATGATGATTGTTAAGTCAATATCTACAAAGTTTACAAATGGATTTTTTTTTTCAATCATTGCAGAACAAGGTCCATCAGAGACTATCCTGAATTTGGTGGACCACAGCCTACAATAGGATGGAATGTAGGACAATCAAACCAATCCACTACTTCACCATGGGGCTTGCCTTCAGCATCCAGTGCTTCCTCCACTTTTAATCATGGAAATCCATTTCAAGACAATTTTACCTCCAGAAGCTCAAGTCAGACACAATCACATAGTACAACACAACATGTAAATCAACAATCACATGCAGCTAGACATTCCCGACAAAATTCCATTTCACGTGTGCTTCCAAAGGATAGTGTCGATCACAAACCACTAATAACATTATCTCCAGACAGTACGCTTGACAAGAAGTTTCAGCACACAACATATAGTATGGATTTAGAGGGTTTAGATTTTGGAGGTAATGTGGAAACCAGCAGTGGACTGGAAGAAAAGAAGTGCTTGAGCTCTTCTGCCGAAGCTTTAAATTATCCAGATATTAGCCATGCATTTCATGAATTGAGGAAAAATGAACAAAGGAAATCCACATTGGCAACATCTGCAGTGAATATAAACTTTGGTGCTCCAACTCCTCACACAATTGTTAATGATCAGTATGGTTGGAATTTTTCAGTTATCAATCCACAGTATAATTACAATACAAGTTCTAATAATTATCAACAGAACAATTTATATGGTATCCAAAACTATACACAAACATTCTCCAATTCAGAAAATTCTTGTGCAATGGGTCCAGGTTCTGGAGTTTCTGGATTGAATACAAATCGGCCTGAGAGTTATCATTATGGTGCTTCTAGTGAACAACGGCTTAAAGTTAGAAGCAACAATCAACAAATGAAGAGACCCAGTAGTGCAAGTGAATTTGACAATTTACGGAAAATAGATTATAACAGTGGAGAACACATGAATGTATTTGATGATTCATTTGACTTCAGTGAATTGGAAAGCAATGAACAAAGGGAACGCAGAACTAGTGATTTGATCGAGTTCGAAGAGAAGGAATATTTATCCTTGGACTCATTTGATCCTCTGTATTCAAGAACCAGGAAAGAATCTATAAGTGGAAAAGATGCACAACCACCATATTCATTTGCAGATTCAGCAACAGTGCAAGTAGAGGACCAACAGCAATGTGAGAGAGGGTCAACAGAGGGAAATTATGGGAAAATGTATCCAGAAATAGAAAAAGATTCATTTGATGTGACAGAGAAATTGACTGCTACAAGCCATGCAGATTTATGCAATAGTGCTGAGGCTCTTGAGAAATTTTTTAAGTATGGCGGACAAGAAGAGAAATTGGAGGTCCCAGAGAGGCCCCCGCCACCTAGATCAAGATCATCTACAGAGGTAAAAAAAATATGTTTTTACCTGTATATAATGCTTACTCCTTAATACTTGTATAATCTGGATAAAACTTTTTGTTGACATACATTGAAATACTCAGCCCTTTCTGTGTTTTGTTACCATGTTTAACGCTTTGTCAAGTACTGTTCAATTATTGCATGTACTTACAATATAGCTGGCATCACCAGCTACATGGATGAAGTGTCATACTGACCTATGATGCTGATCTATATACAGTAATTCTATTGCTATGGGGATCCATCAGTGTTTCATACCTACATTACCATGTAAAGAGTCCTTGGTATCAAGTACTGATGAATGAGTGGCTTCTAACGCCAACCAGATTTAAACTTGAAGCTTTCTCCTTCCAGTGAACACTACTACAATAATGATTCATGCAACCATCTAACACTAATACAGAGAGAGAGAGCGAGCATGCGAGCTGAAGATTTTCATTATCATACAGTGCACATTTTGCATGATTCAGTAATAGTACCTAATCAGGGAAAAGTGTCAAATGGTTTTGAGGTCAAAATGTTATGGTCCTTTTGGTCAGAATTGAAAGAATAATCTCTTCGTTTGTATTTTGTTTTTGTATTAATCATCTCTGTATTAGCATCAAAATTGATATTTCTTCAGTTTTACATGTTTATATACAAATGTACACAGACTTTGGACTTCCCTTAACAATATTTCATTTCTGTATTTAGGAGTCTCAGTATGAAAAGTTGTACAGCAGAATGTTTGTGGATCAAGAGTCTGATGCCTTTTGTCAGATGGTATCAAAGTAAGTATGCTTTATACATTTGATGTAGATATTACAGTTTCTATCTCACCTCCGTGATGTTGTGGAGAGCTGAGGCTATTGCGTCGGTGTTGGTGTCCAGTTTAAAAGATTGGTTGGGCTCAGTTTTACCTTCTTTGAAATAATATCGTTTCCGGTCAGTAGACCAGCTGTTGTGTATACATTTGTATTTGTTGCTACTTCTTCTTCTTTATATAATGAGGGGCCTCTGTGGCCGAGTGGTTAGAGCATTGTGCTTTAAATCACAAGGCCTCTCACCTCTGGTTCAAATCCCGCTAGGGTCATTTCGAATTAAGTGGGAAAGTTTGCCAGTTTTCTTGCGGAAGGTCGGTGGTCTTTACCTGGGTAACCAGGGTTTGTCCTCCACCAATAAAAACTGGATGCCATCATGTGACTGAAAAATTGTTGAGTATGGCGTAAAACAAAATCAAACAAACAAACAAACTTTATATAATGTACTATAGCTGTCATATTAATGTAAACATGGCAGTGTGGATATTTCAGATCTTGAAATTTCATTGCATTGTAATTTTTAATCTTTTAAAGTTTTCTTAGACACATTCCATTGTATTACCATGATTACAAATCAAAAGGAAGCCATATACTGTATACTGTGATATTTTGGCCATTGGTTAATTTTGACCAATTTGGCCACTTTATTAAAATGACTAAAATTAAACCATTCAAAATATGTACACAATCTTTCTACCAGTACTTTTTAAAAAAAATTAGTGTTTTATAGATTAACAAACAAGGCTTTTTCAAATAATACTGTGTGGATGTTAACCTTAATTAAGTACTATGTGACATATCAATGCTAACTCAGTAACTCAGTTCTACTGGCACTTTGTAATATTTTGATATTTCAAACACCTGGAATGTTTAACATAACAAGACCAATATCTGATGGTAGGCCAAATCTAAACTTGATATAAACATAAATGGTCAAAATTTAACTGGCCAAAATATAACCCTTCATTTTGTCACCAAAGTGACCAAATTTTAGCAATGCCAAAATATCCCAATTCACAGTATTTAACTTTCAGTACTTGTATATGTGATCACATTTTAGCATAGTTCTCTTCCTCCTCCAGTGAATTCAATGACTTTTGTTGGCTGTATCGATGTAATTATTATGTGAAGGACTCATATTGACCAACACATCAATGTGTGTGCACCTGTGTGTGTGTGTGTGTGTGTGTGTGTGTGTGTGTGTGTGTGTGCATATGCTGGAGGGTGTGTAATAGAATTGTTTGTTCAGGACTGAATTTCCATCAGCTATTTTAACGTGCCTGCTCAAACCAGACATACAAATACAGATAAAATTTAATGTCCTCCAAAGGGAAGTACCAGTATGCGAACAGTAAAACACTCAAAATTCACAAATTTTCGGCCACTTGGCCTTTATCAAGTGAAAGGCGACAATATGTGTATCAGTTACTTAGTAACCGGTATTAAGTCTGCACAATACAAAGCTTCAGTTAGGCCAAGTGGCCGAAAGTTTGTGAATTTTGAGTGTTTACTGTTTTTCAAATACAGATAATCTGCACGCCTCAGCCAGTCCCAAGCCAACATAGAATTACATATCATTTATCTAAATTATTATATAGATTGTATATAATATATTATATATATTATATATAATATATTGTATATATTAAGTGCATGTCAATGTATAGTATATATACATGATGCATTTGTCGTGTATTGCAGTAAACACTAAACATGTTACAATTTCAACAATGATTCATACGGTATTTCATAATTTGTATCATTTTAGACTAAAATCTCAATTCAAGTCTACAGACTCGAAGGTCAACAGAGGATTTATGGTCAGCCCATTATGTGATGTCCAGCAACCGTCGATGTCTATTAAAGTTGTAATACACACTGACTATGCACCAGAACCAATCATATTTACATGTGACAGTAAGTTTTTAATGTGTAACTGGAAATTTCACTTCAGGTTAATTTTTGCCCCTGGTTATTTTCACCATTTCACCTGTTCATGAAAAAATAAAATTCATCCCATCTTAAATTTGTAGTCTCATTGAAGACATATATGTCCTTATTTAACTTGAAATTTTTGCTTTCATTTTCAATTAGCCCACACATCTAAGGGTGAAACTAGGGAAATTTAAATGGGAGCAAAAATTCCCAGGTACTCCAAAACAACGTAGGAAAATAATTACTGTTTTGGGACCTTTTAGGTCACTTGTATTGAAGATAGATGGGGTATACTTTACATGTACCTATTTCAGTGGTATTCTAGTATTAGAGCTTTTCGCGCCCAAGTCATTGCACTATTTCAAGTACAGCACTAAAATTTTTCCGTCCTGTTATTATGCATATACGACAAAACTATTGGTATTTATAGTTCTAATTAGTATCTGTCATGTTCTGTGATGGGTCAGTATGTGTCGCTATGGTTACAATATGGTCTGTTTCAGTATTAACTCTTATCCCGCCACATCACATTGACCAGCCAGCCACTGCTGCATATGTATTACAATGTATATACTCCACTGCCAGATTAAAACTGAATTTTCATCAGTTTGAACTGGTCACTTTCACTTGTAATTGGGTGTCAATTTGTGTAAACTGACCCATATATCCATATATAATTTTAATAAAAATAATTGCAATTAATGTTTTGGAAGTGTTTTATTTTTTTTAGATCAGGTATTCATTGTTAATTAACAGTTAAAGTTGTAATTTCTGCGACCGTAGTTGCTTTCCATGATTTGGCATGAATGAAACCGACGCAGCCGATGTCTGACATTGTGGCTTTAGATGCTCGCCAAAATTAAACAAATTTGAGACAGTGATTTGTATCCTAAATAAAAATTGTTTTTTTAAAGTAAATAAAATCTAAAAGATTACGGTTGCCAGGTACATAGCACACAAGTCCTGGTGTTTACCAGATTGTTTACCAGTAGCAAGTCAATATTGGTCTAGTAGTCCTCGTCAATGCACAGAATAATCCTATTGGTCGGTGACTTATCCATAGGAGTTTTCTGAGAAGTTTTGTTGAATTTACATCTATTTCTCCTATTTCAAATCAGAGGAAATCCTATTCCTCCTCCGATTTGTAAGTATTGAAATATAGCTCCAAATTCCATTATCGCACAGTGAACAAAGCGATGGAGATGCCATTTGTAATACATTCATTTTCTCGGAAGCGAGATTCTAAAGGTCGTTTAAGTCATTCAGTTTTTATTTTTAGTGTTAAAATTGTGTCAGCCAATCAGATTAAAGACTTATCTATGACATGTCTGTATCTTTTTATATTCACCAATGGTCTTTTACATATGATTCCGTAGTATTTATAACGTACTTGGAAATCTTATATTGACCTACTTGGCAGCGAATGCGGGTTTACAAAAATTGTATATTGACGTGTTTGGCAGTGGCAGAGGGTATTGTAAAATGGTATATTGGCGTGTTTGGCGGGAAAAGGGTTAAAAGTGACTGAAATTAATCGTTGAAAATTTTTAAAATTACTAAAGATATACAACTGAGAATTGTCATTTAAAAATAATCTTGCCATAATTGTCCTAATTCAAGATTACGCAAAAAAGTCTAAACTCCTTCGGAGCGCTGAAATATGATTGCGCTAATTTAAATACACATACAGTATTTTTGGGGGTTTGTTTATTTATCAATTTGTCTGTTTGCAACATTTGGGTTTCACCAATAACCATGGGGCCTGCATGGCTGAGTGGTTAGAGTATCACACTTTAAACCATGAAGTCTCTCACTTCTGGTCAGCGCAAGTTTGAGTCCCACTGGAACCTTAGCTGATTTTTTGTGAGAAAGTTTGCCTTTTTACTTATGGCAAACTGGTGGTCTCTTCCCGAGTACATTTTAACCAGGTTCTCTCCTCCACCATTAAGAACTGCCCGCCACCATATAAATGAAAAATTATTGAGTGTGGCATAAAATACCATTCAAAATTTAGATTTAAGCACAAATAACCAGTGTCTTTCCTAATATTTTAACCAAATTTCGTGTGATGCTTAATAGCTTAATACTAAAATAATAATAAAAATAAATAATAATAAAATCACGGATGCATCAAATTTGACCAACATTTGGCAACACCCATCTTTGCCGTATTTATAAGACTTTCAAATTTTCATGAGTGACTCAGCTTTTGTAGTCATAGTGTTTCTTAGACACATTTTTTTTTGTAATTACAGTCCACAGTAATGTAGAACATGTGATCTGTCAAGTGTTGTACAGTTTTCTACAAGCTGGTAACACACCAAATCTGTCAACGGAGGATTTTCTACTCAAGGTGTACGATAGGTCAGAATATTTACTGAGGTAAGTTACAAATGGCAATATAGTAATATGTACTTATACGTGTTATATATTTATCAAGCTCACTGCTCCATATCATAAAACTACATTTTTTTCTTTGTAGCTTGTAAATCTAGCAATGTCAATAAAAAAGATATTTGCAATAATCATGTTGTTAGAATTCTGTGAATGTATGTGTTATTTTTGTAAATCTTTGAGTTTATTCTTTTTCAGTGATTTGCCATTGTCCAAGTATGATTACATACACAGCTGTCTAAAATTAGATCAGGACATAAGATTTATGCTGTTCAGAAAACAGGACATATCTCTGCCGTTCCTTCGAACTGTTAGTATATACTATTACATCTATTGGCTAGTAGATGCTGTGTGTGTGTGTGTGTTTGTGCCTCTGTATGTGTGTGTTTGTGCCTCTGTATGTTTGTGTTTATGCCTCTGTGTGTGTTAGTGCCTCTGTTTGTGTCTCTGTGTGTTTATGCCTGTGTGTGTGTGTGTTTGTGCCTCTGTGTGTGTGTTTGTGCCTCTGTGTGTGTGTGGGCGTGGGTATTGGGGTTTGTGTGTTTCAGTTGATTGTCTGACACAGCATGCAGATTTTTTTATGGTCAGTCTTTCATAATTATGATTGTATCCTAATTTTTACCTGTATTATTAACCTATTGCCTATGTATGTATATGGAGAATAAATTTAAAGAATACATGAATGCATAAGATAAATTTAATTGACTTGTCCTTATAACAGGTGGATGACGATGATCAGCAACTTGTCTTTCCCAAGGATTATGAGAAATCTAAAGAAAGAGTAGTGAGCAAGTAAGATATATGTTTGTTAACGCACTATATATTACTAAGTACAAAAAGTCAGTCAGCGATCTCCATGGTTGATTGGTTAGAGCATGGCACTTTAAATCAAGATGTTTCTCACCCCCACTCAGCGGGGGTTTAAGGCAACCTGGCCACCACCATATAACTGAAAACATTTTTAATGTGGCATGATCTAAGTTTAAGCTACAGAGTCCAGGATCTGGCACTATAAAACTTCAATCTGATGACAGGATTCACCAAAACGGAGTACAAGTTTTAGACTGAAGTCATTCTTAAGTTTTATGGTACCAGACCCTGACGTTTCAGGAGTCGGGTTCACCATTAACAATTGACTTTCACAATATAAATGAAAACTTTTTTGAGTGCTTCGTAAAATGTCATTAAAAAAAAAGCCAATCAAGAACTTACAACATTCTATTTTTAGACCCCAGATATGATTTGGATTGCACACTTACATATTTGTACAGATGTTGATTACTATCTGGTGATTTTACTGGTATATTTACCAGTCCACCTTTTTTCTTCAGTATAAAGGCATTGACCATGTTTTCTTTAGGCCACACTAAAAAAAAATCTTGTTCTTCGGATTTTTATGACAAAAACATTTTTTTTTTTTGAAAATTATGTCAAGCGAAAAAAAATTTTCTCCAAAAATTACTTTTAACTTACACTCCATATTAAAGACTTTTCATTTGCATGATATTAAATACTGTGGAAATCTACATGTATAGATGTCTTATTTTCAGCCAGTCACCATTTCTTTCAGTGAATGGAATGTTTATGCCTTGATATATACTCCATATCTGCATCAACCTTCACTTCCCAGAGAGAGATAAAAGATCAAAATCTTTATAAAGAATTATTCAATACAATAATGAAAGAATACAGTATTATTCAGTGATAAAAAATTACTACTTGGAATATTACAACTATTGATTTAACAATAAACTTTAAAATTACTTGGTATATTGAAATACAAAAAGTTCAATTTGTTGTGTGAAGTTTATAATAAATTTAAAGTTTTCACTGTGCCCATCAAAATTTTGAAAGCATTTGTTTTTGTCGAATTAGAACAAGGTGTAGCAGCACCCTCTGCGGGACTCTCAGGTTTTAAAACAACAATTTTTATAAATTTTAGTCCAAGTTCTTCACAGAATGAAATATTGCCACAAAAATTCACATTGGCAGTATCTGAGGACTTAACATCGGAAACAGAGCACATAATTTCCGGTCCTACGAATTAGCGAAAACATTGGTCATGTACCGAAAACACGAGACAGTTTGCCGAAAACATGGCACAAATTGCTAAAAACATGCATTTGAGTGTATCAATTAAATATATTTTCATTCTGAAGACAAAATTTTAGCTCCTGAACTTTTCTCTTAGTCATATCAGAAACTTTCTGTGTCAAATATTGTTAAACACAACCGCCATGTTGATAAAATTGAAATTGTTTTACAAGATTGATTCAGTTAACAAAAATGAAAAAGTTATAGTTACATCTATTAGTCATTACGTTTAAGTTAAAATGTAGTATTTGAAATACAAGCTTGGATTATTTTGAGTCCATACATGCATGTTTTCTGCAAATTATACCGTGTTTTCGGTGATTTGTACCATGTTTTTGGTATATACCGTGTTTTCGGTAATTTGTAGTATCCCATAATTTTGATGTTCATGAGCCATGATGAGGCTTGGCATGTCATCCTGTGAAATAACTTTTTTCAAACAAATCACCAAAAGTATTTAACTTCTTCAAAGAAAAAAAGAGTATTTGGGCGAATATTTCTACCATTATCCCACACAAAAGCGAAGACATTGATGGATTCGTCCATGATCAGTCATCATCATCAAGTTTCGATCTATTTATACCTAGTCTGCAAAACAAAACGAAATGAATCAAAACTGGAAACGTAATTGAAATGTAAATAACGAACAAATCACGGATCGGATAATTTTTTCCCAGAGTAAAAAAGAAAACAAAATCGGAAAAATCAGAGAGGCGATTCCGTCGAACAAGATATTAATTTGTTGTGGCCTTAGTAGGTTATTTGTTTTGTATTGTTGGTCTTTTATTTATATAAGCTTTGTTGTATAATCCTATTGTTAGCTGATCTATTTAGAAAACAAGCTGATAGCAGTTCAATAAAGGAGCAAAACTGTCTTATCTCAGACAAAGGGATTTTGTAGAACTTTTCTTTTTATCATTCATAATGCATTTTAAAGTCTATTATCCCTTAGTTAGGTCTAACTGTATTTTTTTCCAGTTTCTTTTACTTTATTATTGTTTATTTGTCATAATTATATGATGTATTTGACTTTTTTTTCAGAGACCAACTTCAAACACTCATGAATACATTTTACAAAGAAATGGAATCACTCAATGATATCATTTTAAAAGTAAGTGTGAATTGTAGAGCAGTAGGCTATATATGATCAAGTTTATTGACATCCAATTCTAATGTTTATCTGAAACTTACAACAATCATTATGATACTCAGTCTAAAGGTATGTGTGTGTGAGTGCATGTGTGTGTGCGTGCATGTGTGTGTGAGTGCATGTGTGTGTGCGTGCATGCATGCATATGTGTTAGAAAGTAAAGGCATTATTGGTTTTAATTTTTTATCTCTTTTATCAACTCTTTGTACAACATTCTAAAGAATTGAATATGACTATAAATTTGTTTACATATAATTTTTTGTAGAATAATACCCACAGCATTCATTCCCAAGGACTTTCTCAAGCAGTTAAAGCCATTTGCACGCTTCTTGCCAATATTGAAACCATAGAAATTAGCAGCACAGTGAAGAAAGTAGAGGACATAGTGGAAATGCTAACAGTAAGTCTACAATATCAATCATTTCTATGATGTAACTTTATCTGTAATGATTTCAGTAATTTAAAAAAAAAAATCAGATTGGCACAATAAACTTTCAGAATTACTTAGCTTTAAAAATTTTACCCAACTTTGGCAAATCCTGAAATCTGATTGGCTGAGCAGGCCAAATTGAGAATATTCTCGGACTTCAGTGAATTCCCAAGTTTTATTGCACTGGACCCAGGTATTTGTTTATAGTATGGTTTACATAACTATTTGGATAATTCCTATCATTGAGGTTGGTGTTTACTTTCAATAAGTATTAACATCATGGCACTGATGACAGGGATTCTCCTACAGTGTTTTGACCCTGGTTACAAAATCCATTTCCAATGGAAAATGACTTGTATTATCGTCCAAGATATAGAAAAGTTCCCAATTGGAAATTCAAAGTATTTTCAAACATATGTTGCAAATTAAGTTTTCCTGTATTTGTTCAAACATTGTATAGTTTCCCAATTTTTTGGACCCGTGACCCAGAGTTTAGCTGATAGGAAAATCCCTGGATCATGACTGAACTTTTATCACTGCATTGAATAACTCAACATGTTCAAGTACTACTGATTTGACATTTTTATGTATTATTGTGTCACATCACCATAAAGAAGTTGTTACTTATATGACAATAGAAAAACACTTATATATAAGGCCACGTAAAAAAAAATATTCTGGTTCTCAGACAATTAGCCTTCCAAAATGGGCAAGGCAGGTAGGTATTTTATTTTTATATTTTATTTCCGAATTGTTGTTTATATACTTTAAAGGAAAGAAAACAAGATGACATTATATAACCAAAAAAAATGTCGTTTATTGAGACCTTCAATAAATTGTAACAAAACGTTGTGTGATTGTCTTGTTCACTTGTTTTAAAACTAAAATATCAACAAAAATATAAAATAGCTAAAAGATTATATATTTATCAAAACATAAAAATGTTTTTTAACTTCAAGAAAATCAATTGTAAATGCATCATTATAATTATCATCAATCATTATCATTACTATTTTACAAAGCTGTACCTAGTTCTATGTGTTTAAAAAATCTATGCAAATTCCAAAAGTAAGTTTTCATTTTTGAAAATAACAGCTATCCATTTTTATGTATTTCATTAAAAACTTTTATTTACAGTAACTAATTTTACTTTTATCATTCACCTATATTTAATTCAGATTTTAAATCTTTTATACACTATATAGTGTTACATATATTATCATTAAAACACATCTTGAAATTCAGTTCCGTTCAGAATCATTTTTTCATTTAACACCCAACTTCCATTTCCTCCATAATTGTAAGCAACAGCAGAAAACATGCAATGTATTCTGTGACAATTTCAAGCTAAGGTAAAGATTTACATGTTGAATTGTCAATAAAATAATTGTTTTTGTTTCTAATTGGGTTTTAGAAATGCATTCTGAACTACAAATAGAAGGAAATGGATCATTTTCAGGAATTAAGCCTTTTGAAATGACTGACATTTTTACTTGCCATGCGGTGGTGATTTTTTTTATGAAATGTGAATAAAATGGTTTCATCAGCAATTTCTTTTTGCGCGGCGGTGTCTGATAACCAGAAGTATTTTTTTACTTGGCCTAAAGTACCAAAGCTTTTGTCTGTGTTATGGAATTACATCTTAGATATGTTGCTTCAGAGTGCTTAGTGAGGGAATAATCATTTCCTATTCTTAAAATGTAGATGGTTTTGACTTGAACTTGGATTGACCTAGGTTTTCCATTTGCAAGTCAAACGCTCTTATCAGTGAGCAAAATTAAATTTGAATCTGCTTACAATGCTGTTAGAGCAGTGCTACTATTATATTGTTAAAAGCAAAGGAAATGCATCATACAGATAATTACAATGGGACTGATTCATGTACCATGTGATACCCAATAAAGTTTGTGCGGGACTATTGTTTCTATTAGTGATGGAATGACCCTAGAAGACAATATCCTGTACTAACTTCGTTTCAACGAGAAGATTGCAGAGTTATGTTCCATCGCCATTGGGGATGCTAGTACCGCACAAAAGTTATCACGTGGTACATGAACCAGTCCTATTATATTAACATTATACAAATTATTATAATCATATAGAACATACTGTTTTACCTGTTTTTTTTATTTTGGATAGAATCAACAAAAAGAGACATTCGACAACACAAAAGAAAAACTGAGAACACAAGAAGAAATCCAGTAAGTTGTAACTGTGTAACACTGATGTAAATATTATATACAAGCTGGAAAGTATGCAGTGTATGCCAGGAAATTTTCCCTCCTGTTTAATTTTTCGCTATTTTTGCCCTTGGATGAGAGAGTGAATTTAAAATGGAAGCAAAATTTTCAATTTAAATAATTTGATCAAGGGCGCACATGAGACTATGGTGATAAAGGGTGAATTTAATTAAGACAGGCTCAATATGTTTTCTGTTGTGATAAGGCAGAGATTTCCAGATACATAGTAATTCACCAGGCAACAATCCCTTTGTAGTTCACTAAACTTACTGATTCTCTCATGTAGTGCTAAAAGGAAATGGTATTATTTGCGACTAACTCCTTTGCAGCATAGCACAAAATTCAGTGGTTCCTAATTGGTAATTAGTCAATTTTATGATGTTGTCACTACTCAATAGATGTTGCAATTTTTACATTCTTCATTTCTACTTTACACGAAATCCTAAACTAATTCAGTTTTTTAGATCACCTGAACTGAACGCTCAAGCAAGCTATTGTGATCACTCCCCATCCGTCATCCCTTTCATATTTTCAATTTCTCTGAAACCACTGAAGGAATTTAGATGAAACAAGACATAAAGCAAGTGATCAAGGTCCTTTACTAAGATTATACTTTTCAGCCAGATTGGCCCAGGGATGGATTGGGCATCCCAAAAGGGAACCACTGCAGGGGATTGTTTATGAGTGATCTAGAATAGGTATTTGTCATGCAAATCCAAGAAATTCATTATTGTACCCCCCTTGCATCTTATTCATTTAAATCTTCTTCTCTAGATTTTTTAAGACCACTTCATGATCATTTTGTTTCAAAAAGGATTGTTTAGGAATCTGACCATGAACATCTACCCATGGATGTGTGATATCCCTCTTAAAAATCTTCTTCTCTAGATCCACTTGTAAAAAGGATTGTTTCATACTACATGGATGTTAGATTCCATAATTAGAATATTGATTTTTGATACGTTTTTGAGATCTTTTCAGACTTAGTCATTTTCATTAATTTTTGCATGATTTCCTCAACTATCTTACCTGTTACTTGTAGTTATCTAAAGGTTCAGATGAATGGTCATATATCTTGAGCCTTTTTCCTCAAATTTTAACAAAATCTGGTGTTTCTCTTTACATTGTTAAGGTCGGGGATGTCTAACATTCTGCAATATTTTCCAGATTTATGGGGCTCTAGGAATCTCCTTATCAGTTTATTCTTTTGTTGACAAGCACATGTTGAATTCATATCAAGTAGGACAGGTTGTACTGTAATAAGTGAAAAAGGTGCATCATGAATAAAATTGATTGGCTGATTGGTATTTTCTCTTAAGCCATGACAAAAAAAAATTACAAATTTGAGTGCATAAAGGTGATCATTATGCCATAATTTTAAATCATTTTATGATAATTGTTGGAACATATCAATGTATGTTGCACTTTCTCTGTGTTTAAAGAGCAGTTTTATTTTTATTTTTACAGTATTGCTATTCAAATGTCTCTGATACAAGAACTAAATGAAGTATTGGAACAGTTGTTGAATGCAGTGAACCAACTTGTAAAGATGTATTGTCACACATTCCACACAGATTACATACTGGGATCCCCTGTACGGAAAGACTGGAGTAAGTATTCCTTGGTATCCCCTGTACGGAAAGACTGGAGTAAATATTCCACACAAATTATATACTGGGTTCACCTGTACGGAAAGACTGGAGTAAGTAATCCACACCAATAATATACTGGGATCACCTGTACAGAAAGACTGGAGTAAGTAATCCACACCAATTATATACTGGGTTCACCTGTACGGAAAGACTGGAGTAAGTAATCCACACCAATAATATACTGGGATCACCTGTACAGAAAGACTGGAGTAAGTAATCCACACCAATTACATACTGGGATCACCTGTACGGAAAGACTGGAGTAAGTATTCCACTAAGATTACATACTTGAATCACTTGTACAGAATGACTGGAGAAAGTATTTCACATGGATTATATACTGGGATTGTCTGTCTGGAAAGATTTGAGTAAGTATCCCACAAAGATTATATACTGGGATTGTCTCTGTGGAAAGATTGCAGAAAGTATTCCACGTGGACTATATACTGGGATCATCTGTAGGGAAAGACTGGAGTAAGTATGATATCATGCAAAGACTTGAGAAAGTATGAAGAAATTGAATTGGTAATTCAGCTATACATAAAAGGTTAAAAGTTAAATTGTAACATAGGTCATCTCAAATCTGAAGTATTGAAAATATGAATCTGTTCATTTTTCTGGTATTCTGCAGCACTGGACAATTGTTCAGTTATTGCTGGTGATCAGTTTTTGATGTGAAGGAGACCACAATGACCTCAATATACCTGAGAAAAGATTATTGACCTTCAGCATACTTATGATATATATTGGGAGTATTTTCTATGCCTTCAGCCTGAAAGGTCCACCAGGGGCATCTAGTGTTTGAATTGTCTGTTTGTCTGTAATTCCATCATGCTTCATCCTGCTTGCATATAAAATGCAATATTTGTTGGGACTGGGGGCATTTGTGTTCAAAGTCATCTTTGGATTATGTGCACAAAAATCAAATGTGGGATCATTAATATTGTTTTCTAAATTTTTCTTTTAGGTGAAAAATTGGCAACATCAATTGAAGATGATTTTATTCTGCATGTGGCTGCTGGACATAGGATTCCAGTTGACTGGACAACCAAGTAAGTATGAACAAACTGATGGCGACTGCTGAGTATTTGGACAATGTTGTTTTGTCTGCACTTTTTATTTGTTTTATGAATTAAAAAACTATATAGAATTATGCTTAGAAAAGAAACATAATTCAAAACGCTTTGTTATCAACCCCCACAGCCACATTTAGACACACCCAAATCAACAAACAATATGGTCTACTGTCATAAGCCAATAGTAAACAACATCATATTGCATGTACCATTATTCAAATATTATATTCTAAATCATACACCCCTGAATTCTGACAGTAGACTTAGTCATCCTTTGTAATGGGCAGATCCAAATGTGACTTCAGGGGCTGATGATTAGAAGTCATTATGCATAGCAAATGCATCTTTTATATATTAGTATAGATCAAGAATGATATCCTTGTGTAGGGACATAACAGTTCTATGCCAATATTAGTTTTATGTTTATACATGTATTTATATTTTATTTTTTTTAACAGATATGATGAATACAAAGTGGTTTGCTCTCTTCACTATGGCAAATTAAAAATTGGAGATGATGCGGTTACCCAGACAACCACAAACAAGAAAGGATTGTGTGATCATCTAAAATGGGACCAATGGTAAATACAGTTTACAGTTACTCTATTGTTGTACATGTTTACATGTGGGACTTCTGCTCATGAATGGTAACCCGAGAAACATACAATTTGTAATTTCAGAGGTTCTATAGAGTGTATATAACTACTTCAAAACCATATAAGACATATTAAGTCATGATCTTTTATATTTCATGCTTGAATTATTTTAATTTTCCTAAATTAAAACAAAGTGTTTATGAGAAGAAAAATAATTGCTGAGGGTCAGTTTCGTACACAAGTAACTGTGACTTTAAATTTCTTATTGGAATTTGTGATGTTTTTGTAGAGAATGGCATCTAATTTGTAAAAATATATACAGACATGTTGAAAATTTGTTAGTCGCCCTTCCAGTGAAACATTGGGGCTGTAGGTTTTGTGTGTGTCTGTTAGAGCATCTGGTTATGGGTTTGGTTAAAGTTTAGTATGTTTAATAATAGCTCACCATCTACTAAATTATGGTTTCACAGGTAGAAGACATGTATTGATACATCAGTACTCACAGAATTGTTATTTCTTATTGAATTATTTCTTCATTTTTAGGCTGAGTTTTAAAGATATACCAGTGAGCAAACTGCCAAGGGAGACAAGATTATGTATGACGTTGTGTGGATTGAAAGGTGTTCCAAACGGAGGACAGGGCAGTGATGCCACCAAAGTCCTTACTGCTCTAGGTGGTGTAACAATTCAATTATACAACCGAAAAGGGTGAGTGAAACATGATAGAATAACAATCCTTATATAAACAGAATATAAGAGAGGATTGTTTCATGTTTAAAGAATCAGACTAGTCTTACTGCTTACCGTACCTCAGCTGATTTTATGAGAAAGTTTGCCAGTTTACCTGTGGGAGGCGGATGGTCTCTTCCCCAGTACATTTTAACCAAGTTCTCTTCTCCCCCACTAAAATCTGGCTGTCATCATATGACTGAAAAATTGTTGAGTGTGGCATTAAACAAAATTTGAATTCAAATTCAAGTTACTGTACCTCAGTCAACAGGACCTTTGCCTCACAACGACACAAGTGAAGGACCATGAATTTGATTCCCTCCCAGATCATAATCGATACTTCAAATATAGAGTCCATTCCTGTTGCTAGGCATTAAAAGTGAATGTCACAGGTCTTTGGGATGAAAACTGGAAACAAAGGTACAGTTAAACAGTACTTGACATGCATAAATCACATTATCAGTTATTTATTTACGTATAATTTACAGTCATTCATAGGATGTTTCACCTAGTTAGCTCACTTGTTTGAAGAACAGAACAGCTATTGCTGTCACTGCTTCTGTGTCAGTGTCAGCCTTTTTCTGTGTTAAGCTTTTTGTTTTGGTCCATTGTAGGCAAATACTGCAGCTACAGCCATGAAACGTCACATGCACATTGTCTAGGGTCATTACTCAACAATGCAGGGGGATGTTGGTTGTTGTGACCTAAATATGACCCAAATTATGATAAGCATAAAACAGACAAGCTATATAGTCTGCCTTTGTGACCAACTATTTTAAAATAAGTCTTACTCTTACCCAAAATTTAAGTAAATATTCTCATTGTTGCCAAGAATGTATATATCCAAATGTATTGAACCTTTCCCAATTAAGAAGTCAAGGGGCACTTGTGATCATGGACAAGAAAAATCACTGGCAAATGATATACTGCATTTACATACATCTCCATATAATAGACAAAAATCTGAAGTTATAACAGAAAGTAGAACATACAAAAAATAGTGTTTATATAAACTGTAGCTATTACATTACAAATACCATACTTATATACTTACTGTATTGTTTTTGTAGTTATTTGGCAAGAGGAAGTCAGCTTGTTCCATTGAGGATGCATACAACTGCTGATCCATTCAGTCCATACTGCTCAGTGTTGCAGTCAGACACAGTTTTACTCCAGGTTAGTATTAAAGGTGAAATGGTAAGAAACTGTTCAGTCCATACTGCTCAGTGTTAGTCAGATACAGTTGTACTTCAGGTTAGTATTTAAGGTAAAACAGGGAACTGTTTAATGCCATATTCAGTTTTAAACTTGAACTGCTTTGAACTGTTCAGCAATTACTGCTCAGTGTAACAGTCTGACTATTCTTGTTAGTAAGTGCTTCAGTCAGGCTCAGTTTTTACTACAGGGTGGTGTTTGAGCTGTTCAGTCCTTACTGCTCAGTACTACAGCCAGACAGTTTTACTGCAGATGACAAATCAAATTGCAGCAAATGTATAGTCCAAACTGCTCTGTGAAATACCCAGAAACACTTTTACTGCAGTGTTTGAATTTTACCCAAAATGAACAGATCAGTCTAATCTGTCCAGCGTTATAACTAGACAGATTTTACAAATGATATATATACTAAAATGATAGATTAAAGCTCTGCATTGTTCTGTTGTTATTTTTATGCCCCCGGCCTGAAAGGTCCACCAGGGGCATCTAGTGTTTGAATCAAACGTCCATCTGTTTGTGTCTGTCTGTCTGTCTATAATTCTGTCCCGCTTACATATAAAGTGCAATATTTCAAGTTTGGATTATGATACAGTAACCAAACTTAGACTGTAAGAACTTGTTGTTCACACTTCACTGACATCACATGCCCCTGGGGGTGGAGTGGGGTCAAAATGTAGGACATTGCAATATTTAAAGTTTGGATTGTAATACAGTTGGTACTGGGGGCATTTTTCACAAACACATCTTTTTTGTATTAGAATAACTCTTTTTCATTTGTAATATAACAGATTTTATTATTCATGATATTGTAGATAAACTTACCAGACTTTGGTCAAGAGGTGATCTTTCCAGAAGTTTTGGCCTCACATTCAAGGTATGAAACTATATTTTTCTTGTATTAACATATTTTTCTTGTATTTTCTTCTATTTCTACACTGTGTCACATAAAGTCAAGGGAGTATTCAACTATGAAATAACTTTCCTGCAGTTATTGTATCTTTTTACATATCTTTTAAAAATAGTTCTCCAAGTCCAACCCTGTTAAGCAATTGACACAAAACAAGAAAACATTCTGAAGTATCTGGTTCACCTGGCAAAAATCTGCTGTTATAACATTCAAACTGCTGCAGTAAATGCCAAGAGATCAGTGATGAGTAATGGCTCTTTGGATATAATGCTACAGAGCAAGTACATGAACTATCAGAGAATGAGTTGTGTCTCCACTGGCAGAAAGAGACAAAGACAAATCTCGGAGTCAAACATTGTCACATCAAATTCTTGCCACTTGTCAAGACCATCTATACTTTGGACATTATTTTGGAAGTTTTTATATGAGAAGATTAGCATGTTAATGTAAAACTTTTTAGAACTGGCTACAAGTGATTTTATTCCTTTTCCCTGTGATCAGGGATATCATCAAGGACCCTCTTTCAGACATGGAAGCCAACAAGATGACTGTGATTATTGAGCTGTAGGGTATCTTTGGAAGATCCAAGGATGTATGGAGACCTAATACAGAAGAATGAGGAAGTGTGTTAGACTGTAGAGGATTAATATTTTGAAGGGGATAACATTGATTGAAAAATGATTTTGTTCTGAGCATGGTCTTGTTACTTTTCTGACATGTTTCGTATTTCAAAAAATTTTCCTTCTTCTGATTATGTTAAAACAACCTTACTTCCCATGGTTATTTTTAATTAAAATTAAATAATGCAAATTAAAAGTTATGTATTTTATATGTTAATAAATAAAGATACTAAAGTGTCATAAAAGACCAGCTGCATCGAAAGATCACACTCAGAATTTGCAAGAGTAACCGTGTTAAAAGCCCACAATTCCATCTCAGATTGGGTTTTCCCTGTAGCAGGTACAGCTGTATCGATGCATATCATTTGCCACTGTTTGTAGATTTTATGTTCATATATTTAAACACTATGGTATGATCTTCTTTTTGGAAGACTACCTATGTTAAAAGACCACATTTCCATCACAGATTGGGTGTACCCTCAAGACAGGTTGTGGTGTATTAATGTATATCATTTGTAGATTAAATGTTCATATATTTGTCATTTTTATGATGTATAATTTTTACAATAAATATTTATGGATAGTTCATGTGTATTATACACTTGACAGGGCTTCATGTATTTTGATAACTTATAACTGTATTTCAGGACAGAAAGTTTCTCCCAGCTTTTACCAAGTATACAAGACATTGTGACAGGAGTTCTAGAGAAGGACTGTATTTCATCGTAAGTCTAGATACCCGTATCTTTTGATGTTTTGTTTATAAACTGCTTTGAGACACAGGACTTACAGGTCAAAATTTTGAGGATTTTTTTTTAATATTTTTCAGTAAATTTTGACTTTGTAGAACATTTTGCAATTCAGTTTTATGGTTCTTAAATTTCATTTATTTACAGTTTTTTGTGGGTTTTTTTTGTGCTATGTCCCTCATGAAATTAATATGCTCAGATTTTTGTATATTGTAAGCGGGATCTGTGGAGTAATCTGTATTGTTCACTTTATTCATTTGTTTATCATAAAATGTTATATTTGTTTCACTTTAGAAATATTTGTACAATTTCATGTTTCAGCTGCCAAGCAGATGAGCTCGAAATTCTATGGAGAAATAGACACCATCTTCATAAATATCCACGATTGTTGCCATGGATACTTCAAGGATGTGTTGAGTGGGACTATTTCCATTTATCAGAGATATATGCCTTAATTAGAGACTGGAAAACACTAGAACCAATGCAGGCTCTTGAGCTGCTGCTTCCTCAGTAAGCAAATCATCTTCTTCATTCATGCCAATTGTGCAATATAGCATTTATTTTATACCTGAAAATGAACTATGTTTTAAGTTTTAAATCACAATAAATGCAAGGTAATTCATGTTCAGGATTATTTTTGTTTTATTAAAATAGTTTAAAGGTTCACCAATTTAAAATAAAAATGCTGTAGACCACAGCTTATCTTGTTTTAAAACTGTAAACCTGATCTCCAAGGAGTCTGACTTTGGTACTATGTTATATTATTATTTTCCTGTGTAATAAATCCTGGATCTGTTCCTCACTTTTCAAAGGTATCCTGACAGTAAAGTCCGTGAGTTTGCTGTGAATTGTTTAAAGAAAATTTCTTCAGATGAACTGGCTGATTTTCTACCACAGTTGATTCAGGTAAATACAACAAAAGAGAATTAGGTTAAACAATATTTTATTCAGCAAATTATAAGTTGTTATACATGGGTATATATATATGTTTTGGATTCGGCAACAAGTCGTAAAACTTATGTTAAGCCGGTTTCTGTCAGCAATTTTCTATAAAAATAATTTCCATGCTGTCACATTAAAATAAAATCTGCCTAAGCCAATTAAAGGAAGGAATTTGATGAGAGTGAAAGTTTTATGGATTGAAAGGACAATAAGTTAGTATGAGAGAAGAAAGAGGTTTAGTGAATCAATGTGCTTGTTGATTTGAATTTCCACTGGGAAATTTTTGTAATGACCAGATGGAGAAGGGAAAAGAGAAAATGTGTTCTGCACATATGGAAACTTACATATACCTGTATAAATTTACATGTGTTCATTCATATGTATATATACATGTGTCTATATATGTGTACATGTTGTGTATGTAGTCTACACTCAAATTCCATTAAACCAGTAGTCTTAAGAAGCCAACATGTTACATTGTCGTATACTGCTGATGGTACTAATACATGAAATCTCATTAGAGTCTTTTGCTTTTACTTTTTATAATTAAATTGTGTACCTCGCAGAATATGCCTAAATTCTCCTCATATGAGTAGAGGGGACAGCCATGAAGAAATACTTGGGTATTGAACTGTAATGTTTTATTGGGGTTAGTTTGTATACATATTTCATTGTATAAAGGACACAAAAACAGATAGAGTTCAGCAGTTTCTATTTCTCCACAAGAACATTTATCAGTATCAGAAACATGGTTTTTATAAAGGTCTGCATTCAGAGAGCTACAGCAAAGTCTTAGCCTTGTGTGCAATATCTGGGGTTTTCTCTTCCCATCAAAGAAATATTTTGGTACAGATTGAAAGTCAGGATTTATTAACCTTTTGAATATATAAAATGAATTTGCATTTTTCATTTCAAGAGGAAGACAATTCAATCATTAAAAGATTTCGGTAGAAATGAATTTTTATAGTAATTTGTCCTACAATTAGGAATTAATTGAAAATTTTGCTCATTTCGTATATTTCTGTGATATAATTCAAAGGATGGCGGAGGGATTAGTGTGTGTAAATACTGTGGTGTCTGTTGTGTAGTCATTTTGTAAAAAATTGTCATACGATGCTTATATCTACGCCTTTCTAACACTTCCCATTTGTTTTCTTCCAGTATGTTTCTTGCTGAGCATGATTTTGTTGCCCCACAGACTGCCCTACCGGCTTCTATCTGAATTCACTCAATTTCTTCTTTTTCATAATCATTACAATTGTCCCATACAATATCTGCATATTCCAACAGGGGTCTGATAAATGATATGTACATGGTTTCTAAAGATTTTCGGTCAAGTTTGAATTTCAATTTCATCAACAGAGAAAGCCAGGTGCATGTGTTATTAAATGTAAATCCTAAATGTTTGTGTTCTTTAACAGTAGCAACAGCAGTATTGTTCGCTTCGTGAATTACACAGTGTGCAGTCTTCATTCAGGTCTTTTCCTAGTGACACGGAAAAAATATAGAATCAATGCTTATAATTAAATTCCAATAACATGTCGGTATTTTTTTTAAACATTCAGTGTTTATTTATTGATTTTCCCAAATAATGTAAACAGACAACTTAAACTGTCGCACTTTAATTGCGTCGTTACGACAACCGCGAACAACACTAGACTGTTATGTCATTTTTATGTCATCATCACGACGATTCTAGGAAGAGAAGTTGATGTGTGGCTGCTTTAGTTAAAATTACAGTTATTGAAAGAGGAATTTGAAATAAATCCCATGGAGAGAGTATTAATAGGTGTGTGTAGATAGGGTGAAGACTTCCCGAGTCAAGGATTTGCACATACGGTAGGAACTTCCTGGTTTGGGGATTTTGTAGATAGGGTGGGAACTTTCTGGTTTAGAGATTTTGTAGATAAGGTGGGAACTTCCTGGTTTGAAGATTTTGTATACACATAGACATTATCTCGTCTGTAAAGGTCATATACATACAGACGTTATCTGGTCTGTAAAAGTCATATACATATTTTTACATATCCCGCAGCAATCTCCCATAGACTCGGTGTTAATCTAGACAGCGTTTGTATCAGCTATAAATGAAGTTCCTCATATGATGTCACACAATGATGTCATTTCATTTATATTATGATGTCACAACAATATATTTCATTAAAAAAAACTTCATACTTTACTGTTATATGCCTTCTACTTCGCTGTCCCATCATAGTGAGACTGATCATATATAAGGCGGGATATTCGATTCCCATTGTTTAGTTTTTATGAGGTTGAACGAAGCAAGAGGTCAAATAGAGATCATGCAGATTCTGACTCTTGACAGTTTTTTTCTGCAGCCTTAAAACAATATAGTACAATAAAACTAAGGCTTTCAACAAGAATATTCAATGTGTGTTCTTTCTATTCATGCATTTGTTGTAACTTTTGTCATGCTATTAACAATTTTAGCTGGCAAATTAAACTTTTATGCTAATTTTGGTAAATGAATCAATATATTAGGCTTACTATATTCATTTGTACACATTAGGATCTACTTCTATCCTATGAATACAGAGATTTGAAGATAGAGGATCGCCACTGTTTCGTATCCATGTATATGTTAAATCATTATCTCCTTTTTCTCGGGTTAAACTTTTATCATCTTATTAAGTATTTCAGAAGTGCAGTTGGAATCTGAAACTTTATTTATGATAATTTGGAATGTAATTGGTAATGATTTAAGCGGCTCTATGTTGTTGACATAGATCTAACATGAAGCACGTGGTGAAGATTTCTGACTTAGATTCATCATATTTCAGACGTTATCTAGTCTGTAAAGGTCATATACATATAGGTATTATCTAGTCTGTAAAGGTCATATACATATAGATGTTATCTAGTCTGTAAAGGTCATATACATATAGATGTTATCTAGTCTGTGAAGGTCATATACATATAGATGTTATCTAGTCTGTAAAGGTCATATACATATAGACGTTATCTAGTCTGTAAAGATCATATACATATAGATGTTATCTAGTCTGTAGAGGTCATATACATATAGACATTATGTTTGGCAAAGTGTAGGAATTCTGTACTAAATAGATATGTAACATATGTCATGCTTGCCAGATAACTCCAAGTTCAATCATTTTATGAGATTATATCTAAAGAATGAAAAACATATAGTGGTAAATATGCCAAAGTATGATTAACTTAGCTTTTTGACAATATCTAAACTGTGATTATAATATATTACATGTATATGTTAATGATTTGTCTATATATGTCTTTCCTAGGCCCTGAAGTATGAGAGTTACCATGGTTCCTCTCTCTCCTGGCTGTTGTTAGAGGAATCCTGTAAAAGTATACGATTTGCTCATCAATTTTTTTGGTATGTTGAAATTTACAAACAGTTAGACACACACACACACCACACTTACAATCCACATACACACACAATCACACACACCACATGCAAACACACACACAAATACACACGATCACAAACACACACACTTTTCAAATGTTATAAGCATAATTTGCCACATGTTTTCAGTGATATCAAAGTTCTGTAAATTTGTGACTGGAGTTTGCCGAAGTTTTTCATCCCCAAATTGAGTATATTATGCATAAATATAAAGCACAAATTTTAAATAAATTAAATAAAACTTAAATGACCTATTGACAGGTTGTTGAAAGGAGCTGCCTCTCAGGATGACCTTTATAAAAGAAGATATGAACTCATGTTTGTGGCCCTTGTAAGTGTTGCTGGCGATCCACTGTATCAGGAGTTCCGTAAACAAGAAGAAATGGTGAAAATCTTGACTGTTATGGCAGAAAAAGTTCAAGTCTCTAAAGACAAGGAAGTATGTGGCATCTGGTTCACTTTTACAATAAGAGTCATCATTTTATATTATCATGTACAGAGATCAAAGGTCATTTGTTGATTTGTCTGTTCATCCTTTTTTGTCTGTTTGTCATTTTTCTTTTTGTTAAATGGCTTGAGTTTCTTTCCATAAGTTTTAATTAGATTTTGTATGTAACTTCATATTAGTGAGATCTAGGATTATTCCAGTTATTATTAATATTTGGCAATGTTTAAGAGAGGTCTATAAAATCTTCATGAATATCTCTGTAGGGTACAGTACGTTGCTTTGGTCATGTTTAAAAGATTTGGAGGTCTTTAAAATCTTTATGAATAGCTTTGTAGGGGTACAGTACGTTGCTTTGGTCATGTTTAAAAGATTTTGAGGTCTTTAAAATCTTTATAAATAGCTATGTAGGGGTACAGTACGTTGCTTTGGTCATGTTTAAAAGATTTGGAGGTCTTCAAAATCTTTATGAATAGCTATGTAGGGGTACAGTACGTTGCTTTGGTCATGTTTAAAAGATTTGGAGGTCTTTAAAATCTTTATGAATAACTATGTAGGGGTAGAGTACGTTGCTTTGGTCATGTTTAAAAGATTTTAAAGGTCTTTAAAATCTTTATGAATAGCTATGTAGGGGTACAGTACGTTGCTTTGGTCATGTTTAAAAGATTTGGAGGTCTTTAAAATCTTTATAAATAGCTATGTAGGGGTACAGTACGTTGCTTTGTGGTTGTTTAAAAGATTTTGAGGTCTTTAAAATCTTTATGAATAGCTATGTAGGGGTACAGTATGTTGCTTTGGTCATGTTTAAAATATTTTGAGGTCTTTAAAATCTTTATGAATAGCTATGTAGGGGTAAAGTACATTGCTTTGGTCATGTTTAAAAGATTTTGAGGTCTTTAAAATCTTTATGAATAGCTATGTAGGGGTACAGTACGTTGCTTTGGTCATGTTTAAAATATTTTGAGGTCTTTAAAATCTTTATGAATAGCTATGTAGGGGTAAAGTACATTGCTTTGGTCATGTTTAAAAGATTTGGAGGTCTTTAAAATCTTTATAAATAGCTATGTAGGGGTAAAGTACGTTGCTTTGGTCATGTTTAAAAGATTTGGAGGTCTTTAAAATCTTTATAAATAGCTATGTAGGGGTAAAGTACATTGCTTTGGTCATGTTTAAAAGATTTGGAGGTCTTTAAAATCTTTATGAATAGCTTTGTAGGGGTAAAGTACATTGCTTTGGTCATGTTTAAAAGATTTTGAGGTCTTTAAAATCTTTATGAATAGCTATGTAGGGGTACAGTACATTGCTTTGGTCATGTTTAAAAGATTTGGAGGTCTTTAAAATCTTTATGAATAGCTATGTAGGAGTACAGTACGTTGCTTTGGTCATGTTTAAAAGATTTGGAGGTCTTTAAAATCTTTATGAATAGCTATGTAGGGGTACTACAGTACGTTGCTTTGGTCATGTTTAAAAGATTTGGAGGTCTTTAAAATCTTTATGAATAGCTATGTAGGGGTACAGTACGTTGCTTTGGTCATGTTTAAAAGATTTGGAGGTCTTTAAAATCTTTATGAATAGCTATGTAGGGGTACAGTACGTTGCTTTGGTCATGTTTAAAAGATTTGGAGGTCTTTAAAATCTTTATGAATAGCTATGTAGGGGTACAGTACGTTGCTTTGGTCATGTTTAAAAGATTTGGAGGTCTTTAAAATCTTTATGAATATCTATGTAGGGGTACTACAGTACGTTGCTTTCGTCATGTTTAAAAGATTTGGAGGTCTTTAAAATCTTTATGAATAGCTATGTAGGGGTACAGTACTTTGCTTTGGTCATGTTGAAGAGTTATGGGTCTTTAAAATCTTTATGAATAGCTTTGTAGGGTTACAGTACATTAGTACATTGCTTGTTTTGTCACAAGCTACATTACTGTCACAAGGGCTTTACCTTTGGACCTACCTGTGAGTGATTCCAGTGCTACTGTTGTATTTTAATGACCAATTTGCAAAGCAAATTCCAGGCTATAAATTGATGGTGTCTGTCAGTCTGTCTCTGTCTGTCTGTTTGTGTCAACAATTTGGTTTAGCTGTCATGCTTAGCTGTGTAATGAGAAAAGTGTTTAGAGTGTCACTTTGTAACTTCTCATGATCATGTACACCACCCTCAGCAATATTTCAAGTACAGCTAGATTTTATTTCTCAAGAGATCTTGATTACTGGCTACCAGTGATAAGAACAGGCAAAACCCATTTATAATGAACTGAAGTGCCTATAATTTCTTTAAAAAGCATTCATTTTGAATTTTTATTCATGAATTTTTTTATTTCCTTTATCACAGAATGCTTTGAGAAGAGAGCTGATAAATCTTCAGGAGTTTTTTGAGTACAAAGGCAGTTGTCTTCTTCCATACAATCCTGGTCTTTGTGTGTCTGGGATAGAGGCCAAGGTGAGTATGCGTGCTGATGTAAGACTTGGTATTATACCATAAGTACATGATACACACAGTTTTGTTTGTCTGGGATAGAGAGGCCAAGGTGAGTACATGTGCTGATATAAGACTTGGTATTATACCATAAGTACATGATACACACAGTTTTGTTTGTCTTTGTGTGTCTGGGATAGAGGCCAAGGTGAGTGCATGTGCTGATATAAGACTTGGTATTATATCATAGGTACATGATACACACAGTTTTGTTTGTCTTTGTGTGTCTGGGATAGAGGCCAAGGTGAGTGCATGTGCTGATATAAGACTTGGTATTATATCATAGGTACATGATACACACAGTTTTGTTTGTCTTTGTGTGTCTGGGATAGAGACTGAGTGCATGTGCTGATATAAGACTTGGTATTATATCATAGGTACATGATACACACAGTTTTGTTTGTCTTTGTGTGTCTGGGATAGAGGCCAAGGTGAGTGCATGTGCTGATATAAGACTTGGTATTATATCATAGGTACATGATACACACAGTTTTGTTTGTCTTTGTGTGTCTGGGATAGAGGCCAAGGTGAGTGCATGTGCTGATATAAGACTTGGTATTATATCATAGGTACATGATACACACAGTTTTGTGTGTCTGGGATAGAGAGGCCAAGGTGAGTACATGTGCTGATATAAGACTTGGTATTATATCATAGGTACATGATACACACAGTTTTGTTTGTCTTTGTGTGTCTGGAATAGAGGCCAAGGTGAGTGCATATGCTGATACACACAGTTTTGTTATTGGATAACTTTTGTGTGATTATTGGTCAAAATGGGGACAGGTGGTGGGAGGTTGTTGGGTGACTATATATTTTGTTGATGTCCATAAGTCCATCTGTCAGGTTAAGGTTTTGGTTAAAGTTTAATAATTGTTCATCATAAAACATAAAAACATTCATTTGATATTGGTGTCACTGGTTGGGGACATGTATTGATTTATCGATATTGTTCATTCTCCATTGAACTAAAAATTTCTATATCTGTAATCTGCCTGATTTAAAATGAAAAAATTAAATAAGCAACATTTTGAAGTAATTTGATAAACAGCATTGAAGCCAGAAGGCTTGGGGTTTAATTCCCCGTCCGGATGACATTTTAGTCTTCCTTAAAAGACAAAACAACTGTACTGCCATCAAGTGAACTGCTGAAGAAAGAGAAGTCACAGGTCTGGGGTGTTGTAAAAGAACAGTAAAGCAGAAAGATAGTAAATCATTACCGTATTCGACCTTATAAATGCCCATGTCCCAATAATCGCCCCTCCGCTTTTTTCACACACGATCAAGTATCTTTTCTAGCTGGTTGACAAGGAGATATGGACCAAAAAATGGCAGTAACAGTTTATTTCATCCCCCAGCATCACAAGAATGTTGATTTGTGTCCTTGGTATTATCTACAACAACTTTACCACAGTACCTTATAAAATTAACTGCTTTTCGTCAGTTTGACTAAAATTGGTTCCAATAAGCTCCCATCTTGTTTTTCCTATTTTTGTAGTGCCCTAGGAGCTTATTGGGTTGAATACCGTATAACCTATATTGAGATAATACTGATACATATATTTGTAAAAAACAGCAATGCCAAATCACAACTTCAGATAACATACTGTACGTGTACTTATTTTAGCGGTATTTTAATATTAGCGTCTTTCGCGCTAAAGTCACTGCGCTAATTCAAGGGCAGCGCTAAAATTGATCCATACTGTCATTCTGTATACATGACAAAGCTACTGAAAATACTTGCGCGAATTTAAGATTGCGCTAATAAGTCTATACCCCCTTAGCACGCTAAAATATGAGTGCGCTAATTTAAATACACATACAGTAGATAAAAAGCTGGATTTATGGAAATTGGGAATCTTCTTAGAATCTATTCTAATTACACTAATTATAGCTTTAAATATTTTTAAAAGTGATTAACTTAAGATGTTCTAAGATGTAAAAATATTATAGTAATATATATATATTCTTTTTCCACAGTCTTGTTCATACTTCACTTCCAATGCAGTGCCACTAAAGCTTGTCTTCAAAAACCCCAACATAAAGGCTGATCCAGTATATGCTATGTTTAAGGTAAATGTAATATCTGTTTACACCTGGTACCAATTGCAGAATGGTTTAGTTTCTTTGGTATTTCAACAAAACATCTGAATTGACTCAACAGTATTTTATGATCAAGAAATCAAGGTTTGTGTTTTGGTCCGTCTGTTTGTCTTTTTATCTATTTGTTTGTTCGCAGCAAACAATGTCAGTTTTATTTCTAAATTCTTTACCAAATTTGGTATGCTGCTCTATAACCTATCATTGAGATCTTGAAGTCTTTGATGGCCATATTGAACAGTTTTTGCTAGAATTTTGAATTTTGAATTTTAAAATATTGTTTAATGCCACACTTAGCAATTTTTCAATTATATGGTGGCAGCCAGTTTTTATACACCCGTCAATTTTGACGGGATGTATTATGGTATACTGTTGTCTGTACGTCTGTACGTCATCCACACTTCGCAGGATAACTAAAAAACGCCTCAACAGATTTCAATAAATTTTTGGTAGTTTGTTTCTTTCCATAAATGCAGCTTCCTTTCGATTTTGATTAGATTCTAATTTTCCGTTGCTGAGTTATGGTCCTTGGAAATACGTAAATATTTGAAAAATAACAGTTTTCACAGTTTTTCTTTGTAATGCTTCAACATAGTGAGTTGATATTTGATATTTGGTTGTATCTAGATGATTTACAGATCAAGTTCAAATTTGGTTCTGGTCGGATGATTTTGTCCAGATATGTCCCCATGACTTAGTAAAATTTTTAAAAATATCCCTTTCTGCACCTTTTCTTTGCAATGCCTCTACATATTGATTTGATATTTGGTATATCATTGTATCTAAATGAGTTACAGATCAAGTTCAAATTTGGTTCTGGTCGGATGATTTTGTGCAGAGTTATGGCCCCTTGACTTAGTAAATTTTTAAAATATATCCCTTTCTGGTATATCATTGTATCTAAATGAGTTACAGATCAAGTTCAAATTTGGTTCTGGTCGGATGATTTTGTGCAGAGTTATGGCCCTTTGACTTAGTAAATTTTTTAAATATATCCCTTTCATGCCTTTTCTTTGCAATGCCTCTACATATTGATTTGATATTTGTGTGGAAAGTGGCACTAATGAAGTCTTTTTCTCTGATCACAAGTTAATATGGATATCATTGTTGTAAGAATAAAGGTTTGTGACATAAAATTTATACCTCAGTATATTTATATTTCTAGTATGCCATATGAATAAATCCCCCCCCACAAATTGAAGTTTGATAATTAAAAAAGGTGTAGGTCACCATTGTTTAAATCAAAGATTCTTCCTTGTGATTTTTATAAACAAATCAAATGGATTTATAATTTTCTGTTAATTGAATTTTTGAAAGAAATTTTACAATGCAGATTGGAGATGCTGACTGATTTTATATTGAAAACTGATCATGTAACATGGTATTAAAAGTTTCATATTTCATTTCAAATGTATGTGAAAAGACATCAACGTAGACGGGCGTATCATGCACTCTGAAAGCGCAGCTCTTTATTTAATGATTGAGTAGAGAAAAAAGGTTGCATTGTACCCAGCCTTCCACAAGTAAACTGGCAAACTTTCTCACAAAAATCAACCTAGGTTTAAGCAGGGCTTGAACCTTTGCTGACCAAAAGTGAGAGACTTCGTGGTTCAAAGTGCCTTGCTGTAACCACTCAGCCACGGAAGCCCAAGGAATGACTTAGCTGTTGGGAGCATGATGTTTCTCAGACATATATTATTCTTTTTATAGTTTTTGAAACAAAGTTCTGGAGACATATTAAACTGATGAGTGATGGGCAGTGTCAAAATTTGTTTCTGGACAACACTGTCAGTAAGGGAACAAACTATTTAAACCTTTCAACCTTACAGACCATAATGGACTTGTCTTAAACAGTGGAACAGAGGATATCATTCAGATATTCAGGGATGAAAGGGTTAACACATACTGAGCTTAAATTTTTGTTATATCATGGTTAATTTTTCAAGAGTTGTGCCCCTTGGAAATGTTTCATTAAACACAAAAGTTGTTAGAATTTGATTCTATTTCTTTTCATTTGTAATATATTTTACAGTACATACTTTTCTCAAATTCTTTGAGTAGACTTTGGATCCCTAATCATCACCAGATTGTTTCTTATTTATTGGCAGTGGCAATCAATACAATCAATATATATTGTTTATATAGGTTGGTGATGACATGAGGCAGGACATGCTAACAATGCAGATGATAAAGATCATGGATCGACTTTGGTTAAAGGAGGGACTGGATCTCAAAATTATCACATTCGCATGTCTGGCTACAGGGCCTAGGAGAGGTAAGATCTCAATATTATCATCACATTCATATGTCTGGCTATAGGGCATAGGAGAGGGAAGATTTTATATCATTTAGTTTTCTATACTGTCATTTATTACACATAGGTAAGGTAAAATTTAAGTTCATTGATATAGCAGTATCTATGCCATCATTTAGAACATGGGTATGGTAATTAAAGGTCATTGATATAACAGTTTCTATGCCATCATTTATAACATATGGGTATGGTAAGTTAGATCATTGATATAGCAGTTTCTGTATATTCTAGGCCTTGTCATCCTTGATAACTGTAGAATTTGTACCAAATATGACAATTTTACTGTACCAAAGATGATAACTTTACTGGCAAGCTTTCCATTTTGTTCACAGATTTTATGTCAGGTCATCATGCAGTGTGCATTTTCTGTATATTTTTTAAAGAAATGCATACAATACTATTTACTTTATCTCAAAATAAATTTTCATTTTTTATCATGAAACAGGTATTGTTGAGCTCGTTACAGAGTCGGACACACTGCGTAAAATACAAGTACAAGCTGGACTTACTGGTTCATTCAAAGATCGTCCAATCAAAGAGTGGTTACAAGGGCACAATCCAACTGAATTGGAATATCAAAAGGTGTGTCCATTGTTCCATGTTTTGTTATGGATTTTATATGTCAATGTTGATATTATCTATCTCATCAGTATATAAATGAATTCAGAATCAAATTACATAATATGATACAGTGTAACTTTCGAAAACCGATCCTGCTAAAAATCAATCACTTCCTGAAACTGATTATGTTTAAAGAAAGTCAGAATTTTTACCATATATTTTGAAGTACAAAATAACATCTGAATACCAACAGGAGTTTAGAGGATCGGATTTGTACCTCAATGAATGATTTACAACTCAATCAAAAGGACATTCATTCTGCTCTTCCTACAGGAAATGCAAAGCTAACACTCGTCCCTTTTGAAATAAGTTGTCATTTTATATTAAACTGGACTAGTGATTTATTTTGCTTTTGCGTTTTCAGGCTGTAGAAAACTTCACATATTCCTGTGCTGGATACTGTGTCGCCACCTATGTTCTCGGAGTTTGTGATCGGCACAATGACAACATAATGCTAAAACAGTCTGGTCACATGTTCCACATTGACTTCAATAAATTTCTTGGTGATTCACAAATGTTTGGAAATTTTAAACGGTATGTAAAAAGATATTGATACTAAATATATCATATTTTGCATATACAGAAAGTATTATGTTTATTTGTTTATTTTGTTGTTGTTTTACCATGCTTTTGTGTTGCTAAGAACTATTATCTTATACAGTTATGTCACAAGTCAAGGTTCAACATTTTGGTTTGCCCGATTGTTCGGAACAAGTTCATTTTGCGTTTTGACAAGCAGATGTTACTTTTTACTTGTCTGAAAATATCTTTGAATGTTGCCCTTGATTTTCAGACAAGTAACTTTTGTATTAAAACAAGTGTAAATTTTTATAATTGTTGACCCCTGCAAGCTTAGGTGAAGTGCCCAGAATTTTTACCTGTGCTATGAACTCACACCAGTGCAGTGAGGGCTCTTTTACATGCCATACTTGTTGTCACTAGGGACCGTGGTCTTTAAAGTATTACCAGAAAGGCTCATAACTCACTTCTTATTTGGCAAATGGATATTTACTATCTTTTAAAAAGTTAAAGGGTGCCCTGGACCCAGTGATCAAACAGAGGTGTCTATACCTGATCACTTCATGGTACTTTGTGTATACCTAATCACTTCATGGTACTTTGTGTATACCTGATCACTTCATGGTACTTTGTGTATACCTGATCACTTCATGGTACTTTGTGTATACCTGATGACTTAATTATACTTTGTATATACCTGGTGACTTTATGATACTTTGTATATACCTGGTGACTTAATTATACTTTGTATATACCTGATGACTTAATTATACTTTGTATATACCTGATGACTTAATTATACTTTGTATATACCTGGTGACTTTATGATACTTTTTATATACCTGGTGACTTAATTGTGACTTTATGTATACTTTGTATTTATATACCCTGATGACTTTGTATATACTTTGATTATACTTTTGTTTATTATACTTTGTATATACCTGGTGACTTTATTATACTTTGTATATACCTGATGACTTAATTATACTTATGATGACTTAATTATACTTTGTACTTAATTATATGACTTGACTTAATATACCTGGTGACTTAATTATACTTTTTGTATTATACTTTGGACTTTATGATACTTTGTATATACCTGATGACTTAATTATACTTTGTATATACCTGGTGACTTAATTATACTTTGTATATACCTGGTGACTTTATGATACTTTGTATATACCTGATGACTTAATTATACTTTGTATATACCTGGTGACTTTATGATACTTTGTATATACCTGGTGACTTAATTATACTTTGTATGGTGATACTTTGTATATACCTGTATATACCTGTGACTTAATTATACCTGGTGACTTTTTATATACCTGGTGACTTTATTATACTTTGTATATATACCTGGTGACCTGGTGACTTTATGATTATACTTTGTATACTTTGTACCTGGTGACTTTATTATGACTTAATTATACTTTGTATATACCTGGTGACTTTATGATACTTTGTATATTCCTGGATACTTTTTATATACCTGATGACTTAATTATACTTTGTATATATGGTGACTTTATGATACTTTGTATATACCTGGTGACTTTATGATACTTTGTATATACCTGGTGACTTTATGATACTTTGTTGACTTAATACTTGTATACTTTTGATATACCTGGTGACTTTATTATACTTTGTATATATACCTGATGATACTTTGTATATACTGTTTATGATACTTTTATATACCTACTTTACCTGGTGACTTTATTACTTTGTACTTTGTATGATATATATACCTGATGATACTGTATGATACTTTGTTATACCTGGTGACTTTATACCTGGTGACTTTGATGACTTGATGCTGGTGACTTTATGATACTTTTATATACCTGATGACCTGGTGATGATACTTATATTGATGACTACTCTTTATTATACTTTGTATATACCTGATGACTTTATGATACTTTTTATATACCTGATGACTTGATGCTACTTTTTATATACCTGGTGACTTAATTATACTTTGTATATACCTGATGACTTAATTATACTTTTTATATACCTGATGACTTGATGCTACTTTTTATATACCTGGTGACTTAATTATTTATGACTTTGTGGTGATATATGATACCTGATGACTGTTGATACTTTTTATGACTTACTTTGTATATACCTGATGACTTAATTTTTTATACTTTAATTATACTTTGTGTATTTATATACCTGATGACTTACTTTTATATACTTTCTACTATACTGATGACTTGATGATTTTTTGTACTTTGTATATATCTGGTGACTTTATGATACTCAACCTGGTGATTTTTTGATATACTTTTTATTTACCTGGTGACTTTGTTTACCTGGTGACTTTACTTTGTATATACCTGTTTTGTATATACCTGATGACTTTATGATACTTTGTATATACCTGGTGACTTTATGATACTTTGTATATACCTGATGACTTGATTATACTTTTTATATACCTGATGACTTAATTATACTTTGTATATACCTGATGACTTTATGATACTTTGTATATACCTGATGACTTTATTATACTTTGTATATACCTGGTGATATACCTTTTTATGATACTTTGTATATACCTGATGACTTAATTATACTTTGTATATACCTGATGACTTAATTATACTTTGTATTTACCTGGTGACTTTATGATACTTTGTATATTCCTGATGACTTGATGATACTTTTTATATACCTGATGATTTTTTAATATATTATTAACAATACCAAAGTTATAGTTTTAGGAAAGTGGCCAAAACAAATGCTTAAGACGATAGTTTGTATCAACATGATTTCATCAGTTGAGCTTGAATTCAGTAGAAATGTAGATATCTGGAAGATAAAGTGATGTTAAACAAAATTTTACCAAAAGATAAAAATGTATTTTTATAACTGAAAAGAGTGTTTATTATGATGTAGAACAGTAATCATACAAAAACAAACAAATAAATTGCTTTTGTTAGAGAAAAATGTACTAGCCACTACACTACAAAATGCCTTAGTCTGTCCGACTGATTGTAATGCAACATGAGATTTTACTTATAAAGTTTATCTGTATGTCATCATTTAATCTATTATTTTTCGTAACAGAGATCGAGTTCCCTTTGTTTTGACATCAGACATGGCACATGTTATCAACAATGGCGAGAAAAGAAGTGACAGATTTCAACATTTCATTGACATATGCTGTCAGGGGTTCAACATACTTAGAAGAAACGCCAATCTATTTTTGAATCTGTTTGCTTTGGTATGTAATATTTTGATGTTCATTTTTAGTCTTCAGAACATGCCAAGCTTGGCATTCTCTTGTGTTTGATATGTACACCTGGTCCTGCCAAGTGTCCATTGAAACTGACATTCCCAAAATAGATATGTAACCTACCTGGTAAACAACAAATAAAAAGTTAAAGACAATTTCTTATTATGCCTCAACTCTGTAAAGTGTTGCTATGGAGGCAGATTAGCAATATATATAGAAGATATTTGACAGTTGTTTTGAATAACATGTTTATTACATCGAGTGAGGCAGAAAAATACATATTTAACATGAGTGTTTAGCATAAGTGTTAAATATATATTCTCCTGTCTCACAAGATGTAATAAACATGTTATTCAGAAACAATTGTCAAATATTCTATTTATTACATTTTTCAGTTAAGTTTCATTAGGCCTGGATTTAACCGATGTTCTGAACATGTAGGGTATGCTAGTATATGGCTTGTGGAATGTAAACAAACCACGTTTTCACACAGGGGCTCTGAAATATTTTTAAAGTGTAATAAGCTCAATGAAAACTGGATCCTGGAGGAAAATATTATGCTCTAAAAATGATTTCCATGCCCCTGTGGTTTGGATTGAAATACATCACTTGATGCCTCAAAGATCATGTCATAGTTATTGATAGACCTGGAAAGCAAACTCGCTTTTAAGTTAGCCTAAATTGATGTTCATTTTCTGTACTGTATCTCCTGTGTCACTGACTCATTTTAAAAACTATTGAACTGTTGACCTAGATAGTGGATACTTTAAACATAATATCGCCTACTTTTCAGTTGAGACAGAACAAGTCTGTGTGGAGCCAATTTGTCTAGCTTCAATATGGCGTTATAAATAGCTCACACAAAAATCCCCTCTTGATACGTCATATCTACAGTATGTGTTCAAAAGTTTTTACCACAGCATCACCATTAATTGGCATTTGTTAGCAAATGTGATCAGTTTATAATCAAAGAATGAATTGAAAATTATCATTACATTATAGATGGGATTAATTAATCAGTTATTTCATTAGTGGCCTGGCACTGTATTATGGCGCCTAGTTAATATACAGTGGAATCTCGTAATGTCAAAATCAAATTAGTCGAAATTCTGGTTATGTCAAAGCCGGACATCTGGTCCCAATTATTTTACTATATTTTTATACTACTTTTATTCCAGATATCTTTTATCTAAAATTTTGGCTTATCTCAAAATTTTTTTGTATTCCGAAGTACTGAAATATTATAGAATTGCCACTTGTTATCTCAAAATTACCCTTTGCAATTGAAGGTTTGCATTTTATATACAAAAGTCACTGATTAAAATTAATTGTATACCTGCAAAACACGGGACAATCAACTCAGTTAACGAGCCACTGTAAAAGTATAATTAATAATTGCTTAAAACCAACTTGAATTAAGCATTACCCTGTGTAGGTCTATTCATTGTCCAATAAAAATGGAGAATATGTGAATTGTGAATTTCATGATAAAGAGATTCCACTGTAAATTTAATTTGTGGCACTTCCAGGCTTCGGTAAGTATGAGTTTGACTCAGAGTTATGTAACTTTAAAACAATTTTGCTGGTATTTCAATATTCTTAATAGCATTCAGGACTCATTTATCATCACTGACATTTACACATATTTTGACAGAATGTAAATAATATTGCAAATGATGTGAGTATTTGGCCATTTTCTACACTCATTTTCATCTTACCCTGTGAAAATTGTTTCATCTTTTTATTCTTTTTTAAAATATATCATAATGACTAAGTATTTTTAAAATGATGCTACTCAAGCATGGATAAACAAAGTGGAAGTTTGAAGTGTACAACACATTATAGGAAAAATCAGAATGAAAATCTGTCAAACTTTACTTTGCATGTACAAGACATTGTCTTTGTCAGGTTATCGTCTGTCTGTCTGTCTGTCTGTCTATCAATCAATCAAAGTTAAAGCATCATTCAGAATGATATTCGTCCTTTCTGCTTATTGAGTGTTATTTGTATTAAATCACCCTCAGGTGCTCCATTATCAGATGGTTTGAGCATCATACTTTAGACTACATTGTCTTTCAACATGGAGTCCATGCAGTCCACATTGAGTGAAGCATTGCTTGAACCTCAGTTTTGTCGGGATAATTTGTCAGTTTGCTTTTGGGAGGTCAATATTCTTCTCCGTCATTAAAGACAAGTAATCAGTACACTTTTTAACACATTGTTGACTTCGGACTAAAATACCAATGAACCACAGTCTGTTAGTATAAGGTTTACATCTAGTTGTAAACTTAAAGGGACATTAGATGTGTTTACCAACAAAATTATTTTGATTTTTGCTACTCTTACTACTTGTACTTGATTTACAATAACAAATAAGAGCTATACACAGGCATAAAAATCTTATATTCCTATATATATGGTCAAAGTAAGGTCAGGTCCAGTGTGGTATGCATATACATGTACAAATAGTAAGGTTGAGGTTTTTAATTGCAAGTGAAAAAGTGCCAAACCTGTGTTTCTGAAGCAATTTTCACAAAATATATAGGAATCGAAGAATTTTTATGTCTTTGTATATCTTTGTATATCAATCTATGTAGTAAAAAAGGGGGAAACAAAATTTTGTATATCAATCTATGTAGTAAAAAAGGGGGAAACAAAATTTTGTATATCAATCTATGTAGTAAAAAAGGGGGGAAACAAAATTTTGTATATCAATCTATGTAGTAAAAAAGGGGGAAACAAAATTTTGTATATCAATCTATGTAGTAAAATAGGGGGAAACAAAATTTTGTATATCAATCTATGTAGTAAAAAAGGGGGAAACAAAATTTTGTATATCAATCTATGTAGTAAAAAAGGGGGAAACAAAATTTTGTATATCAATCTATGTAGTAAAAAAGGGGGAAACAAAATTTTGTATATCAATCTATGTAGTAAAAAAAGGGGAAACAAAATTTTGAAATGACACAGCTAATGCCCCTTTAACTCGTTCACCCTGCATATGGACTAGTCAAAGTAATTGATTTACAGAAGAGTCTATTGTTTTTCAGGGGTTGATGAGTTAAATTATTACCTGATGTAGGATCTTATGTTTTATAGATTATGTGCAGAATTAATATAGAACTGGCCACAAAGCTGCCAAGAATGTGACTAAAGTGATGTTTCCTTTTCATGTTTGTGAGAAGTTTAATAGTTACGATATCAGTTGTACATGTACATCTAGTGGAGATTATTTCGATTTTGTTTTCATTCAGAGGTAGTTTTCTTTGTCAGACTATCAGTACAAAAAGGGAAATATTTATTTATTTATGACTGTTCAGCAGTCTTGCAGATTTTGTTCAGATAAAAAGTTTTGTATTATTCAGTGAAATGGCTTGTACTCCTAATAAAGTTGCATCATCTTATCTATGACTTAATTATAAAGTTCTTTCATGAAGTATAAACAGCCTATGTTGTATTGATTTTCTCATGTTTATGCTTGAATGCCTCTGCTTGCATGTCATATTAAACCTTTCCCTTTTACGCGATTACTCATGGTTCATTGATTTTATTTATGTTAAATCACTACACACCCCTGAAACACACTTGAACTAGTCTATGTTATAGATGTTAAGAAGAGTTCATTGCTTTTTAGAGATAGATAAGTTAAATAATCCTGGACAAATTCATCATTCAGTATTTTTCCTTCTGATTTTAATGCTTATGGGTCCTTGGTACAGGTTTTATGTTTCATTGCATTTTTATAATAAGGATTGGGAAAAGTGTGATTTTGTCTTGACAAACTGAAAGCTGATAAGACAAATGATACATAATATGTATTACATATGGCTATTACAGTGCACTACATGTAAGGCCAAATATAAAAAAAGCTTTTGTTTAATGTGAGATGACCCACCCACCTAAGATCTCCAAGCCCAAAGTTTTTTTTCAGGCAGTTTTTTTCTATTTTTTATTATCAATAATCTGATTTTTTTTTTCAATTTACATAATTCATTTAAAAGAATTTTTTAAAAAAAATCACTTTTAAAGTCAAGTCAAACACATCAAACAAATGACTTAAAATGATGGCCTAAGACTTTGAACGAAATGTATTTCTACAAAGAAAGGGGGTGGAGGTAACAAGGTCCCTGAATGTAGACAGTATAAATAATCCAGTAGGAGTCTTCTACCGAAGGTATACAGAGTCCACAAAATAATAGATTCAAAGAAAAAGGGGTTTGTGTCCAACACAATAGCTCCATAAGGTTGAATAAATTTTATTAAGGTGGTTGTGAAGACAGCTCCACTTGGAGCTGAAATATGTAAACAACAAGCTCAACATTAATACGATTTATTCAACTTTACGGAGTTTTTATTGTGTTGGACACAAACCCCTTTTTGGAATTCTTTAAAATGTATTTCTGTTAGATAAGAATTGACCTATCGCCAAATGCCAGACACAGCACCTCTTGGCAAACTTTCCCATTATGACATCACAATTAAATGGCCCACCAAATGTGTAATTATGACGTCACAATTGTATGAAATCAAAAAAGCACAAGGAGAGCCATGTGTCAGACATTTGGCTATAGTTCAATTACCACGTGACAGTCAAAATAAACAATTACAGCATTTTTCTAGAATGTTCATGGCCGATATTGACTGATATAGACTTGTCCACATCACAGTTGAGAAACACAAACAACCTATAAACAGGATATACACTTCTGAATTATTTACCCTTTTACCCCTTAATATCTGAGTGGTATGCAATTTTCTATTATTTAAGACTAGTATTTTATGGTTCATAGGGTTGGAAGGGTTAAGATTTGTAGTTTTTAAAAATTAGGTATCAGAATATTTTACCCAAAAGTCCATTGGCATTTCACATGTATGTATCTTCATTGAATCATGATCTTATGCAGCCTCTATTTACCTGAGTGAACTAAGTGTACCCAAGTCAAACCAATCATTTATATACATTGTAAATGGTATGTGTTTACTAACAATGAATTATTTGTTGTAGATATCAAGGTCTGGAATACCAGGTGTATCAGATGGTGCTGCTAGATACATACAGAGGGCGCTGTTACCTGGTCATACAGAAGGTCAAGCTTCCGCCGTCTTTACAAGGTACTCTCATTGTCTGGATATGTATTTGTTAGGTCCCATAGGCAGGGTTTCCCTAAAAACAAATATGAATGCCCCAAAGTTTATCATTGACCAAAATTATCTCACACCATGATGACATCATAGAAATTCTCAGCATCTTTAAATGTAAAAAATTGCAGTATCTTGATTTATCAGCAAAACACATTGCAAAATGACAGTATGAAGAAATATGGAAACCCATGTATTTATGTGGTCACAAGTCTAGTGGTAGAGTGTTTGACTTGCAAATGGTAGGTGCCAACTTTAATTCCCGGTCCGGGTCATACAAAAGACTTTCAAAATGGTAGTGATTGTTCCCATGCCAAGCTTTTGGCATACAAAATGATGGTCACAGGTTTTTTGGATGAGACTTAAAACCGAGGTCCAAATTGCCATTATAAACACATATATAATTCATCCAGAAGGCTGGATTCCTGTCCTTCAGATTAGATAGTAAAAACAAAGGGCTCATGTCACAGTAGGTGTCACCACGTTAGAGAACCCTCACTACTCAATGGTCATAAGTGCCGAGCATGGGACAAACTTTGAAGCCCTTCACCGGCATCTCCATATGAGTGAAAGATTCTTGAGTGGGACGTTAAACAACAATACAACCAAACAACAATATATAATTCATCATTGTAATAAAGTATTTAATCCTAATTCTTCTTTTTATATATAGAATGATTGAGGACAGTCTGAAGTCTGTTTTTACACAATTCAACTTCTTCATTCACAACCTGGCTCAACTCAAATTCTCCAGTCATCAGGAAGGAGCACTCTTGTCTTTTGTGCCCAAAACATACAAGTAAGTTGCTTCGATTAAATCTGAAATACATCACAGTGTATAATTGGTATGCATGTGTCACTGTTAATTTCAGAAAGCTTTTCATGTTTATATATCTTAATATCTTGTAATAAAGATGACTCCCATCCCCAATATAGAACATGTAAATAACTGAAATATGATATGATCATATTTATAATGCACATGATTTAATACTGATTAAAATGTAATTAGATATTCTATTTATCATATTAATTTTGAATGCATGTACTTCTTACTGTTTTTGCTGAATTGGTAAACTACAGTCTTAAATACATGAATCGTCACAAACTATTAGTAATTCATGCTTTCCTAGTACATATAGTACTCCATCATAAAGAAATATATTTTCATTTTAAAGCATAAACACGGATGGTAAGCTGAAAAAGATTGAAGTTCATGGCTACCAGAAAAGATATCAACCAGACAAGCATTATGTAAGCTTTTGATTGAGTATTCATCATAAATTACTGCTCCTACAGGGATTTCCCTACCTTCGAAATGCTTGGTCCGGGGACAGAAAAATTAACTAAAACATAAAAAATTAATTTGAGACATTTGTTTGAAATACTATCATCTTTATTTGGATAATTTAAAATAGGAATATTTACATGTTTTGGGGGGAAATAAAGCCATTTTCGCATCAGGAATGGGTAGTTTAGCTGGACCCAAAAAATGGCAAATAAAAATCCCTGGTTTTAGTAGCAAATATGGACAGCTACTAGAGAAAGTATTTGTTATTTTCAGTATTTCCCAGAAAATGTATATCAAAATACATTAAGAGTTCAGTGAACACACTTTATTGAGAGACACACAGGAGTAAGAGAGTGAAAAAGAGAGGAGAAAGATAGCAGGAAAGAAGTAAGAGAGTGAAAAAGAGGGGAGAAAGATAGCACGACAGGAGTAAGAGAGTGAAAAAGAGAGGAGAAAGATGGCACGACAGGAGTAAGAGAGAGAAAAAGAGGGGGAGAAAGATAGCACGACAGGAGTAAGAGAGTGAAAAAGAGAGGAGAAAGATAGCACGACAGGAGTAAGAGAGAGAAAAAGAGGGGAGAAAGATAGCACGACAGGAGTAAGAGAGTGAAAAAGAGAGGAGAAAGATAGCACGACAGGAGTAAGAGAGTGAAAAAGAGAGGAGAAAGATAGCACGACAGGAGTAAGAGAGTGAAAAAGAGAGGAGAAAGATAGCACGACAGGAGTAAGTAAGAAAAAGAGGGGAGAAAGATAGCACGACAGGAGTAAGAGAGAGAAAAAGAGGGGAGAAAGATAGCACGACAGGAGTAAGAGAGTGAAAAAGAGAGGAGAAAGATAGCATGACAGGAGTAAGAGTGAAAAAGAGAGGAGAAAGATAGCACGACAGGAGTAAGAGAGTGAAAAAGAGAGGAGAAAGATAGCATGACAGGAGTAAGATAGTGAAAAAGAGGGGAGAAAGATGGCACGACAGGAGTTAGATAGTGAAAAAGAGGGGAGAAAGATAGCACGACAGGAGTAAGATAGTGAAAAAGAGGTGAGAAAGATAGTGCAACAGGAGTAAGATAGTGAAAAGGGGAGAAAGATAGCACGACAGGAGTAAGATAGTGAAAAAGAGGGGAGAAAGATAGTACGACAGGAGTAAGAGTGTGAAAAAGAGGGGAGAAAGATAGCACGACAGAAGTAAGATAGTTAAAAAGAGGGGAGAAAGATAGGACGACAGGTGTAAGAGAGTGAAAAAGAGGGGAGAAAGATAGTGCAACAGGAGTAAGATAGTGAAAAGGGGGAGAAAGATAGCACGACAGGAGTAAGATAGTGAAAAAGAGGGGAGAAAGATAGCACGACAGGAGTAAGATAGTTAAAAAGAGGGGAGAAAGATAGGACGACAGGTGTAAGAGAGTGAAAAAGAGGGGAGAAAGATAGTGCAACAGGAGTAAGATAGTGAAAAAGAGGGGAGAAAGATAGCACGACAGGATTAAGATAGTGAAAAAGAGAGGAGAAAGATAGCACGACAGGAGTAAGATAGTGAAAAAGAAGGATAGAGGGAGATTATAAATCATTGTCCAATAACATCAAGATGTTAATTTATCACAAGTTGCACAAAATTGAAGAGTAAAGAAGTGAAGCATTCCTCAAGTGTTAATATAGAGCTTTCTCAATGTAATTATAAATCATGCTACACATTGTTATTAACAAAGAAATAAGAAATGGAGCATAACTCACTTGAAACCTAACAAAACTGAAATTTTAAAGTAAAACATATATAAAATATGATATCAATGAAATTGACGTAAACATTTCTCTTTAGTTCTATCTCAAGTTTTTCAATGACCAATATGATATTCCTTTCTGTTTCAGATTTATATCTTCAAAGTACAGCGAGAGAAGCAGAATTTGCCAAGTTATGTCTTCCGCCATTTTTCTGAGTTTTTAGAATTCCGAAACAAATTAGTAGATATGTTTCCACTGACACCATGGCCCCCTCCGATAAGCAGGTGAGAAGATGTTATGATATTGTGGGAAATTTTGATTAATATGAACTTCTTGGCTCAAAATGACAAATAGCGGTTCATCAAAATATTTGTATAGTAGGCCATTTACAAGTTTAAGTTCACGTGAACTTTAAATTTAGTGTCATATATACAATTTTCTTTAATATGATGTTCACCTGATATATTGGTAGTTATTTACCTGTTTTTAATCACTGTACCTGTATTTGATTGTCAGTCTGATACCATGTATTAAATGCGTAGACTGCAAGTTTCATTAAAGATGCAATAGCTGTGGTTACCCCAAAAAATGATTTCAGTTTTTTTCTACTTTGACTACTTGTACTTGATGTACATTAACAAATAAGACCTATACACAGGCATAACAATCTTTTATTTCTTTATATTTTGTAAAAAAAATAAGATCTATTCCTATACAAATAGTATGGTTGAGTTGATCAATTGTAATTAAAAATTAGTGCCAAACTTGAGTTTTTGAGCAATTTTCACAAAATATATAGGAATTTAAGAATTGTTATGCCTCTGTATATCAACATTAAGGTTTATCCTGTTGTCCAACATTCAACAAAGATTATTCTTGTTTGAAGACAAAATTATTTTGTTTAAATGTTACATTTCATTTTCGAACAAGTTGGTTTAGCATTCGGACAAGTATATTTAAATACTACTGTCCTGCGGGACAAGTGGAAGTATTTATTATCCTTGACTCCTGTATATCTTGCTTTTTGTTATTGTATACCAATCTATGTAGTAAAACGATGTTTTGCACTAAAACTAAGAGATAGAATCAGTTATGGTTATTATACATAATTATCTTCTAGATCTAAACTTTGATAGATCACTCGAGATTATTATACATAATTATCTTCTGGATCTAAATTTTTATAGATCACTTGAGATTATTACACATAATTATTTTCTGGATCTAAATTTTTATAGATCACTCGAGATTATTATACATAATTATCTTCTAGATCTAAACTTTGATAGATCACTCGAGATTATTACACATAATTATCTTCTGGATCTAAATTTTTATAGATCACTCGAGATTATTATACATAATTATCTTCTAGATCTAAACTTTGATAGATCACTCGAGATTATTACACATAATTATCTTCTGGATCTAAATTTTTATAGATCACTCGAGATTATTACACATAAGTATCTTCTAGATCTAAACTTTGATAGATCACTCGAGATTATTACACATAATTATCTTCTGGATCTAAATTTTTATAGATCACTCGAGATTATTACACATAATTATTTTCTAGATCTAAACTTTCAATTGATAGATTGCTCGAGATAACATGGATAGCTATATTTACCCAAAATTATTAACTTTGAAAACTTATTTGAACAAAAAAGGAATGGTGATAATGAGATACTGATGAGGAACAAATATGTGGATTTTTATCATATTTATATCTAGAACTATGTATTACTAATTTGAACAAAAATGGTGGAATCTGCCAGGAGAGATGACCTCAAGTGCTTTATAAATGATGTCTGCCAATATAAGAAGTCTTTGAAAGAGTTGTTGTCTCCTGGAAGGTCATAAAAAGAGTTACTTGGTATTTAAGGCCAAGTAAAAAAAAACTACTGGTTCTCAGACACCGCTGCACGCAAAAAGAGATCACCAATGAAACCATTTTATTCACATTTATATAAAAATCAAGTAAAAATGTCAGTCATTTCAAAAGGCTTAAGCTTCAAAAATGATCCATTTCCTTCTATTTGTAGCTCAAAATGCATTTCTAAAACCCAATTAGAAACCCAAATGATTATTTTATTGACAATTCACAATGTTAATCTTTACGTCATGCCTGAAAAATGTCACAGAACACATCGTGTGTTTTCTGCTGTTGCTTGTAGTTTCAAAACACTTTTATGTTTTGATAAAAATATAATCCTTTAGCTATTATATATCTTTTTTGATATTTCAGTTTAAAAACCAAGTGAAAAAGACAATCACACAACTTTTTGTTACAATTTATTTAAAGTCTCAATAAAAGACATTTTTTTGTTACATAAAGTCTTATTTTCTTGCCTTCAAGGTATATAAACAATAATTTGGAAATAAAAAATGAAATAAAATACCTATCTACCTTGCCCATTTTGAAAGGCTAATTGTCTGAGAACTAGAATATTATCTTACATTGCCTAAACCTGTTATTTTCTGAGTTTGATCTTTTTGGCTATGGTTACTTTATATGATATAATGATATGTTGTGGCAAAATTTTGAGTAACTGAGGACAAAATTTATATATTTTATGCCAGAAAAATAAAAATTTGACTCAGAGTCACTGTTATTCATGTTGAGATTTTGTTAGTCTCAAATTTTGATAAAGATGGTGACGTACAGTCTGAACCTTGAAAGGTGATAAAGAGATGTGAATAGAAAGACCAGATGAAGTCTTTGTAACTGAAGTTCTAAATATAGTCTTGTTCCGCACTGTTTTTAATGGCTGAAGTTGATTGCAGTCTTCTTCCGCCAAGTGGTCTGTGCATTTATTCAGCTTTTTTTTTCTTTTCTATTTAATCTTCCTCTCCCCTTTCTTTTTTTTTTTTTTTTGGTTAGTCATTTCTTTTTATTTCTTTTTTGTTTGTTTGTGAATAAAAAGTAAACACATTTTGTGATGTTCTGTTTTGTTATATTCACTACAGAATGGTTATAGGTCGATCACACATTAAAACCGTTGCGGAGAACAGGAAACAAGAAGTAGAAAAATTCTTAGCTGAACTATGGAAAAAGGCTCCAGAAGTCAGTGATGTATGTATATGTGTGTGTGTGTATTAATACTTGTCTTGTAATAAAGACAACTAAACAATTACAGGTGTTTTATATTGCATCAAATTTAGAGATAACATGTATGTGAGGCATATTGAAAAGGATTTTTTGTTCTTGTTTTTAATTTAGCAGGTTTATTTCAGTTGTATTAGCTGTCAGAAAGCCTCATAACAACTGTCTTAAATCCAATTGAGATCTCCACCCCTTAACCATACATTATACTGTTCCTTGGATCATGACAATTGTATTGGTACATAACAGAAGTACCTTAACTTCATTTTGGGCCCTACCTTTCAGACTTAATTAAATTTCAGGAAAAGTACTGAGATCCCCACCTCAAATCATATATTTTCTTTTTAGCATCAAATATATGATCAACATGCTCAAGTGGGCTTTTTCGTGTGTTGTGTCCCCAGTTTTGCTCAGGTGAATTTTGTGACCCTAGACCTCTTAGAATGATATTATCAATTACTGTAAAGTGCTTAGTTTTATATGGTGTACATTTTATATCTTATCATGTTAATGCTGCCAATGGAGAAAAGAAAAGTATATTTAGCGATGTTGTTTTATATGATGCCCATCTTGACATGAGTAAGTTGATATATCCATTTAAATAATTAAGACAAATAAAAAAAATTGATATATTGAGTAGCAAACAAAATCAGTATGTGTATGTTTGCAGAGTGATATTGTGTATACTTTCTTCCATCCATTGCTACGAGATGAACAAGAGGCACAGAAGGAAAAAATGAACATGCCAAAGTTGAGAGGTAAGAGGTCAAAGGAAATGTAAAGTCTGGGGTTATATTTTAGTGAACATCATCAGCAATTCATCTTTATTCTTTTTAATATCTAATTTCAAGATCCTGTTTTAAGACCACCAAACTGACTCATTAAAAGTGGTCTGTTTAGCAAGGTGGTCTCTTAAATAAGGGTGTCGATTTATTTAATATATATATTTAAAAATTTGCAAGAGAATGAATATCTGTGGTCATACATGCAAGGTGGTCTCCCAAGTGAGATGGGCTTGAGGCAAAATTCCATTGAAATTAAATTTGAACATTTCTATTGTAGAAAATGATGTACAGCTTGTTGTGCAGCCATCACAGTATGGTATGGTGAAGTTATCAGTACAATACCAGAAGGACAGACTACACATAATGATCATTCATGTTAAAGAACTAGTAAGTCCTTTCTATCTGATAGATATAATATTGTCAATGTGTCAGTTCACTTCTTTTACACAAAGATATCCATTTTAACTCAACAACCCCTGAAAAACAATGGATTATTCTGTAAATCAATGACTAAGACCAGTCGAAATGTGTCTTTAGGGGTGAATGACTTAACAGGATTTTTTTAATTAAAATTTTGATTCCATGTTACATTTGTCAGTTCATTCTTTATGAAATATGAAGTATGTAACAAAAATAATACTCTTGGTCTGAAGTCACTAGATTTACTCAATACTCAAGTTCAACTCTTATTTCATTATTATTTTGACTATAAAGCCATTTGTAAAACTTCTGGATCTGACTGAATAGGAAACATATTGCAGGACAAGAAAATATTTGTAGTCACTCCTCCAATTGGCAGGTGCACTCTTATATTTTTACATGCCCTTAAGCAATATTCACTCCAACCACCCCCAGTTTTATTTTCGTATAGAACTCTGTATATGAAAGGCCAAAGTAAGACAAAGACCTTGCAGAACTTCTCTTATGGCCTTTGATCAACATTAGAACTGACTATAAATATATTCTCGTCTAATTTATCTTTAAATTTGGTGATCTTTGGGTGTTTTTATCATGCCATTAATGAAAACATTCTATATGCCAAATTAAAATTTCAGTGGCAAGTAATTATCTGAGCACCAGGATTATACTTTATACTTAGCCTAACATTGCAAATGAAGTTTTTGTTAAAAGGATAATTTGTCAAAATTGAAACTATTTAAATATCTTCCTGTTTCAAATATGATTGTCAGTCTGTTGCACGCTCGACTCTTGATCGTGAGGTCATAGTTTGAGTCCACCCGGTGGCAGGTTGGTTTCCTGACTTTCATATGAGGCGGTAAAAACCGAGGTCTTGTGTCACAGTAGGTGTCAGCATTTGGTGACGTCTCCATATGAGTGAAAGATTCTTGAGTGGGATGTTAAACAACAATAAACAAACAAAAACACATATGATTGTAATACAGGTAGTTTTCAATGATGTTATCTGAAATAAAAAAATCACTGGTCTTTAATCAAATTTGAAATCACTGGCCTTTAATCAAATTTGCATTGTGTTGTGTTGTGTTGTGTTTTCCCAAAATGACTTTTATTCAGACATGATCATGATAAAACTTCATACCTTTGGTAATTTTCAAATCTTGTTTAGATATTTCACATCTTATTATATTGATTTCAATCTGCCAATATCCCAGTGTCAACTAGGTGTACCATTGATACCCAAAACTCATGGCAGATCACACACAGATACAGACAACACACATTCACGCACAAACACATGCAGACAATACACACACAGTCACACACAAACACACATTTATATATATTAGTGTTTATGTAGGAATTGTTTTGATGGGGAAAATGCTGAAAGCAATTTTGACATAAATTCTTTATTCTCCCTCCCTTCAATGATAATTTAGGATGTAAATCTTTTTCAGCCTTGTACATCAGAACCACCAAGTCCATATGTTAAAACCTATCTTCTGCCGGATCCAGAGAAACAGACAAAACGGAAGACTAAAGTTGTCAAGCATTCCACACATCCTACATACAATGAAGTGGTGAGTTACAGCTCTTTATTACACATGTAATGATACAGTTATAAAGCAGAGTTCAATACACCTCTCATATATGTGTTAAACATTATGTATTGCACAGCATTTTAATACAGAAATTCTGCCAGAACTACTTTTCTAAATGATTTGTGTAGTTTTGTCTATGTATCCGTATAAATGATATCACTTAATACACTAAATCTCAAGGTCATGGTCTAGTTCTTAGATTGTGAGGCAGTAAAGTGAATTTTTTATATTTGCAGAAACTTTATGGATCTATATAAACATTTTGAAACCACCCCTGGCTCTTTTTCACCTCCCTATTTTAAATGGGGTGGAATTTGAAAACAATGCTATGTATGACCTACAGTATTTAAGATTCTGTGCGAGTTTCTATGATAAAATTCATGTAGGGAAAATGTCATCTTACAGGATTTATGGTAATTTGTTATGTTTTGGTGGTGCTATGTTTAAGTTTAATTCATAGTTTACTGTAAAATGATTTTTTTACATCAATAAAAAGATATCTTTAATTACCTGCTGCTATATTATTGATTGAAAGTTATTGTTGAGTTGTGATAATTATCAGATAACATACAAAATCATATGTCCAATAGACCCTTTAGCAGTAACTGCGATCCTGTGACTTTGCCAGTCTTCCGGTTTGCAAAATCATAGTGATACCCACAAAAACATAGACCTTGTTATAGTAACTGATTGTTTGTTGATGTCATTTTCTGGGAATCGGTATCATTTTGCCAACCGGAAGACTGGCAAAGTCACAGGACTGCAGTTACTGCTAAAGGGTCTCTTACATACATAGCCCTGCAGTAATACGTAACCTATGAATTCTTGCAGATTGAGTATAAAATGACATTAGAGGAAGTCAAAATGAAGACTCTACAAGTAAGTGTTTGGGATCATGACGTGTTGAAAGAAAATAATCTTCTTGGAGCTGTATATGTCAAGTTTAGAGACCTGGATCTCACCCAAGAGTCAGCAAACTGGTACAAATTAGAGAAGATACAGATCACAGACTCTAATACAATAGCATAGAGTCAGTTGATCTTGGAGGAACAATGATGTCTATAAATAATTTTATAGTTTAATTGACAGTATGATTCATTTCTCTACAAAATTTGAAGATGCCACCAGTACAGATGCGGAGACAGAAATCATAATTTTGAAAACATTTTGACCTGAAATGAAGTACGTTCAGTTGCATTGTCTTGAGTATCGAGTAACAAATCTTGTTTAACCCTGTGCAGCTATCAGAATTAATAGTGCTGAAATTATATCTATTAAATACAGGGGGTCCTGTATAGTTTTTTATGTTAAGTCTTTTTAACATCTACAAAAATTTAAATGGCCTTATCCATTATTCTAGCTTTATCATTTTAAGTGTGTGGTTTTTGTTTTGTTTATAGTATTGGTTTTTGTATATTTTAAGATTTTGGATATCAATGACAAATAAAAATATATTTAGTATCTTGATTGAAACCTCTCCATTCTTCATTGTGATGCAATAAGGAGAAGGAAAAAATATTCAAATTTTGTTGTTGTGCTGCAATAATATCTATATTTGTATAGTTGAAAATAACATTTAGGATGATGAAGCATTTACACAAAATGTGACTTCACAAGATTTCAGTTACTGTAATACAAATCGTTTGGTTTTTTTGGTAGTTTTATTTGCATATATAGGGCAAACTTTTATGTCTGTCTTGATGCTTATTTGCAGAAGTTTCCACTTTATTTCATACATAAGATTAAATAAATGCTTTTTATGAAGGAATAAAAATCATAAGGTAGTGAATTATGAAGCAGATACTGTTTCTACATAAAATAATCTGTTTTCATTAAAAAGATAGTTCTAGATTAATATGATTTTAAGTATGATCAGATTGTGTTGTGAGCTAAGATAAAAAATCGTTTTTCACATAAAAACCTCTTCAGTTGCATACTTCCAGAAGGTTATTTATAGTATTATTCATGTGTGTATGTTTTTATCTTGTCTCAATTTTTTTTTGTGAATATTGAAGGTTGATGATGTAAGAATTGTCTTTAGTTTGATGATGATGATGATGGTGATGATGATGATGATGATGAAAATATGTTCTGATTCAGTGTTTTTCTCTAATTAAGCAGACAAACTATGGAGTGCATTTTATTCCTGTAACTTTATTCCAGAGAATATTTTGATCAACAATTACAAATGTCTAACTCATATATTTCTTGTACTGTCCAGAACTGATTGAAGATCTACAAGAAAAAGAAATGCATTTGACATTATGTAAAATAATTTTCATTGTACTTTCATTGATTTAAAACAGCACAAGTTCATATCAACTTTTCTAAATCACTTTGATACGTCTGTTGTTTTAACAAATTATTCTTTTCTCTTTATTTGACTTAAAATGGTGCAATAATTTAGCTGTAAGTAATTTTAGTTTCAATTGCTTGTATATATGGGGGTAAGCAGTGATATATTTGCGACTTAAGTTGGCTTTTCTTTTCTGCGTGTTTTATCATACCTTTATACAACTATCATTTGCACAGTAACCTTTAGTTTGATCTTATTCGTACATGTTGTCGGTGATCTGCTTCAGTACTCATAGGAAAAAAACAAGTTTCATTCTACTTTTACATGTAATGGTATTGATTTTGTAAAGATTACAATTGACAAGTATATACCTGATATATTGAAATTATGGGGAAATGAGTTTTTCTTTCAAATAAACAGGAGCTTCAAATAAAACTAAATGCAGTTATAATAGTAATAAATAAAATTTGGCTGACGAATCAAGATCAATTCAAATAAAGCGAAATTGTGATGTACAAGTGATCAATATAAGCTGAAAGTATTAGTCCGCCACAACAACCCAGATTAACAATAGAAAGTATTGTATATTTTGAAATGGAGAATTTTATGTACTTGTACATATACATGTATGTAGTGGGTATGACTGTGCATATATATATATACACACACACACACGCATGCATATTATATATCTCCATTTCAAAATACATTCTATTGTTAATCTGTGTTGTTGTGGAGGACTTATACTTTAAGCTGTGCTATACTCTACTTTCAAGGTATTTATAAAGCATCAGCTGATTCAAGCACCACTATTGACCTACCCGAATGTCTTATTGATTTTGATAGATTCCATTATTTTTCCCGCGTAGATTAGTTGATTCATAATTTATCAGATAACAGAATTGACACAGAATTAAAAACCTGATACAATATAAAGCATATTGCTTTAGGTGGTTAATACTCTATAAAGTCATTCAGTAACTTTGACATACTTCTACATAAACTATGTACATATATGACATGTAAGAGATATTGTATAAAGAACTAGTATTTTGTTTGTATAAACTGAATCATCTAGTCATTTCTGTTTATAAATATGATATACATGATCATTTGTACATACATTATGACTTTGTCAGCATATCTACTTTCTCAATGGTAGGTTAACTTGTATTTTGTAGGTTTTGTTATTGTTTTTTTTTTTTGTAGCATTATCTAGATCCTGTGGATGGCAATTATTGTAAAACTAAAATAACAAATATTCTTGGGTAAACATTTCATTCTAGTACCAGTCTAAATCTAGAAAACCTATAACTAAGAAGCTGTCAAACTTAATGAACATTCATGATTTCTATGACAAGCAGGAATTTTAATTATTTGATAAAATCGCAACACTAGATATATCAATGGCACTGAAAAAAAACAATATTAGCAAAGATTCCTTGCTTATTTATATTTGTTGCTTGCTTCTACCATTTAGTTTGAGTTATTGACTAAAAGGTTTGGTAGATCTTATTTGAGAAAACTGGCAAATGAATACCTCATTTTGTGATATAATAGAACAAAGCAAAACATCATTTGGCTAGATAAGTTGTAAAACATTCAGTGTGAATTTTTCTTCAATTTGTAAACAAGGTTTTGTGAGTTTTACCATGTTTATACCCATACTTACAAAAAGACATACAATGTAACCAAGGTATTGACATGATAAATATGTATCATGACTATGGGATATATTTGTATACTTACAAAATGTAAAATATATACTTTATTATCGAGTTTTTGTCAATAATTGCAAGTAACATTAGATGAATATTTCAACTAACTCTGTATTATTGTCATCCATTATTGTTGTCGATCTTTTCACTAAGAAATATTTTTTAATATGAACATTTTTATATATAATTAGATAAATATTGGGTGTTGTGAGAACTGGATGGATAAATAATGATTGTATGCAAGTTCCCTTTCCTGTTACATTTTGTCAAGGAATGTATGTTTGTTTTTATTTTTGTAAATTTCAAATGTCTTTTTTCTATGATTGACAAATTAAAGATTTGCTTCATTTTTGTATTTAAATCTTTATACTAATTACTCTGACAGTGCCAAGTAAAAAAATTCTAAAAATAGGTCATTTTATATGGCACTTCCAAATTTTTATTGTAAATAAATTTGTTGACAAGAATCTAGTGATATAAACAAGAATATAGCTCCTTATTGTGCAATCATATTATTTATAATTATAGATGTATTTATTTACATGACATTAATACTTTTAATGTTTTTAGTATATAAGTGAGTTTTTACATAATAAAGGTAGGTGTTGTCCATAGTGTATCAGTAATCAGGTCTTGTTAGTCAAACCCACTTAGTGCAATTCAAAGATGTATATGATAGGGATCAGATAACTTTGGTATGTTTGGGTTTTGTTTTTCTGGTTGATGTCTCTCTATATTATTTTTGTAAAATTTACTTTTTTTAAAAAGCTGCAATTTCTTTAAAGATGCTTTTTCACAGAATCAAATATCTATCATCATTTCGTAATGATATTTCTATTGATAAATACTTTTCAAAGAATGTTTAAAGATTGTAATCCCAATCAAGAGCTATTGGGTAAAGAAGAACTATGGCATGAAATATGATACAAACCCATACAGACAATTTATAATAGTGTAATTATTTGATTTTTTTTCACAATTATCAACATACCCACCCATCTTTAACATCATTCCATTCAAATTCTAAATAAACCTAGAAAACACGTTGCAATTGTTAAAAAATTTCTCTATAATGGTTTATATATCTTTAATCAGGTGTATAAAAGTAAATAAAACTAATAACCTACATACAGCAAAATATATATACAAACATATCATTGGTGCTTGGCAAACCTTGAGTAGTACATATTGTTGTATACTAAAATGACTGGTCACATATTGTAACTCATTAAACTCGGACTATTACCTGGATTAACTATCATGATATCTATACTAACACACTATATTGATAATCTTTTATATGGCTTGATAACTCAAAACTGATTGAATATTTGTATACAAAGATACATGACAAAGTTGTTAGAAATTATCTAAGGATCATTTTGACAAAAAGCCAAGGTCATTGGAAAACGGTAAAGGTCTTAGTAACGTAAGTAAACAGAAATTATCAGTTGTATAGTTGACTAAATTTGCCAGGTTAGCAGCCAAAGGCCGGGGTTTGTTGTTATGTCCCATAACTGCATCACTATACAGTGTTGCTAATAGAAATCACATTAAACTAAAATAATTTTCTCTCCGCTGTATAAATGATTTTCTTCTGCAAAAACCATAACAATAGTAGTATTTTGATCACATAGCAATAGGCTGTCCTGTTTTGAGTATTTACACACTTCTTATTTGGTTTTATAGAACAATCATTATTACTTTAACATTTTGTGTTCCAAGTTTTTTTGAAATATGGAAACTGTTTATATGGTAGATGTAGTAGAAATGTAGTAGTGTTCAGTAGTTTGCAGATGTTCCCTCTATAAATTTACATTAATTACAATTACATTACAGATCAATACATAATTGCATTTGAACATGTTTTTTGATTTTGTGAAGTTTTTGCTGACTTAAACTTAAGCTGATATTTTTCAAATTAATTTTGCATTATTATTTTTAGACCTTGTGTTTATTTAGCTGCAATGTTCATGGCAACAGATGGTATTGATTAGCAACAATATAAACCCAGTAAATGGATTTGCACCAGTATTTTTATTTCCAGGATATGTGGTCTTCTTTAGGTTACCCAAGTGATTACTTAAGTCTACCAGGGTCTCTCCTTGTGCAGTAATACAAACTTCGGAACATTATAACTTTTTCAAAAAAACCAAAATCAGAGGAAGAAATAGCGTAATCAAATAGTAATGTACTTTAACAATTTTTTGATGAGTGACTGTTGTACGGTGACCAAGATTTGCCTTCTGATGTGATCAAAAGCTTGACAGCAAAAATAAGTGTTGAATTGGAAAACATAAACCATGTGGATTTTTTTCAATTTTTTTTTTCAAAATAGCCATTCCTATAGAATAAAAATAATAATATTTCAGACAATTTCGTATCTCGTTACAACACCATCATCTCCTTTTATCTAGAAAGTAAGATTTTTTGTAAGACTATTTATTTTGGTACGTTTTGAAATATCAAAAATTTATATCATTAGGTAAAAATATTGGTATTATTACTAAAATATGCATTTGATATGGTAGATAAAAGAACAGCAGATAGAAGAACTTGTGATAGTATTAAAAGTTTACTTAAATGGTCTAAACCTACAGTATATATAAGAAATGATTTACATGATGGTGCTTTGCGTGTGGCAAGGGCTTTAAGTAGTCACGCCGCACGTAAAATCAACTCGAACTGACTGACTGATGGTGCTTTTGTTAGGTTATCAAATAGCATGGTTTGTGTTGCTTTAATATTTGTTATTTATTCCTTGTTATTTTTGGTATGCCTGTGTACTCGTGCTAACAAACAATATTGTTCTGAACATGTACTATGGAAACAGCATCCATAATTGTGGCTCTGTAGGGGCATGCAGCTTATTTCCCCAAGTTATAATCATATTTGTATTAGTATCCATTGTAAATTGAAATATTATATTTAAGGAATTTACATAAATTTGGTGTGTATTCTTAACAAGTATTGATTACAGAAGATTTAATTTTAACAGAGATTCATGTTTATGATTGTAATTATAAAATTGTTACGTACTGTGTCAATATTCATTATCCATCTGTGATAAAAATAAACATCTTAAATTCTGAATATTGTTCATTTGTTCATCATTTATGAAAGTTATTCATGTTATCAAAACAAACTGGAAAAAACATATAAGAAATGTTTATTCATCTCAACAACTTGATTTTATCTTTATACATGTATAAACAATTAGGTTCCATTTAGATAAAACACACTAAGAGAAGTACAATATTATCTTCGCAACACGTGGATTAGTCTGTTGTTCGTCCATAAACTTTTCACATTCTTGTTTTCTTCTCAGAAATTATGTTAGGGATGTTGACAAAACTTTACAGGGGCATGTACTCATGGTCCTCTACCAAGCTTATTGTTTTTGGCCATATCAGTTCAGGGTTGGACCGAAATAAATCCAAAAAGGCACCCCTTTTGAAAATTATCCAGAACTGCAGCATGAATTGCAAAACTAATTGCATCTTAGTGATTTTCAGTAGTGATGTATGATAAATGATTTTGCATTTCGTAGAAATCAAGAAAATTTATTTTTGATGCAAGTCTTTTTCACTTATTTTTGTGCGATTTCTTTGATTTCCTCCTGATGCATTCATTTGCTTGGATCCAGGTATGGCGAAATAGGTCCCAGAGAGTATTTTTCTTTGGAAATTTTTCTCCAGTACCACTGCATAAATTGAAAACCTTATCTTATTTGAGTTATCTACATGAATGTATGATTCAGGTTTGTCGTAGAAATCGGAAACTTAATTTTGACATCTTATGTTTTTCTCACTATCAGTCAATTGTACTTGATTCCCCTGGTTGAAAATGGTGCAATTATTACGCAGTTTACCTGGAATTGAGTAAAGCACTGCTTTTGTGTGATAATTTTGCTGAAATATAATCTATAGAATTTTATGATTTTTTAATACTGGAAAAGGGGGATCATTTTCACATTGTCATGTCGTGTTCAGGACCACTGAAGGGATTTTGATGAGATTCGGTAGGAATAAAGAATTTAGTGTCTCCTAGTTGTTGTTTTGGTCGGATATATTTAAGAGTGGATCCAGGGTGTAAAATCTAGCTTAAGTAGCCTTGTTTTTTCCAAATTTGTTGAGCAATACAGACCCTTTTGGCTTCTGTTTGTTGATGGTAACAGCAGATATTATAAATACAGTGGTGGGACATAAGTGAGTTCCCAAAGTTTATTTTCACTATATATTATTAGTAAATTCATGTTTTTTCAATAACTTCTCTGGAATTCATCGTTTATCATATTTTGACAAAACTTGATTCACAGGAAGTTGAGGTTCCAGCACTTAAATGCTAGAAATTGCATTGCAATCTTTTTATTATTTCAGGAGAAATACAGCATTTTCATGTAAAATTCTAGCGACACTATTTCGATGTTTCTGACAAAGATAATACATGGATTTATGACGTAATTCATGAACACCAAAATAAAACCATTGCCACGTAAGTAATTTGTGGATGTAAACCTACGAAAATATTATCAAAACTAGGCCCAAATTTCCTGAGTTTAACGTGCCACTTTTCATTTGTTTTGGGTGTCTACTAAAATCAAAGGACAGAATCAAACAAATGCAGAATTACGAAGAATATATAGTGTAATACATTGAGAACTCACTTCTGCCCCATTTCTGTTGTAATTATTCAGTCTTACGTATTACTCTGCGTGAATGGTAGAATCTGATGCAATAAAATAGTGTAAACAATAGAAATTGATATTGTACTTTCTATAGACACAGACGGGAAATAAACAACTAGGCTCTATGACAAACGCAAAGATTTCGACTTTATCTGCATATGGTGTTTATATATTATAAATGATCCCATATGCCAGGGCGTGTTCAACATATGAACATTTAATCATCAGAAACAAACTACTTACTGATAAGTTACTGGCACAGAGATATCCAGAATCTTGTTTGATGTCAACGTTCCGCAAATTTAACGGTCGGTATAATCACCTTGTTGGCAATTACCCTGTTTCACTAACTGAAATGTTGAGTAACCTGTTAGATAGCGTTTGTTAAGTCGTCAGCACCAATTATGCAAGGATTTCTTCTTCATCTATTTCATCTGGATTTGACCGGATTTGCGGCGGGTGTGACCGATCAGCAGGGGATGCTTACTTCTCCACGGCACCTTATCCTAACTCTGGATTTCCAGAGTTCCATGTTTGTCTAAGGTTCACCACATTTGATTTGTAAATTAATACTTTGGCATTTGCGATTTTTATATATGTAACATAGTGCGTGAATGATAGAACCTGACGCCGTGAAAAAAAAACAAGAAAAGCATAGACTCTGTTAACATTTTTTGATATGTGTAAATTATATAGTCTATATAACTTCAAGTGAAAGCCGAGAACATGTTATATGCTACATATTTTACGCATAAGCAGTAGAACACGCCTTCTGAAACTAATTATATCATTTATTTCATTTATTTTGACAGCGAATATTTAAAAATGTGGAATATTAAAGCATAGAAGACCGTCCCAATCAAATATTTCATAAGAGATATAAATTATTCTGAAATTCTCAGAAAAAAAACAGTGAAAACTAAGTAAAGGCGTGATAATGCTTTTATTTATTATTCTTTTATTTAGATGATAAATCGTATCACTTTCCTAACAGGTCCTTTAGGAAACCAAACTTTTTATGGAAATGTCCAGATTTGTCTGCAAAATAAAAAAATATACATGTACATTAATTTTTTACATTCGCATTTTTTGTTATAAATAGATAGGCGCATCTAAATAGCATACTATTTTATTGAATCTTTAACATTTATTATACAATACTGTGTTTAAACAAGAGGTTCATTGGTCTAAATGATCACTTGAGTAATATTGGTGTACTTATCATAATTTCGTATTATAAGTCTATATCAAATGTAAACCATTATTGTTTTTAAATTGGCATTTACAATATCCCATTGTCTTTGACCATATTGCATTAAAAGGTTGCGACATGTATCTATGGTCATTCAAAATTTAACATCCTAACACCATCATTAAGTGAATGGTGAGCTATTATTACAAAACATAAACCAAAACACTTTAAATAAAAACCTTAATTAGATGAACAGACTTAAGGACAGATAACAAAATCTGTCGTAATTTACAAGTTATATACAAGACATAGATAATGACATATTATGCATATTATGCATACAAAATTTGAATTAATTCTGATTATTGCTTGATAAGAGGATTTTCCAAATGTGCAAATTTCTGACTTTTTTGGCCCTTTTGGGACTCTATGGGATCTAACCCCCTTTTTCTGCAGACATTTTTGGCTTCACATGTGGAAACTTAATGCCATTTTTTATTAAAGCTTGCTAACTGATTCTTGAGAAGAAGTTAAAAATTAGTAAAGGTTAACAACCTTTGGACCTAAAACGATTAATGCATTAGACATTACTGAAGAAAGAAACTACTGCCGACCGTGTAAGACTCGTTTCGTTCAGAAGAAATTCAGTAGGAATGAAATATAATGCAAGAAATCTAACAGATCCATTTCTTCAACGACTGACATATGATCAATTACCGAGAAAAGTAGAATGGAAGTTTCTTTTTATCTCCACTCTCGTAGTTTTGTAGTACATGTATTAACTTACATTTTCTTCTACAGCAAATTCCCTTTCTATACGTTGAATTTCCATTGGAACAGTAATAACCTGTAGGACATGGCGTCATCATATCACAGCTCAGTGGAATTCCATTGCTCGTGTATGGCATGCCATAATCACAACTTTGAGGTGGTGTCGTGGTCGGAGCTGGTAATGTGGTTGTTGTGAGTGGTGCTATTTTGATATATATAGATAAAATATCACTTTCTACTTTTTACATATTATCACATCAAATAGGAATTAAAATATACTAAAATAATAATACTAATAATATAATATTATTAACAATACCATTAATAATATATATATATATATATATATATATATATATATATATATATATATATATATATATAATATATATATATAATAATATATATATAACAATAATATATAATATAATGATAATATATAATATATATATATATAACATATAACAATATGAAATGGAAATGGAAATAATAAAATTAGTTATAAAAATAATAATATTGATAAGACTTACCATCTGGACAACAGACGGCAACCTTATCACCATTAACCATTTCTTTGTGGCAGTAGTACCCGGATGGGCACATTCTGCCTATGCCACATGGTAAAGCTTTACCACCCTCACGGTATGGGTCGCCATATTGACATACATTGTTATCTAAAATACAAATAGGGTAATAGTTGTCGAATATTGTATATATGCAATTGCGGGCTTCAATGATAAAGTATAACACAATTCTAACAATGGTTATTTTTAAAGTATTGACATCGTCAAATTTAACCTATATTCTCATTATTTCAAACATAAATTTATGATACCATATTCATGTACGTCTTGAATTACGTATATGAATAATAGATATAAATGTATAAAAATATTTTTTTTTAAAAAAAGGAACGTAGAGTGCATTTCTATTTACAAACCTAAGCAACATAGTCCGGATCCAGCATTATATGTGGCGTATCCCTTACACGAGAATCCAGAGGGGCATGTTCCATGGAAACATGGTGTCGGATATCTGGGCGACTGAAGTAAATATCCATTTTCACATACCTCGTCAAAGTCTGGATGAGTTGGAGATAGAGTACTAAGTGGCGGGTAGGTAGGTGGCGGATGATGGGTATATGGCGGATTGGTATGTGGTGGATAGGTGGGTGGTGGATTGGTGGGTGGTGGATTGGTGTGTGGTTTATCTGAAAAAAGTTTGAAAATTTTACATGCAATATACATTATCATAACTATGATATATTGAATTGAGGTAATACCTCTGCTGATTCCCTCAATATATTCTCCCCCAGGGGTGCCATGAACTCCCTGTAGTCGAACGATATGACACATACCATAACAAATTCCTTATTTTTTCAAAGATATATTGACAATGAGATTTCAGAGATGTGAATACTTTTTTTAAAGATGTTTTAACGTGCAAAATAATATTTTGTAACTGGCAATACATTTTGCATTTATCAATTTAATTATTTATTGTAGTGATTTATTTTGAAATAAACGTTAGAAAAAGAGAGAAAAATTCTTGCATCTTTTATCCACTAGCATATGTGATTTTTTTTCTAGTTACCTTTGTTCCAAATAAGAGTATATTTTTGACAATAAAATGTATAAAGGAAAAAATATCTATGATATGTTCCTTATGCATTTTATCAATTTAATCTAACACGGACCTGTGAATTTATGGGATGGAGGAGTAAGCAATAATAATAATAATAATAATAATAATAATAATAATAATAATAATAATAATAATTTTTGACAATAAAATGTGTAAAGGAAAAAATATCTATGATATATTCCTTATGCATTTTACCAATTTAATCTACCACGGACCTGTGAAGTCATGGGATGGAGTAGTAAGAAATAATAATAATAATAATAATAATAATAATAATAATAATAATAATAATAATAATATTAATATCAATAACACACATATTCCCAAGTCAATGATTTCTGATCCACATCGTTCCACATACAACTTGTCAGATTACATTTCATATTCGGGGTCACTGGTGGCGACATCTAGCACCGATCTAAAATTTCAATTAAACTGACACGAGTCACTGACCCTTGACTTTTAGCCAGTGAAAAGATTCGTGGCGTAGCCTGCACGTCGCCATTATTCTGTGTTTACGTACTTTCCCCTATCATGTGGTCGATGCGTGATAGATTGTTAAGAAGTGCTATGAATGACTGCAGCCATCTGTAGTTGTGGCCAAAGGAAATCGACGATGCGAAGTCACAATATACAGGCCAAATCTGCCAAAGTGTATGAGGAACGAATTTGATCAGAAAACCTTGATTGGGAAGATGCTGCACTCGGAACTTTGTATCAGATCACCCGCCGTCGTCGACTATTTTTGGTACTGACAGTCCGTAGAACCATTGATGGCAGTTACGCGATTTTTTTGTACCAAATGCAATATCGTCATTTCTGTCCAAGGTAAAACAAAATGGAATAGCTTAACTAGCGTTTTGAAATCAACAGGAAATTCATACGTGATATAAGTTTGAACTCACAGTGTGTGATAATCACCACTCATACATATTTGTGTATGGAATATCAATGGATAATCAGTAATGCTGTAATGCCAACAATTACATAACTTTGTTGGTACTGAAACAGCTTAATATTTACTTACCTGCACAGCAAACTCCTGCATTGTACCCGTCTTCACCTGTGCAGGTGTAGCCGTACGGGCAGGTATAACCACCTGATTTACACTTGACAGGTTTGTGATTTGCATCTAATAATGTACCATATCCACATACAGGAACAGAATATGGCGGCACTGTGGTGTATGGATGTGGTTCTGCTGTAGGTGCCTGTGTCGTAGTCTTTGGTACTTTCAAATGATATATAATATACATTTATCGGTACTGTATATTGTGTGTCTTTTATTATAGCTGTATAGGTTTTTATAGGTTTTGGTAATGTGATACATATGCCAAGTTGTATTGCTTAACACAGAACAAAAATTAAAAGATTTTTACATATTTTCGCTCCTATGATTTTTGAAATAGGCTTGAATAAAATATTTCACCTCTTAGTATGATGTTTATGTGTACATGTTAGCGTGTTTAGATATTTTTTTCTGTTTGTGTATAGATCTACTTGTTTGTCTATAAACATATGTGGTCTTGTGTGACAGACTGTTGTAACATATAAATAATCTATCAAAAGTAAAATCATTAATAGTTTTAGTCTAACTTGAATTACAATGGAGTAAAATTACTTACATGGACAACAAACAGCAAACCTGTCCTTGGTTGACCTTTGACATGTATAACCATTTGGACAATCCACATGACCTTGACCTTTTCCACAATATACAGCGAACCCTCCTTCCCTGTAAGGTTGGCCTTCTGAACAAGGGTTATCGACTGAACAAAGATAATGAAAAGTAAATAAATACACATTTTTACAAGACATAAGACACTTGGTGTGGTATCTTTATATGGTAACATTAGTGTGGAAACAGCTATAAATTTGGTGATATGTTTATTAATAACATAATTGCGATATCAAAATTGCTTCTCTGGTTTTAGGACATCACGATAGCATGCATGCGTAATACTTTTTGCGGTTCGCTTGACTAATTTCATCATCATCATCATCATCATCATCATCATCATCATCATCATCATCATCATCATCACCATCGAAATCAATAATAATAATTAGTGTAATAATCAGACCTTCATGCACTTTAGTATGTTATTTTGGCGTAATGAAGGTGTAAAAACTTTTTTCAGAATAGTTACCATGACAACACGGTCCAGGTGCATTATTTGGTCCCATGTGGCATTTATATTCCGTTGGGCATTCACTGTAGCCTTTTTTAGGACAAATCATCGGAACACCATTCTCGTAGTACTGCCCATTCGGACACTTTTCAAAAGATTGAAGAACTGCAAATTGAAATTATAAAAAGTATTAAATAACAACGAAATCCTAAAAATTGGGATTGTAATACAGGTAAGGAATGACTTTAATTATCATGTAAAAGCTTTAAATGAAGTTACGTGTATTGTTAATCTCGCAAATAGTTTACGAATGACCATTACAGAGATTTTAACACAGCTGTAAGAATACATTTGATCATTTATGCTTACCAGGGCAGCAAACGCCATATTGGTTTCCGTAATTTGTACGACAGCTGTATCCACTTGGGCAATCTCCATGGTGTTTTTTGCATACAGTTGCATCATCGTTTTGCGTATGTGGTTTCCCACGACAGCATGGATTATTTGCTGAAAATGAACTTTTGTTGTCAAAGCAGCGATTTCATTATATTTGTCAATACAATGACTATGATAGAGGCGAAATAAAGGCTCAATTTCGCAGCTTATTCTCAAAGCATTTTAATTTGTTTCTAATGTCTACCTCTGTATTCACAAACGATTATCATCAAACGATTATGTATTCATATCATGATAATTTTGTTGGCATGTTGGATTTGAGTTTGTAATTTACATAAAATGAAGTAACAAGAATTCAAACCTATAACCTATTTTTAGATATTACTATGTGGATAGATCTAAAAAAGAATTACATAAGTTTGTATCCTAACTTACTTCTACAACACCGTCCTTTAGATGAGTCGTGTCCACCTTTACAGTGGTACATATGTGCACAATCTGCGTCTGAGCTACAGGACACTGGATTCCCGTTGCTCACCTGATGGCCATATAAGCAGCTTACGTCATAAGTGTTATACAGGTAGTCCTGGGCTCCGTTAACTATAAAATAATATAACAAACTCTTGTAGTTATTTGTATGTGTATGTGTGTGTGTGTATGTGTGTGTGTGTGTGTGTGTGTGTGTGTGTGTGTGTTGTTTGTTGTTTGTTTTTGTTTTTTTTGTTTTTTTGTGTTGTTTTTTTTTTTTGTGTGTCGGTTTGTTTTTTTTTGTTTTTGTTTTTGTTTTGTTGTTTTTTTGTTGTCGTTTTTTTTGTTTTTGTTGTTTGTTGTTTGTTTGTTTTTTTTTTTGTTTTTTTTTGGTTATTGTTCTTTAAGATGGGGTGTGAATGGTCAGATTGAACACAGGTTATATATAAAACAAAGTTAGACTGATAGTTAAAGATACATAAGTGACACCAAAACCGGTAAAAATAATAGATTTCATTATTGATGCACCGTTAATCTAATCATGCACAATTTCTAAACATACACGTTACATTTTATGTGTATAGTGTGTATATTAATGTCGCATGATTATGGCGGCTCAGTTTCTATAAAATTCAAATTTTAATACAGTGAATTATTAATGCATGTAGATGGAACAGTATAAGATGTGATCATGGATATAATGTATATTGGGAGTGTATATTTTCACGGACATTTATATTAAAGGGGTTCATTAACTGTGTTTTCCGAAATCATATTACCTTTTTATTACATGTACTTAGATTGATCTATAAAAACAAATAAGAGATATACATAGGCATTACAATACTTATAATCATATATATTTTGTGAAAATAATCAGGTCCAGTCTCGTATATATACTTTGGTATCTGAGATTTTATATGCCTATACTAGCAGTAAGGTCGAATTAATCATTAGCAAGAGAAACATTGCAAAACTGGGTTTGTCAAGCAAATTTCACAAAATCCATGGGAACTGCATTAAATATGAATATTTCGTTTTGTTATTCTACATCAGTTATAATACTACAAATACCAAAGTTATAGTTTTACAAGTCCAAAACAAATGCTCAAGACGATCGCTTCTGTCAATAAGACTTCATCAGTTTAGTTCGAATTTAATGTCGATATATTTCCGAAAGAAAAGTAGTATCATACAAAGGCCAAATTTTCAATCAAAGGAAAAAGGAAAAACAAAAAGAAATATTTGTGTGAAAAAGCAATATATGTTCCTTTAAATTGGCATTTTAAAAATAGATTATTGCAAAGAAATGTCCCAGCATCCATGGGTCCTCTTATGGGAATACTACACCGTATTTTAAAAAGAAAACTAAACACATGATCCAGAAGAAGAATTTTCTCTTGACTTGCGGAGGGAAATGCTCACTTGTCGCGCTAATATAAAATCAGTGATACCATAAAATGCACTATACGTTCAAAATCAAAAGGGAGAGAAACAAATAAATCAACTAAACTAAGAGATAGAAAACTAGAAATGTACTTATCAGGTAAAACAGAAAATATATCTAATAATTGCACCAATTGTTGTATTTTCGAAAGGCATTTGTAAATGAAAGGGGCGTGGTTGATGACCACACACGCAAGTCAAAGAAACAACGTTAAGGAATATAATAAAATAAATATATAATAAATCCAAATACGACTGGTCGACAGGGGATGCGTACTCATCCATGGCACCTGATCCAACTTCTTGATTTCAAGAGATCCGTGATTGTCCACTTTTACCAGATTTGTACCTATATCCTGGACATCCTGATGATTTATACCTTGGTATCCGAGACTTTTTATATTCATAAATAAATAAAAAAAACAGTCCTATGGATATTCAATTTTGACCGTTTGGATTGTGTATTTCTCGGATTATTTAAAAGTTTTTATTGTGTGGATTACATCATAACGAGGACTATACACATGTGTATAGGTTTATAATCTATTAAAAGTGATAGGATTTACGATTTTCGTTATAAAGATGATATCTTTGATACGGTTTATTTCCGGTAGTTTTGATGAAATGAATGAAAAAACCAAACTCTGAATATTTTTTATTTTTCTAATTATCGTAATTAATGTATCAATACGGATTGTTCTCGTCGTCTGATAGAATCTAGCTCGTTACTCGTGCGTAGATGTAATCCAATAAACATTACAACTAAATTCTGACGAGTAGACGCGATGGATACTCCTAGGTAAGCACGTGTTCTCATAGTATATATATGTAAAACAATTTGTGTACATACATTCTCCTGCTTTCAATCTAGAAGTTAAAACGTTCATGTTAAATTTTGGCTCCATAGCTACATATTTATTACTATAGCTACACATTCATTTCAATAAACGCCCCCATAATTCATTTATCAAAAACGCATCAACCTCTTTTGGTAACATCAGATTAAACACGATAAGTACTGGTCAGATAAGACGAAAGTCATTTCGGAAGGAGATTCTAGGTTCAAAGTGTTCTTCAAATCCACATGTCATTTGTCCTCTTTTCGTATATTTTTCTTAGCCCTTGCGTATCTTGCTAAACTTTTTTTTTTGTGATATCTGGCAGAAATCTGTCTATATTGGTCTGCCAACTTAGATTTTGATTTGCCATTTTACTTTCGTAATGGTTTAGTGTTCGAATGCGCCAACAGGAAATAAACTCGAGGTTACATGAATATCGGTGGGTTATCGAAAACATTATTATCGCACAGACAAAAATTAAGAGCATCGATAAAACGCTTGAAATCATATAAAATACACGAACAATTTGCATAAATATTTATTTTAACGGATATTGAAGAACATTTCTTTTGAAGAAAATAATATGGGTTTAATGTACGTTTCTTACCTTGTAAGGAGAAACACAGACAGAAGAGAAATATTACTTTCTCCATCTCAGTTCGTTCTTTGTCAAATGAATTATGTTTTTAGAATCTTGCTTTTTGGTATTTTTATAGCAAACGTATTGATCATTAGAAGAAAATCACAAATCTAGATTTCATTTCTTCGCCCAAGCTGTGTTCCAATGAGGTTATCAATACTCAATAAACATACTCAAACTTAAATTATTGATGTGATTATTGCCAACAAATGGTCGCTCTACCAATCAAACCTTCATCTAGATACTCTTTACGTTTCCTAAATGTAAATGATTTGTTCAAAAACCTTCAATGTACAATTATGATGAAAGTGACTGATATAGCAACTTATAATGATTCACATAATGTTCTCTGAGGACAGATGTTAAGAACAACTTGAACATTAATATCACATACATATGAATGATATATATATATATATATATATATATATATATATATATATATATATATATATATATATATATATATATATATATATATATATATATATATATATATATATATATATATATATATATATATATATATATATATATACAGTTGGAGCCGCTTAAATTGAACCCTATAACATTGAAATCCCGCTTTATTTGAAATGATGTATTACTATTATAAACTCGGTTATTTTGAAAAATTCTGTATATTTGAAAAAAAAAACTCATTCCCCTTCTATATCAAATATCCGGATTCGTCTATATATATATATATATATATATATATATATATATATATATATATATATATATATATATATATATATATATATATATATATATATATATATATATATATATATATATATATTATGGAATGTAAATTACTGTGTCTGAATCATGTGCATTTTCTTTTAAATTGTCTTTTGTTTGATTATAAGTATATGGATTATCAATAGTGAGATATTTAGATTTACATGATAAGACAGTTGTCAATGACTTCAAGACTTTATTTTTTCTCGTGGAATACTGTCAAAGTGTAGGTAAATCATGTGTAAATCATTGTAAATCATTGATAAAACAATTTTTACGTTATTTGGAAAAGTATGTGTCATAGTTGATTTACACAGCTCCCGGGAAACGTAATTGCATAAAATTACTGAGGACTTCCCCTGATTGAAGGACATATTGTGTCTAGGTGGGTCGGTAATTTAGTTTATACAGGTTGATAACTGAGTAAAATTAAATGTACCTGAGCTATAACTGTGTTTTAAGTACCGTATGTACAAAAGATATAAGAAATGTAGATCTTTCACATCATTCATACTTTGGGAATTATTGGTATGTGTAGGTTTCAAAACGTAACATGTAAATCAAATAAAGATTACTTTTATTATAATTATATGGCAAGAGTATGATAAGTTGTGTATGTGAAGCCCAAGACTTGAGTCATAACTTTCTACCTACGTTTAATTTACATCCAAGTCTACGCTTGCTTCAAATTACTACTCATTTCAAACGTGCAGGTTTACGTGTACGAGTTCGGTTGAAACCGAAACTACGTACGTTAATAAAATCGAAACTCGAGTTACGTCTAAACTTACGTCTAAGGTTACGGGTAAAGTCTTTAGTGAAACTGGTCTCTGGTCTGTAAGATAGTACAAAAAGACGAAACACTAGACCGATGACCTCTTAAATACTCGTAATCAGAGGTAGTATGGGTGGTATGAGGTGACACGTGGCTTATATCATTAAATGAATCAATCAAATTGGCACAATAACTGCACACATGCTATTTTTGGAACTCATTGTTTTTCTTTTTTTTATTATTTGTGGCAGACAATATTTTGAACTTAATTATAAGTTCAGTCAATACGTAGATTCAACGCAATTTTTGTTCGTATATAGAATTATATATATATATCTTTGGATGATATATTGATGATGTACTTGTTTTTAAACTTCTACAGTCACCGGATATGTACATGTACATGTAGTGTTGTGTTGAACCCCATATAGTCGACATTTGCTATTTAAGAGTTGGTTGAAATAGATAATTAATTGATCATCTCAATTGTTTAACTCTTGTTTCAGAAATATGTGTCATTTTCTGAAAGGAAACATTGACTTAATGAACATGCAAAATTGAACAGAATTTAAACTCGAATTGTAAAAATGATTAGTAGAAAATGGAATCTAATGGAGAAATTGCTATGTCGCTGCACATCCTATACAAAGTGATTGTTCCATCGCCAAGCATAAACAGTGAAAGTTACAGGTCGATCAAACACCTAACTTGAAATATATTCCCATGTCATGGCGGGCGAGGCCCGTTAAAGAACTATCGATGCATTACGGTCAGCTTATCCAATTTCCATCATATCTGTAACTGTCTCTTGAACCTCGTGAATGTTCATAACTTTGGTCCATGATTTGTATATTCATGGCACAGGTAAACATTTGTGATAATTCACCTATGGCTGGTGACTTCTTATCAAACGTCTTGACGACACGTGAAATAGCGATAAAACCAATATCAAAAATCTTAATTTAGAAAATAAAACACAACGAAACTAGTACTTTTTCTGGTTCATGTATAAAAATAAGAGATACCAGATATAAGAGATATAAGTATAAATCTTCAGGATGCCCAGGGTATAATACATACAACTGGTGAATAATGGACAAACAAGGACATCTGGTAATTCAGAGATGGGACCAGGTGACATGGTTGAGTATATGATGAATGAAAATTGTCAGCATCCATAGTCAACTCCGCCTGAGTCACCAACTTAATCATTAACTATTTTCTTTCTAACGGACACCTGGTCTCGTTTGGGATCCGTAATTGTTCTTTATGTTGCGACCATTTGTACATCTAATTCGTCGTGTTCTAATTGACTTGAGTTTAGATTATCAATACGTACTTCTTCATTTTTTACTTACTTGCTTACTGTCCTTAATGTCATTGGCATACAGGGCAGTAAAACTTTTCTCTTGCTTAGTATTTATTTATTACCGCATCATATTTATTTTTTCAAAAACAGAAATGTTCCGGGTATGTCAATTAGCCTAAAAGAGTTGAACATTTTTCTAAACCAGATTAAACTCATTTTACCGAAACTGAGATTCATCCACTGTGTCTAGATTCGATTAAGAGTAAGTTCTATGCTGACTTTAAAAACTAATAGTTAATAAACAAATGCTATTCAAGCAATAACCATTTGAGTATTCCTATTGCAGACTTTGATCTATTTGTAGACGATATTATTATTTTTTTTACAGACTAAGTATTTTCACTTATTTGGAACCATTGAAAAATGTAGTTATTACATTACATTTCGTAATTCGAAATTTCGTAGAGAAACGAAAAATTGCTTAAATTATTGTACTGAATTGAAGTCCCTGTCTATGTACAGTAGGGTCTTGTGTTCAAATCAACATGTGAAAAGTAAAATTGAAGTAGTACCCATGGATAATCGAAACTACAGGTCCATTAGAACACGATAAATAAGTAAGAATATCTTCCGAGTGTCATATTTAGGCTAAGATCCTTTAGAGTGGTGGGCCTGGAACATTTATAGGGCTTTCAAATATTACCGGCAAGTTTACTATTATTTCATTTGCTCGTGGTGAGAGTTCGGGTTGTAGTTATACTCAATTTCGTACGTTGTAGACATTTGTTGGACGTTGACATGAGAGACATGAATATCTCATTTGATATTTGAAGTCCAAGATTTTCCTTATGTTATATTTGTTACAATAGACAATTAATTAAATAATAGTGTCGGCATTTGTTGTATTTATCTTGTACATCACATAAATGTATCCATGCAAATGAGAAATCAGTTACAATCAGTTTCAAAAGCAAAGATAGTCATCTTTTTACAGTGGCTACTCTAAGACGGATTTGGCTATGCATTTAGATGTAATATTTTGGCCTTGTCTTACGCCACTTTTCCTTTAGAAAACCTTTTTGAAAAATTGGAGCTCAACTGATGACGTTTAATAGACAGAAACGCTTGTCTTGAGCACTTTCACTTTGGTATTATGTTTACAATATTTACAAAGGTTTAAATCAATAAAAAACAATCTTAACTTAATATAGATACAAATCAAAATACCACTGAACGTTGATAATGATTTAATGATCGAAATGTATATATCAAACTTACAACAAATACAGACATCATGGGCGAACCGCATCATACTTTACACATTCTTTGGAATGATATAGGCCTACATGTAATATAAAATGATGTCTGACCTCTAAACCGTACATTGCCAAAACGAAATGTATATCAACTGCACTGTATCAAATACACACCGTTTGAACATTTTTACAAAATGCTGTAGCATTAATCTATCAGAACATTAAATATACAAATATTTGTCAAAATGTGAAATTTAAAGTATCGTGAATAAATTACAATTAGCGTATCAAGCAAGAATCATAAGATGATTATGTATACAAACTAAAAGATACTCTTTCACAGGTTACAGTTATTGGGTTATAGCTTTATTTTTTGCGTAATCATAGCAAGATGAACGAACCTATTGTAAATCGACTAAAACATTACGTGAATAAACAAAATACCTACTGGTCCCGGACCAGTTGTCGGCTATCATGTGATTTCGCCTTTGCTTTATAATACGACAATATTTCCTAACTGGTCTTAACTGACTTGTTGTGCATCTTGCCCAGAACCACACTAATTTCACTTTTTCTGTAAAGGTTTAAATTGTAAAAGGTACGGGACATTAAATCCTAAGACGGCATAGCTTTTAAAGCTTAGTGTGTCTCAATTGGGATGCATGTTTTCACTGAATGTGATTTTTCAGTATACAGAAATATTCCTGAAAAAATAAAAAATGACAATGTTAGGGCACTGTGTGAAATAGCTCCAATGAATCCAAAAATATTTCTATTTCAATGAGCAACAGATGTTTGAGACCCAAGAGTCGCATTCCATATTTGTTGTTTATCAGAATCCGTCACTTGTAAAAGCGGTCTTTCCTTTGCCGGTGTACCAAACATTGCAATTCCAAGATCTGTGCTGATTTCAGCTAATATTGCTGGATCTTTGTAATGCGTCACAGCTTGTGCCATGGCCAATGCTCGTTTAGGAGGATCAGAACTTTTGAATATTCCTGACCCCACAAATACACCATCCACACCAAGCTGCATCAACAAAGAAACGTCTGCTGGTGTAGCTGTAATGAAAGAGAAAAAAGTCTGATTCGGTGCTGCTGTACGCTACGCATTATCATTTATCATTTTACAATGTCGGACAGTATTAATGGCTAATGCGAAAACCAACCCGATTGGTATATGCCCAGGAGAAAAACACCGATCTTACACATAAAAAACTGACGATCTCCCTCACATAATTAGGGAAGTTCATTATTCAAAACGCTGCTTTAACCATTCACCTACGGGCGTTCCAAAAATAAGAAGAAAATCAGTTCTTTATCGTTCATCATTTGTACTAGAAATTATAACACACAAGAGGCATCGTGGAACCTAAATCGCTCAACTGGGCAAAGTGGTGCGATCTTCATACCCTACTTAGGGTTGTAGGTACATCTATATGTAATCTTAAACAAATCCATGATTTCAGTGAATTCCGAAAATGGTTCATCTAAAATCTTGGTTGCTAGGGGCATTGGTCTGTTGATGAGTAAACCACTAAATCTGGTCATGCGGAATTATTTGAAGGTTGTTGCGAGCTGATTGTTTTTGCTTTCACAAATATCATATCTATTACAGATTACAGTAGTGAGCCGTCCTGGCTCAGTCGGTAGCGCGCTTGACTCTTGATCGTGAGGTCGTGAGTTCAAATCCAGCTGGCGGCAGGTTGGTTTCTTGTCCTACGGACGAGACAGTAGAAATCGAGGTCCCGTGTCGCAGTAGGTGAGCGTAATAAGTTTAGGATATTCTTTGAAATGCAAAACATCCTCGTATTTGATGTTATGTATATTGAAACATATATCGTGTGTATGTGTTAACCACATTTACTCTTACCTAAACCTCCCGCAGCAAAGTTTACGACAGGAAGCCGTCCCAATTCAGCTGTTTGTCTCAAGAGATCAATGGGGACTTGTATCTCTTTCGCATAGCCATATAACTCGGTAGAATCCATGGCCTGTGCTCGTTTGATCTCTTTGTTAATGGTTCTAGCATGTCTCACGGCTTCGGATACATCGCCTTAAAGTAAAAAGTAATGATGCTTAAGGCTAAATATCTGATATATAAACTGGACTAGTCAGTATGATACCCAATGAAATACTTTTACACATTTTTTGTAATTTTCGTATCAATAGATTCATTTCGCCTTAACATATATAATTATTTTTGACGGAGATCCAGTACAATTATGGACTAAATACCTTTGATACGGTTCGAAGCAAAGTTGATAAACATTATCAATATCTCTGTCCTTTATACATTATCGATTATCCAAAGTTAGAGCATACCGTTTTGACAATAATAAAATGCTACACACAATACTGTTTTGTGCACACGTTATTTTGTGCATGCTTTAAATCTATTCCTAATCTAAATAAATTTTAATTTCCCCATGCCTTCAATTTAATCGGGTGTTTCCATGTGGTCCACATGGCCAGATGCCTAAAATATCTACTAGCCATGTCAAACTCCTACTAGCCCATGGACAACGCTAAATAAATAGTTCTATGATATACTAGTATTTCGATTAATTTTTTTGTTGTTGATTTTTTTGTTTTACACCATACTCAACAATCTTTCAGTCATATGATGGCGTCCAGTTTTTATTGGTTGAGGAGAAACCCGGTTACCCGGGTAAAGACCACCGACCTTCGACAAGAAAACTGACAAACTCGACAAGAAAACTGACAAACTTTCCCACTTAATTCGAAGTATTTCGATGAATAACGAACTATAGCATGTGTGGACAAGACATGATGATTTCAGTTTGAGTTGCAAACGAGATTATTTTGTAAGATTTACATGTGTAACAATTATTGAAAAAAAACCACTTATTCTCTTTCTTTATTTCTTTTACTTGACAATAGGGCCAGTACACAGGAGAAATTCACTGACCCTTCAAACTATTTATTGCCCACGGGCCAGGAGACCAGAGATAATTTTGTGCCCTGAAATCTTACGGTAACCCTTTCTTTCAGAATCAAAGTATGACTCATAATACCTGTTCCAGCTTCTCCTTTAGTTCGGATCATGGCTGCACCCTCTGAGATTCTCCGAAGAGCCTCACCAAGATTCCTGGCGCCACACACGAAAGGAACCTTAAATTTGTGCTTGTCAATGTGATTGTCTTCATCAGCCGGTGTCAAGACTAATATAAAGGAAAAACATGTTTAAACATGAAATGCGTCATACTTTTTCTGAAATAAAGTTCAATATAAAGAGAGAGAGAGAGAGAGAGAGAGAGAGAGAGAGAGAGAGAGAGAGAGAGAGAGAGAGAGAGAGAGAGAGAGAGAGAGAGAGAGAGAGATTAATCAATGCAATATCAGGAAAAGGCGTAATGATGACAATTTCATCGAGTACATTATTCCAACTGTATACATGGACCTCTGTGACCAAATTATTAGAATATCGTGCTTTAAACCACATCCGGTCGGCGCAGGTTCGACTCCCGCTAACATCTAAATTGATTTTTGTGAGAAAGTTTGCCAGTTCACTTGCGAAGGCCCTTAGTCTCTTCCCGGGTACACTCTAACCGGGTTTCCTCTTCCATCATTATAAAACTGGCTGCCACCATATAACTGAAAATTGTTGAGTGTGGCGCTAGACACTAATTAAAAGCAAATAAAAAATCCTACTGTATACCCGCACATTTTCAGCCCTGGATATTTTCGCCCTTTTACAACAGAAAGCATATTCACTACGTCTTAAATGCGCATGAAATCACTATAGACTTAAAATCATTTAGACTTTTCGTTGTTTTTGGTTATTTTTGTTGTATTACGAAGGTTTATATTTTTACGATAATGGTACCTTCTGTTTAATCAATCATGTCAACACCTAATGGATAAAGTATTACGAAAATTTATATAGATATTTTCTGATTCATCAATTATGTCAACGCCTAATGGATACAATATTTCGAAGGTTTATATAGATTTTTTACGATAATGGTACCTTCTGATTCATCAATCATGTCAACGCCTAATGCTTCCAAGATCTGCGATTCAGCAAAATGTCCAATTCTCGATTTGGCCATTACTGGAATGGTCACCGCTGCCATGATCTCTTTAATTTTCTGAAAAAAAGAATATTCGGATGAAACATTACATTTGCCAGTTTTAGTTACTATTACAGAGATCAAATTATCACAGATTGAATTAAAAATACTAAATATTATGTGAATATTGTCTTGATAGTTAATCATTGGATATTTCAAATTTATCAAAGTACTGTAAAGCGCCATAGTACATTGACCTTCTCTCTTAGATATTGCTCTTAAATTAAATTACAAAATGAACTTATAATTCTAAACTGTTACAAATGGAAATGTAATAATCATATTTCATTACATTCATTTCTTTTCTCGGTTAATCATTAGGCTACTGTAAGTTGTTTAATTGATGTTGTCGTTAGGCGTCGTACATTTGTAAATGGGCGTCACAGATTTACCTCTAAGTGTCATAGACTTGTTGCTAGATACTGTAAATGTGTTGATTTATGTCGTGGGTTCACTACTAGATGCTGTTCCGTGTGTCTGCGAGATGCTCAAAGTGCTTAACAAGTCTTATATCAAGAGGATTATAAGGTCAAAAGATTACCTTAGGATCTGTCATCCTGGCGACGCCTCCTTCTCTTCTGATATCAGCTGGGACTCTTTCCAATGCCATAACTGCGCATGCCTATATGAATTCAATACAACGATTTGAAACAATACAAGTATTTTTTTAAAAATCTTCATTAGCAGTAAATAGGGTTACTACATAACAGATCCACTTGGGTTACTAACACACTGAGACAGCATGCGATGTCTATATAGTTATGTCCACTGGGTAATATTATCAAAATGATTCCATGTAATATTATTAGTCTTTGGTGTGTCTTTGTGTTCAGGACATATTATTTGTTAATTATGATGAAATATTATTGATTTTATGTCTAATTATAAATGGGTTATATCACATACGCCTTAAATGAAATGTCTAATAAACTGGAGCTCAGCTGATGGAGTCTAATTGACAGAAACTATCGTCTTGGGTATTTTAACTTTGATATTAAGTTTATGATATTTCTAACAAACGAAATTACTCATCATGAAATAATACGTTGAGAGTACAAACCCCAGCTTCCTCAGCTATTCGGGCTTCCTTGGGATTTGTCACGTCCATGATGATGCCACCTTTGGCCATCTGAGCCAATCCAGCTTTGACTTTGAACGTTCCTGTTTTAATACAAATATACATGGTGACAGTCACCTACAACATTGTGTTTTAAATTTCTATGAAAAACATTTCAAAATTTCATGAAGATGTAAAGTCAGGTTTGCAGCAATGAATTAACATTCAAAAACGCCAATAACCTGGCTTCACTTAGTTTATGGTTTTGAATAAAAACACAAAAATATTCTGACATTATTTGCGCATCTTTGAAAACTTCAGAAATGTCAAAACATTGTACACATTTAATTCTTCAAAATTATATTCAATATTGTTTCTTCCATAATGAAAGGAACCTTGACTCAACATTGTATGTATTTGTCTGTTAACTGCATCCAGACATTTTACTCACAATGATACAGGAAAATAGTAAAATAAAAAGTTGAACTACACTATTATCCGATTATGGTGACACCGGGTCAAGACTAATGATGTCTATAAATAGACTTTTGATTCATCAATATCTAAGTTATTGAACTTTACTCTTCACCAAAGATAAAGACCAGCCAACGGAGTTTATTATGTACGTTTGCTATAGTGCATTTGTTCACAAAGTTTGTTGTGTACGTTTGCTATAGTGCATTTGTTCACAAAGTTTGCTATGTACGTTTGCTATAGCGTATTTGTTCACAAAGTTTGTTATGTACGTTTGCTATAGTACATTTGTACATAAAGTTTGTTATGTACGTTTTCTGAAGTACATTTGTACACAAAGTTTGTTATGTACGTTTTTTGAAGTACATTTGTACACAAAGTTTGTTATGTACGTTTTCTAAAGTACATTTGTACACAAAGTTTGTTATGTACGTTTTTCTAAAGTACATTTGTACACAAAGATTAGTAAGCACGTTGGTTATAGTACATTTGTACACGAAGTGTAGTGTTTACGTTTGCTTTAGTATATTTGTACACGAAGTATAGTGTTTACGTTTGCTATAGTACATTTGTACACAAAGATTGTTATGTACGTTTGCTATACCGATAGTGTATTTGTAAAAAAATCATTTTGCAATTTCAATTTTAAAAACATTGCCCTGTTATTGTACTTAGATATATAATTCTGCCAATGGTAAATTTTGTTAAACTCAGCATACCATCTAAGAATTTATGCTAAACTCTATTCGACATGTATTGGTATAATTTTAAGACAATCGCAACCATCTGGCTGTTAAAGTATACAACCATAAATGAGATGAGATTTGGAAACAAGAAACATTTATTACAATAATTCATCTCCCAGAGGTATTTCTCGTAGCAATAATAGTGATACCTCTTTACAATATGAAAGAACATAATGCAATACTGGTAAATTGCACATGTATTGTTTAGGTAATGTATTACACCAGAAGTAATTGACATCAGGAAGTAGTCAATTGAACGAGACAAACTATAGATATTTGGTGTAAGTTGTGGAAAATGTCATTTACTTTTAACAAAATATATGTACGTATCAAACACAGGCATGTTATTCCATAGTAGTGAAATAGGAGGAGAATGGCTCATCTGGGGGTTTAATGCAGAAAATTCATCTTCAAAGATATTGTATTACAGCAAAATTTTGAAGAAAAGGAGGAATATCTCCCATTGAATTCTCATCCCTGCAGACATGTATAGGAAAACCATATGATTCATTTCCCCTAATTAACCACATGACAAATTTTACACGATTTTTTAATTCCATTTGAGAGGATATTGGTAGATTACTGTAAGTTCCATTTTAATTCATTTTATCAGCTTTCATACATGTATACTTTTTTACCTGTCTTTTGTGGAACTGTGCCATTTTTCAACGTTAAATTGGTTACATCAACCGTGACACCTAAAACAGATATAAACTCATTGAAAAAAATCTTAATAATGTAAAAGAAATCCTACCGGTGCTACAATTAGATAAGATACATTTTTGCACGTACATATATAACTATGAGCTATATTTTGGTTCCCGTAAAGTGAAAGCCAACAACTATTTTCTTTCTTGTTTTTCGTAAGTCAAATTGTGCTAGTTCTTCCCAAAATGATAACATGTCATATATGTAATCGTAAGATCAATTTAGGTCCAGTAACAATAAGATTGACCAAGAACAAATTGCAACACGTTTGTTCCCCCATCGCCAAACTCCGTCTCTGGGAAAAGTGCTACTTAGGATAAAAACTTCTTTTCTATATTTTGATTGAATTTACAACATATAATTAATGACCGACACAAATATACACAAGAGGCAAAAACAACTTTCACACACACTTTCCTGCAGATTGTATATATTCATGTATTATAATGTTGGATATCAACACGAATATAATGATACTAAGAAAACTGTAATTCTATAAAAGTGTATTATGCTGTCGTATTTTATAAAATCTTGTAAAAAATATCATAAATATATAAATAACAATGTACATTATGTAGATAAAGGGAGCAGTAATCACCCAAGAACTATAGAAATTTTTATCCATCTATTATTGAAAAGGTCACTTCAATTATATATATGTATGTATGTATGTATATATATATATATATATATATATATATATATATATATATATATATATATATATATATATATATATATATATTCCATAATATGATAATGTTTAAGTTTATTTATAAATGGAACTGGCTCAGGTTTCCTTTTTTGAGATGTCATAGAAAAAAATGAATTGTTTTGCTAAAATCAAAGCAAAATTAAGAGAATTAATATAATTTTCACAGAATTTTTTAACCAAATATTATGATTTCTTTATCCAAATTAAGATATAATTGACAAAATGTATCAAGCCAGGCAAATACCTATCGCCAAAAGGAATCTGTTATGTGACATTTGAAAAATAAATGAAGAAGACTTTTTCCTTTGTGATGCAAAAAGTAAATATATTAGAATCTGAAGTATGCATTTTGAATGGGGTAAATCTGATATCATAATCTGATATCATAATGATTGATTGTGTATTATTTTGGCAAAGAGTTTACTTAAAAATGAAATACAATGTATGTCTTTCTTTCTTTTTTTCATTTAGAGATCATTTGTTGACCTTGGACAGTAATCTATAAACAACATTGCTTTTCGTCGCGGCGACCTTCGAACCTGTCAACCTCAAAAAGACTTCATGTGCTGACGAGTCAGAATGTCTACAGGGCTGCTTACCATTCACAAGGACCTGGCCAGTACTAACCATGCTTTGTGAATGGTCCAGAAGTTGAACAAAAACGTGACTGACAAGTTGCAAAATATTTTCATCATAAATAAAATATTAATTTTTTTTATCCTGAAAATTCGTTACTTTTTTGTTCTGGTCAGTTTTTGAGCCAACATTTGAAAACGTTGTACCTTGAGAAAATCAAAGTCGTAAATTCAGTTTTTTTTTTTGTCAGTGTCTGTAACGCTAATACCGTTGAATAATGGGAAGGAATCCAACTCGGAGCAGGTGTCAGTGTGGCCGCGGTCGGACACGTTACCTTTGATGGACCTGGCTAGTACTAACAGTAACTGGCCTGTTCCACTGAATGGTAAGCGGCCCAGATATTGGAGAGCTGTTTCTTGGAATATGACGACGATACCCCATACATTCAGGCACTGAGGTGCATCGATGAAATATTTAATCTAACATTAAAAAAGAAAAATGTGTGTGTGTGTGTGTGTGTGTGTGTGTGTGTGTGTGTGTGTGTGTGTGTGTGTTCTTAACTTGATACAAACAATAGACTCTTCTTGTAATAGTGATCCGCAAGCGGAATTTCCGGTTCCGGGAATCCAGAGTATAGAGTTTATGTACTGAACAACAACGCATGCTACAATAAAACTAAACTCTTTTGTATAAATCCGGGTTGTTAACGAATAGCGGATAAACCTGGCTTTGTGTATCATATATAGCCTACTTACCCAGGCTTAGTACGCAATGAACGTAAACAGCCAACTTTCTCACAAAAATAAGCTTAGATTCCAGCGGAAGTCGAACCCGCGCTGACCAGAAGGTGAAACAGTTGAAATTTTCTGATTTTAACAAAGGTTCGATATATAATGGTTGCCATAGTATATCAAATAATCCCACCCCATCAGCACAGATCCATAGCATAAGTCTCTATGATTGTAAATCACGTTTCGCTGGGGACATATCTATGATTGTAATTCACGTTTAGCTGCTGACGTATCTATGATTGTAATTCACGTTTAGCTGGTGACGTATCTGATTGTAAATCACGATTAGCTGGTGACATATCTATGATTGTAATTCACATTTAGCTAGGGACGTATCTTATTGTAATATACGTTTAGCTGGTGATGTATCTATGATTGTAATTTTCGTTTAGCTGGTGATGTATCTGATTGTAATTCACGTTTAGCCAGTGAGGTATCTATTATTGTAAATCACGTTTAGTCAGTGAGGTATCTATTATTGTAAATCACGTTTAGTCAGTGAGGTATCTATTATTGTAATTCACGTTTAGTCAGTGAGGTATCTATTATTGTAATTCACGTTTAGTCAGTGAGGTATCTATTATTGTAATTCACGTTTAGTCAGTGAGGTATCTATTATTGTAATTCACGTTTAGCCAGTGAGGTATCTATTATTGTAAATCACGTTTAGTCAGTGAGGTATCTATTATTGTAAATCACGTTTAGTCAGTGAGGTATCTATTATTGTAAATCACGTTTAGTCAGTGAGGTATCTATTATTGTAAATCACGTTTAGTCAGTGAGGTATCTATTATTGTAATTCACGTTTAGTCAGTGAGGTATCTATTATTGTAAATCACGTTTAGTCAGTGAGGTATCTATTATTGTAAATCACGTTTAGTCAGTGAGGTATCTATTATTGTAAATCACGTTTAGTCAGTGAGGTATCTATTATTGTAATTCACGTTTAGTCAGTGAGGTATCTATTATTGTAAATCACGTTTAGTCAGTGAGGTATCTATTATTGTAAATCACGTTTAGTCAGTGAGGTATCTATTATTGTAATTCACGTTTAGCCAGTGAGGTATCTATTATTGTAATTCACGTTTAGTCAGTGAGGTATCTATTATTGTAATTCACGTTTAGCCAGTGAGGTATCTATGATTGTAATTCACGTTTAGTTTGTGACCTATCGGGTTGTAATTCACGTTTAGCTGGTTACGTATCTGATTGCAATTCACGATTAGCTGGTGACGTATCTATGATTGTAATTCACATTTAGCTCTGGACGTATCTTATTGTAATATACGTTTAGCTGGTGATGTATCTATGATTGTAATTAACGTTTTGCCAGTGACATGTCTATGATGGTAACACCAGTGTATACACATTATCAATAAAGAAATCTACATAACACACGCTGTGTTGTTGTTCCGATTAAAACCGTATCGTTATTTATGAAGTGTACTATTCTAATATGCATACGCGTAGCAGGTGTGTTTATTCCTGAATTTTAATTACCTTTCTTGCTATTTGCAATAAGACGCAGATATGAATAACATCGTCGTGTTTTAAATTTTGAACTAACGATTCGGTGTAAACACCATGACACACGAAATAAAAAAAAAATGAAAAACATTACATTTCAAAACTTGGTAGAAAATTCAGGAACAAAAACAACAACGATATGTGACTGATAATCAAGCATTTATTATTTATTTCTTAAAACGCATTATTGTAATTGTATTTTACAGTTGTATTACAGTAAATGGCAATATAAATTTAAGTAGCTCATGTGTTTGTTTCATGGTGTAATAATTATGATACACTTTCAATTTCATAATGGTGGTAGTGACAACCCGTTAATAATGAATCCGGGAAAAGACACCGGCCTTAAGCGGGAGAAATGGCAGACTCCTTCACATCACCGGCTTAGTTTCCAGTGAAACTCTAGCCCGCGCACACTAGAGGGGAGATACTTCATGCTTTAAAGCAAGATGTTCTAACCACCGTATCCCGGAGTCGCTTCTAGGTCACTTTTAAATGCACTATAAAACATTTACATGTATTTGCAATCATTGTTTGGAAATGGGAAATGCTTGACTAGTAATGTTGTTCGAAACGAATAGGTGCATACAATAACGAAATCAGAGGGAACATCGTCTCATTTTACCCCGACAGTCATCTCTAATTATATTTGTTAACAATAAACCTGATATATTTCATGTAAATATTTTGATCGTCAAATTATATACGTCTGCTGGGGTCGCTTTGACGAGCATAATGTCGTGACGATACACGTGTATGTGTATAATTTGTCACCTAACATGGGTGCATCACGTATCTATCATTAATAACGAAGGTCATTGAGACATAGGCTGGGCTCGTTAAGGTTTATTTACGATCTAAACAGCTGGTGTTTTGTTTGTTTGAATGGTGTTTTCCTCACACTTTGTTTTTCGGTTATATAGTAAAATTCATATGCTCTGGCATAGAAGGGTGCACAGCCAACCATTATGGTCGATTTGGGTTAACGGAAAAACACATGGCTGAATTTTATATCGAGTCGGTAGCGCGAACGACTCTTGATCGTGAATTCCTGAGTTCGAGTCCAGCCGGCGGCAGGTTGGTTTACTGTCCTTCGGATGAGACAGTAAATCCGAGGTCCATTGTCACAGTAGGTGTCAGGACGTTAAAGAACCCTCACTGCTCAATGACCGTAAGTGCCGAGCATAGACCAAAATTCGAAGCCCTTCACCGGCATTTGGTGACGTCTCCATATGAATGAAATATTCTTGAGTGGGACGTTAAACAATAATAAACAAACAATTTTATATCATTGGAAAGAGGAGACCAAGCCTCATTGAAATATCGATGCCGTCGTTATCTGATGTTGTCACGTTTTCTTAAATTTGGGGTCAAAGTTCAAATCTAGAAAGTTCAGGAAAACGCATAGTCACATTCAAAATGGTTGAGGCCACTACATACATGTGTTTAGAGCAAATTAAATTTGCATTATCTAAAGAATTATAACTATAATTTCTATATATAGGACTAATTTGATTTTTAATTTGCTAATTATGATTCGAGGTGTTCATATAAACCTAGAGGTCTTTTTCGACACTGGGCACCCTATTACAGGGTGGAGTCGACTCCAACAATGTTCAGGTTTATATGGCGAGATACGTTTGACTTGCGCCATTCGCATATCCTAAGTAAAGCGAGTTCTAATATTCTAATATTATTTGAGTAGGTGGAGTCTTGTGAACTCTTTCCTGGGAACATACTCTTACCATCAGCGTCGGAAGCAAATTGAAAGTGGGGGGGCTAACCCAACTTAAAACACATACACACGCCAGAAACGTCTATGTCCTATGTCTATATTTGCAAAAAAGTGGGGGGCTAAGCCCCCCCCCCCTAGCCCCCCCGGTTCCGACGCCTATGCTTACGATTCTATATCACCATAACTCTCTCTCTCTCTCTCTCTCTCTCTCTCTCTCTCTCTCTCTCTCTCTCTCTCTCTCTCTCTCTCTCTCTCTCTCTCTCTCTCTCTCTCATTGGTGACCGTTCGACTCGCAAGCGGAAGGCCCCGGGTTTGATTTTCGGACCGGGTCATACCAAAGACTTCAAACTGATGGTAGTGCCTGTCCTTCACCAAGCACTCGGCATACGATCGCAAACTGAAAGTCGCGGGTTTTTCGGATTATACCTAAAACCGAGGCCCCGCGTCATGGAATGTGAGACACGTAAAATAACCCTCCCTTGGCGTAAATACATAGCACAGGTAAAAATTTGTGGCACTTCACCTTCACCTTTACGCTAGTGTCATCTCCTTATATGTGAAAAATTCTTGGCTGGATGTAAAACAACAACAAACAAAACTCAGTAGAGTATGAATGTGTTTATGTTATTAATTTATTTATTTAACTAGGAAATAAGATAAAATCAGCGATATATGAAGAAAGCTTTATATATCGATGATAAAATTGGGCATGTGTCCTGAAGTAATAACAGACATGCGAAGAACCAGCGGTGTGAACATTTTCCACCATCAATGCTGGTACCCGTATTGATGTTTCCAAAATAAATCCTTACGGTGACCCGCTGCTTTTCACTGTAAATGTGTTGATTAGTGTTCACGTTTCACCACAGAGCGTTGTATAACAATAATTACGTTGTTTCATAAGAAATGAAATGGTTAGGTTACATAAGCATTTTATATTCGTTAGATGTACAAAGTATTATGAAAACTGAGAAAAAGACACCCTCTTAATTTGGGGGAAAAATTAGAGACATAAAGCTTATAACCTCTGGGAAAATGAAATAGACTTTTCTGAATCGACTTGATATAATAATATATAAAATATATCTAACTACGTTTTTATCATATTCGCTACATCAAACACTCAAACAGATATACCCACGTGCTTTTGTACACATGTAAGGAATTTAATTACAACAAAATTATCGATCTATTATGAATAACTTTATAAACAATACCCACCGTTCTTTTGAGTCTCAGTCATTTTTGCGACGCAGCTGTAGTGTCACGTATCAAAGTCTGTATATGATATACTCCACCTATACAAAGTAACCCCTTTGGTTCTGTAGACGATATGCTCCACCTGTACGAAGTCACCTCTTTTATAACCGATTTGGTTTCATAAGTTTTGGTTTGATAAATATACACTGCGAAATTAAACAATGCCTGCCAATTTTATAGTACAAAACTCGCAAATTCACCCTTGGTGGCCTCATATCTCCGTGTCACAAATGGGGCCTATTTTGCGCAAGACGTAAATTTATAAAATGATTTTTAAAGGTAAATGATTTCAGTCTGCAAACAATAACAAAATGACTCACGCACTAATCATTAACAACGCAGTTAAATAAATGTTTAAATTGACCACAACACAGTTCACCCCTGGTTGGGCCTGCTATGTGACTATCATTGTTTATCACATTTCCATCGCTTTGATTCACATGTAAGTATTACGCTTCGTTGTGGATGAGAGAAGAGAAAAACATATTTACCAAATACGTGCCGCTTTTTACCGTTGTATGAGAAGATAGAAGATCATCTGATTGCAGTTGGCGTGTGAAAGGTGGCATGACTTAAACACGAGTACTCAGTAAGTTATGTAAAATTTTAATTTTAGCTCGGAGATCATTTACACTTGTTTACGTGTTTAGATGTAACAGGATGTTTGTTGGTTTAGATCAGTAACACGTTTTAGTCTGTCTGTCAGTCACTTCATCCACGAAAGGTTTTGGATTAAGTTCTGTGATTACTCACAATTCAATCGGTAAGGGATATGTATAAATTTCACCAAAACTCTCTGTTCTCAGAATAATCGTTATATAATTATTTTATACGTATTACATTTTTTTTCAAATCTGCTCTCTGAGAGAGAGAGAGAGAGAGAGAGAGAGAGAGAGAGAGAGAGAGAGAGAGAGAGAGAGAGAGAGAGAGAGAGAGAGAGATTGATGACGATGTGGGACGATCGAAGTATTTTCTCCTACCTGACTGTTAGTTTTGAACTGAGGTCTACTTAGAGTGCGCTGCCAACGATTTGGTGAGAGAGATTGCTGAGATGGTATTTGGTTTGTATGGGAGGAGAGTGAGAGCGTGGGATTGGGCATTTTTTTTTACGCCGGGGAGATTCGGGGTTTGTGAGCGTTGAGAGTGGAGTCGTGATTTGATGTTCCCCTCGAAGAGGGGGTATCGGTGGTTGCGTAGTAACGTTTTTGGACAGAGAGAGAGAGAGAGAGAGAGAGAGAGAGAGAGAGAGATTTGACAATTGGCGCCTGTTTATCAACACAACGAGTCTAATTATTACCATAACAGGGGTGACAGGTTTTTTTTCAACAACAATATTATTTTTACACAGTAACGTAATTCACTCTACCAGTTTTATCCCCGATGTTGTTCTAATCCTTTGTAGCGTATTTGGTATATTGAATCGACAGTTTATGACTCCGGTTCGATTCTCAATTCTGACATTCTTTTTTTTTTTTAATAATTCACCGTCACCAGAATTGTATTGTCGTGGTTATCGTTGTTTATTGTTATATTTGGTGGTACCCCTAAATGTCATAGACTTTGATAATGAAAGATTTTATAACAATGTTTTTTAACATTCATTATATTTATTCATTTTATATGGAAAATATTCATAATGGGGGCTAGTGAAATTGTGTTATACAATACACATTTCACGAGAAGCAGACCAATCATTTGAAGTTGGAGGGTTGAAAATATAGAATATCTTCGCCGATCGGACAGAAGTGAGAAAAGTTTGGGAAAGTTATTAATTTTCTTAATTACAGAAAAATTTATATATATATATATATATATATATATATATATATATATATATATATATATATATATACATAGGCGTCGGAAACAAATTGAAAGGGGGGGGGGGGCTAAACCAACTAAAAACACACACACACACCAGTAACGTCTTGGGGGCTAAGCCCCAATTTTCAACACCTATGCCTATCTTTGCCAAAAAAGTGGCCCTAGCCCCCCCCCGGCTCCGACGCCTATGTATATATATATATATATATATATATATATATATATATATATATATATATATATATATATATATATATATATATATATATCCGTTATAAATATTTATGCTAAGCATCAAGCACAAATACATAATTAACAAGGCACCTACAAACTCGCCATGCCCCGGACGCCCTAAACCACTAGGCCATCTACGCATTTAAAATGAATGTTTCGGTAGCGGTGTTTATACCTCGGCACTAGAGATAGAAGTGAAAGGTGTTATCCCATGTAAATGACAATGAATCTCACCATACAATATCAAAAGTTTATGTAACTTACTTTATTGTTTGTATATGTTACTTTCTAGATGTGAGACGCCGCGTAATTCTGTACTATGTACTGACGCCATTGTAGTGAGTTTTTAGAGGCAAATTGCCGCTCAAAATGATATCTTTTCACCGTTGAAAACTGATGTGCGTTGGGTAAAGGAAACTAGAGTGAAATAATGTTTCCGTGTAAAAATAGTAATACATCGTATAATTGGCGTTTTATGTGCTTATCCTGCCGGTGGAATCTCTTTAATTATACTGTGTAAGATCGAATCGCGTTATACGACATGACTTCAGTTTCAAGAATTACGGGGTTAGGTACCGTTCTGGATTTAACAATATTCCCCAAATGCCTTAGACGACAGCTCAGTTTTTTTAACAGAGAACAGTGGGACTTGGTACGATTCGTCGAAATTGTATTTTATCTTTAATTAATGTAACAGGTATAAGTTATTATTCATAAACTATTAAGATCGTATTTGAACATGTGCAAGTATGCCTTAATCCTTTCAACGTTACAGACCATAATAGATTGGTCTTTACAATAGAAAAAGGTATACCATCTTGATTTTCAGGGGTGAAAGGGTTAATTAGAGTTGGGCTGAATAAAAGGACCTTCGTTCTTTAAAAATGTTTATTTATCTCTAAGGCTTAGGGCTCACGTGCAGCTTTTTGAAAAGGCGGACATATATCATAACACAAGTTATATAAGTCTCTTACCCTTTTTCGGTGGTTTGAATAAAGTCTTTCGAGTCTTGGCAGAATTGATATAATGATTCTAAGGCTCCGAGTTACCCAATCCAGTAAACCGAAGAGTAATTAAAAATGTTTATTTATCTCTAAGGCTTAGGGCTCACGTGCAGCTTTTTGAAAAGGCGGACATATATCATAACACAAGTTATATAAGTCTCTTACCCTTTTTCGGTGGTTTGAATAAAGTCTTTCGAGTCTTGGCAGAATTGATATAATGATTCTAAGGCTCCGAGTTACCCAATCCAGTAAACCGAAGAATGTTTGTTCGAGATCAAATGAAACAAATTAGAAACTTTAAAACATAGGTAGTTACTCTCCCTTTGTCAATCGCTAGAACGATGAAGTGAAAACCTTAAGTCTTTTGGGAAATGATTCAGATAAATAATCATTTTAATTTTTTCATCATTTCAGATTCTTGGAACATGCCAATCAATTCTGTGGATCATATAAACATGACTTTTAAGATAGGTATATTGGAAGTTCAGGGCGCTTTTCAAGAACATAGGATAGCTTTGCAGAAAGCTGCTGAGTCTATGCAAGAGAGATGCGATATAGAGATAATTGGTGTGAGACATCCTTCCCATATTAACAAGAATCTTGATGGATTAATTATTCCAGGTGGCGAGAGTACGACGATCAGCCTCTTTCTGAAACGAAACACCATGGAAGAACCACTGCGAGCTTGGATCGATAACAAATACCACGTGACTTGGGGGACATGCGCAGGAATGATTTTGCTGTCAAAGCACACGGAAAATCAAAAACTAGGTGGACAACCAACTGTAAGTGTTGATGTGTGTTGATATGGCCTTATCACGGAGCTTAATTTTTACCTTGTTGCTGTACGTTAACCAACAATACATTTTACTTTCTTACCTGGTCAGAAGTATGCGGATACGTTAAGTCTAACAATGCTGTTTCTAGGTAACATTTCTCAGTTTCATGTTTATTCAGTATTTGCTGTCGGTTAATAGGGAACTTTTGAGTTAGCCCAGATTACCTTATGATCCTGAAATTATTCGCGCCTTCTTCGATTTTGTTCCTCAATTGTTCTTCCGGTTTTCATACTTACCTTCGCAATGTATGTAACGTACATGAAATATCCTTATGTTTTAGCACATTAACGTTATTTTGTGTAAAGAAATCAAAGAGAATCGTAAAACATATCACTGTGGGTTATTTAGTTGAACGCCGAATTACTGAAGTGAAGTAGGCGGGGGAAATGTGTGGACAGAACGGTAATTGAACCCAAGATTTCCGAACACTAGCAAGACGCCCTTACCAATTGCGCTGTCGGGGCTATCTGTATATTACCAAAATCGAAAAAAATGTTGAGGAACATTTTTCAAGAGTCACGTGACTGGCGTTAATAACAGCAGGATTATAACAGTAATCTGGGCTAACTCGAAACTTCCCTATTTTCACTATCGTACTGAAAAATGTTTAAGTTTGTGTTTTGACATAAACATGTGATAAGTCTTCCAGTTAGTCCATCAGCGTGCATTTATTAATTTTCATTGGGATATACCAACATTAGGTTCCGGTTGGATTTTCATTTTAATTTTATTTTACGGGATTCAGCGTGATTATTCTGCCTGAATTATTGGGTAAAATGTAGGATAAAAGGTGTGATTACCATTTAAAATCTAGGTGCTAAGTTTTTTTTATAAGGTTAATGAAAGTATTTATGTTGTAAGTCCATTGAAATTCTGATTATTGATATTCAAATATTGTTCTGTTGTAGCTTGGTGTAATGGATACAGTGGTGTCAAGAAACTTTTTTGGAAGGCAAATTCAAAGCTTTGAAGCTGATATATCGATGAATAAATCGTTGCTTCCACATAATGGTATGCCAGCTAATGATTTCCATGGCGTATTTATCCGCGCGCCAGCAATAACGGAAGTCAGGGGTCCCGACGTGAATGTATTAGCAACATTAGAAATGACCGACAAAAAGGAATCTGTCATCGTAGCAGTGCAGCAACAAAATGTCCTTTCTACTGCATTTCACCCTGAACTTACCGAAGATCTCAGATGGCATATTTTGTTTTTACAAATGATTGGAAAAACAAAACAAACAATGTAAATTTAGCTAGCATAAATTGATCTACTAGGTTTTTTAAAGATGGTTATATACAAGTGTTCATTCATTCAATGTTGTGGCAACAATGCTGAATTAATGATAACGCCATAATGAACGATATTCATATTGCCATTATAACGATAACATTGAGAATTAGATTTCGGCTATACTTTCAGATATATTATTTGGCCTTGTATGATACCACTTTATCTTTAGAAAATACACATACTTTTCAAATCAAATTGGAGCTCAACTGATGAAGTCTAATTGACAGAAACGATATCGTCTTGGTATTATGTTTATGATATTTATAACCACTAGGTCGTTGCCACTGCTGGTGGACCGTTTGAGTCCCCGAGGGTATACATAAACCTAGTACCTGGTATTTCGATACCAGCTGTTCATCTTATACTAAAGTAATATTTGGCACTGTTATCACTATTTAAATTCGAAAATTGTCTAAAGCTAAGATAGTCATTTTTACAGTGGTTACTCTTAGACGGAATATGCTATACTTTCAGATATATTATTTGGCCTTGTATTTCTTTATCTTTAGAAAATACACATACTTTTCAAATCAAATTGGAGCTCAACTGATGAAGTCTAATTGACAGAAACGATATCGTCTTGAGCATTATAACTTTGGTATTATGTTTATAATATTTATACAGATATTTTACATGAAAAATATTCATTGTATAGGTTTTGAAATTGCACCATAACTAAGATGCAATTGCTGAAAAAGTCATTTATGTGTAACCATTTATAATAAATGAAGTTTCTATATAAACAACTAAAATCTAAAACAGTGAAGAAAAATGGCGAGTTATGGACTTTTAGTCATTAGTGTATTATGTAGATGTGTTCAACTGTCAATTAACGTATCAACCCCATGGAGTCACATTTCAAAGATTTGTTGTCTACTGTCGGAATTCGGGGATAAATATTTATAATAATTTTATATGCAACATGGACTTGTTCACTCCTAAATTATGACAGTAGACCATACTATTTATTGATTTGGGCGAGTCTAAATGTGACCACAGGGGTTGATGAGTTGATTGCTAAAACATAAGTTTAAACGAAAATAAAGTCATTATGTTGACTTTACTGATAGAAAACTCTTTCTTGTGATTCTTTGATCTCACTTTTAATGTCTGAAATTTGATGTTTAATCGAGAGTACATAGTTAAAAAAGTATATGACGTTGAGAAGTAGACCAATATTATCTATAACAAGAGTTATCTTTCGTTTCTCATCGTTTAATATTTGTCGCTGTACATTCACTAACATTCAATAGCATATATCACTTTATTTCGATAAATCAGTAAAACCAGATTATTATTTTGACATTAAATGGTCAGTTTATACCACGAAGAGATACTAGCTGTGTTTACCCAAAATAATTACTTCGATTGTTTTCTACTTTGACTACTTGTACTTGATGTACTATAACAAGTAGGATTTATACACAGGCATAAATATCTTCTATGTATTTTGTGAAAATCAGGTCAGATCCAGTGTGGTATTTATATACAGAAAAGTAAGATTTAGTTAATCAATGGCAAGTGAAAAAGTAACAAACCTTGGTTTCCTAAGCAATATTCTCAAAATATATAGGGATTTAAGAATCTTTACGTCTATGTATATCTCTTTTTTGTTGTTGTATATCAATTTAACTAAAAAACGAATGTGAATTAAAAAAACACACACAGCTAATGCCCCTTTAATTAAGGTTAATTATGTAAAGTATACATATTGTTTCACGATTGATACAATTGCTTATATGTTACTTAAAATTGTTGTGAAGCTGGTATTTTGAATTTGAAATTTGAAAATGTGGTGAAGCATAGTAACTCTTATCAAATTTGAATTTGACTAATTTTACAGATAATCAGTAATTATGCGCCTGTAGAACTGCTAGAGCCAGTTAATTTCTCACGTTTCCGTTCATGGTCAGTTCTAAGACACAAAATCAGTAATTATGCGCCTGTAGAACTGTTAGAGCCAGTTAATTTCTCATGTTCCTGTTCATAGTCGATTCTAAGACACAAAATCAGTAATTATGCGCCTGTAGAACTGTTAGAGCCAGTTAATTTCTCATGTTTCCCTTCATGGTCAATTCTAAGAGCCAAAATATAGTGATTTGTGTATATGTTTGAGGTATTGTATTATATGTTCACGATAGTGGATGTTGAATTGTCTCTACCGATTATACCTCATTCCTCAATTAATAAATTTGTATTTTACTGCTAAATAACGGTGGGTATGAGCGTCGACAGCGTATGCTTACTTCCCCAGCGCACCTTAGGATTTTCAGAAGTCCGATTATCTCCAAAGTTCACGGGATTTGTCTCCTCATCCTTCTGATGATTCATTCTTACGTATATGTGATTTTTATATTCATTCAGATACATATTTTGACTGTCACTCATGTTTCCCTTGATATTTTCTACAATTGTATTCATTTAATTATGATTTGAATCAATATTCCGACAGACACAGTTACATGGATTATTTAATATTTATCAACAATTTGCTTAGTGATATTTTTGGGAGTTTTGATAAATTAAGAAAAACAACAAGATACCTACCACTTTGGGATGGGGAAATATTTCAGTTAATACAAATAATACGTTTATCCTCGTGAAAAATGTCAATATAATTTGCTGGATATAATTATGTTTTATCTGGTATGGTGATGATTCCAGGGCTTGATGGTATCAGTGTTAGTATCAGTTTCAAATATTGTAAAATTCTATATGTAAATGCTACCGTTGTGGGACTCTTTATGGATTATTTCTCTAACTTAACCACCATACGAACTATTAACTAGATACTTTAGTACTGCTCCTTTATTGCCACGTAAATCAACCCCACGCGGACAGTTAAAGATATACTCTAGTACTCCTTCCTAAACCATATAACCACTGCGAACTATTACTAATGAGTAGATAATTTAGTAATACTCTTTTATTGCCGAATGAATGACCAACCAAATTCACAGTGGATGAACATACACATGGCAAATACGACTTCCATGAATGTTACTTGATTCCGAGCGATCATATGAGGATTAATAGCAAATATTTCCGTTTCTTTTGAAATTTTTGCGAAACATAGATATACTGTATACCTGGAAATGTTCACCCTTTTACCAGAAAAAATATCCATCGCGTCTTAAATTCCTTGAATGGAATGCATGTCAGTTACTTAGTTTGAAAAGTTTGCTTTCATTTTAAATTCGGCCTCTCATCTAAGGGCGAAAATGGTGAAAATTAAACGGGGAAAATGGATCTCAATGCCAAGGATAAGCTCGTCAAGTTAAATAGTTGTTCGGTGTGTGTGTACGGTGGTACGAAGGAAGCATTGGAATATGGAATCTTGTTCTATCGCTGTATAGCTAATATATCACCGCACCAAACAATCATCATTTCAAGCTTAGCATCATTAAGAGTGTATGAGTGTTTTATTAAACCTTAATGTAAAATACATGTATTGTTTTTACACCAAGGGTATATGACACATGTACTCTTAATATAGACATATGTACATTAAGGGTTGCAACAGTGCAGGTTTGAGTAAATACTACTTCGCGTGTCTTTCATATGTTTTAATTGAACATGTAGTAAGCGGATATTGTTCTCCGTTTTCTTTCTTTGATGAAAAAAGCAAGCATTTTAATGTTCGCAGAATCATTAAATCTGAGCCAAATTCACTCTTTCAATTTTATATTTACATGTAGTGAAACAAAATGTGTATGAGAATCTCCGGGAAATATCCATAAGAATTGTAATGTTCCTTACTTCCGGTCATTATTCCCGAATGTCGATCATACTCAAAGTCATCCCGTGTTTTATTGATTAAAACCATCATACCAAATTTGGTTACGCGGACTCCTTCCGGACACGTTTGGGATTGGCAATTGTTTTTCATTGTGAGACCTTTTTGTATGTCCAATTTGTCGTATTCTATTGGACTTGGGAATTTCGATTATCTTATTGGAACTTCTGCATTTTATTTACAATTTGAGGGAGAAATTCAGTTTATTTGACAGAATTTTGCAAACAATAGGCATATAGACGAACAAAAAGTCAACCATAGTGGACGCCAGGATCATAATATATTTGTATATATCTAAAATGTTTATTACCTTAACCTAGGACTAAAGATATGTCTATGTTCTCCAAATATTCAATTTTAAAAAAAAAAATCAAAATCTGTTGTTTTTTACAAATTTATTTGATTGAAATCAAATGATTTAACCCTGCTGGGGTCTGAACTGATTTTTGTGAAAAAGTTAGTTTATTGCGAAAGGCTGATGATTTCGACGGTTTCTCTCCCCGACCATTAAAAACTGGCCACCATCATATAATTGTTGTGTGGCGAAAACACTATTAAAAATTCAAATGGTTTAAGACTTTATTCAATTAGAGAACATAATAGTTCTCATGCACTTACAATATCCCAGATTTATGGTTTGTTTAATCTCGTTGATTATACAAAATATGAGGTTTTATGTGAAGTACAGGGAATCTATATTGGAATAAAACTTCCTTGTCTTTTTTTTGTTACAATGGAATTAAGATCAACCAAATACGGAGAGTGATTAAAAAGATACACAACCCTACTCATATTACTATTACACCAGTTTCGCCTGAAAAATAAAAGAAGATACTTTTTCATTTCCATTGTCGTCTGATTTTTTTCAATACAAGTGTATCTTGAGAATTTAAATATCACTAGTAATCCAGATATATAATTTGTCCAATATCATCTTGATTATAAATACAAGTAATTTGAAGAAAATATGAAAAATGTCGGAATTTCTGATTGCCAATATATTTGTAGTTTGTCTTCTCTTCCAGTTTTTCAGCAAACCGTCGGCATTCCCATGAGAATAGCCTGTGCCTCTTAATAAGCCGTTCTGTTCTTTTATTCATATGACGCAGACATAATCCAGAACCATCTCAATCTGAGATGAAAAAGCTAGGCGTGAACCTTAATTTGGAGCTTTGATACACCAAAGATGTTTTGTCAATTGGTGATAATTTCATACAAGTGTGATATATCCCAGATAACTCGGATTTAAAGATATCAAATACTTAGTGTATTAACTCAGACGTATTAGTAAATATAGAGGTGGACGGTATGCATGATAAGTTCGGCTCTCTCATCCTTTTCATATTTAAAGTTGAGCTAGGAAGATAAAAAGCTTTTGAACTTTGAATTAAAAAAATGTGTACTGAAAAAAATGTTTTGAAACATTCCCACTTCATCTCCCTACACAGCAGATATATTTTTAATTGTTTCACCGGAAAACAAGTCCCACAACAGGTTTAAAAGGCGAATTAGTTATATTGTTCGTCATTGCATATCTGTACTCGCAACGTGATACGACCGAAGTCCCAGAGGCTGAATAAAACTCAGACTCTTACTTGTACTTCTGAGGGTACCGTGTCTACAGCCGTTTGAACAAAAATAAACATCTGTGCCTCGAGTGAAATTTTCTGCAACGTACAAACAGAAATGGTTAGTTCATCCATAATAAATCCAAAAGTTATTCCATTTTTACAAAGATCAAGCATCTTCAAAAGCAGAAACAAAGCGATCTGCTTCCTACTGTCATTCGACCATTGAGCCATGTTTCTTCCGGTTTCGTTCGGAACACCTTGTTGTTTACAGGAAGAAGAAACGTGGCTCAATGGTAGTAGGTAGTAGATCACTGTGTTTTGTTTTGGAAGGTGCTTGATCTTTAGTGTAATGTAATAACTTTTGGATTTATAATGGATGAATTAAACCATTACTCTGATTGCTGCTGCGTGTATTTTGTCAAACACTTCACTCTGAGTTACACATGTTGATATTTGTTGAAATGACTGTAGACATAGTAGATCTATAGTGACTATAGACAGAAGTTCAGGTAAGAGTCAGTGAGTTTTATTGAGCCTTTGGGACTTCGCGCAATTCGCGTTGAGTGTAAAGATATACAATGACGCCTAATATAGCTTTTATATCTGTTTTGAGAAATATTTACAAACATGTCTGCTGTGTAGGGAGATGAAGTAGGAATGTTTCAAAACATTTTTTTTAAACACACATTTTTTGTTATTCCAAAGCTTTTGATCTTCCTAGCTCAGCTTTAAGTATCATGATTCCTCTATAACTCCCAAAATGACCCAATATACTAGACGCGTTAAGCATATAATCATTTCATATAGAATTAAAATAATCGAAGTTATTGTTACAAGGATATGACATTCCTTTCAGTTCAAGTTATATCTTACTGTCGATACAATGACTGTCGAAATGTTGATACATTGACATTGTTTGATGAGTTACCTGACACATCCTCTGAAATGTGATGATAGCACTTACCTGATTGCATAGCGACATTACCTGGTTTTGTTACCTTATTGATAGCGCTTACCTTATCGATAGCATTTACCTGATTGATAGCACTTACTTGATCGATAGCACTTACTTTATTGATAGAACAGATAGTTACCTGATCACTTATTGAGCACTGATATAGTAGTGGTTACCTGATCAATTACCTGCACTTACCTGATTGATCACTTACCTGATAATAGTAGTTTACCGGTCACCTTGGTTTTACCTGATTACCTTATTGATATAGCGATTGATAGCACTTACCTTTGATCGATTGATAGCATTACCTACCTGATTCATGACTTGATAGCATTTACTTGATAGCACTTACCTGATCGATAGCACTTACTTTGATAGTCGATGAGAAACTTATCTATCTGATCACCTACCTGATTGATAGCATTTGATTGACACTTTCCTGATTGATAGCACTTAGCACTTACCTGATTGATAGCATGATTGATTGCACCCTGATTGATAGCACTACCTGTTGATAGTTACCTGATTGATAGATACCACTTTACCTGATTCATACTTGATTGACTAGTACCTGATTGATTGATGATAACACTTACCTGATTGAAGCACTAGATAGTTACCTGATCGATTACCTTAATAGTCACCTAATAGAATGACAGGTAGCACGTAATTGATAGTTGATTATATTACTTACCTGATTGATAGTAGTTACCTGATTGATGGCACTTACCTACCTGATTGATAGTAACCTGATTGATAGCACTTACCTGATTGATAGCACTTACCTGATTGATAGCACTTACCTGATTGATAGTAGTTACCTGATTGATAGCACTTACCTGATTGATAGTAGTTACCTGATTGATAGTAGTTACCTGATTGATAACACTTACCTGATTGCACTTACCTGACAGGTAGCACGTACTTACCTGATTGATAGTAGTTACCTGATTCATAGCACTTACCTGATTCATAGCACTTACCTGAGTCATAGCACTTACCTGATTGATAGTCGTTACCTGATTGATAACACTTATTACCTATTTGCACTTTCCTGATTGCACTTAGCTACCTTACCTGATTGATAGCATTTACCTGATGATTGCACTTACCTGATTGATAGCACTTACCTGATTGATAGCACTTACCTGATTGATAGCACTTACCTGATTGATAGCATTTACCTGATTGATTGCACTTACCTGATTGATAGCACTTACCTGATTGATAGCATTTACCTGATATAGCATTTACAGGTGATACCTGATTGATAGTAGTTACATTGATACCTTACTTACCTGATTGATAGCATTGATGGCTACTTGATTGATTGATAGTAGTTACCTGATTGATAGTAGTTACCTGATTGATAGCACTTACCTGATTGATAGCACTTACCTGACAGGTAGCACGTACCTGATTGATAGTAGTTACCTTATTGATAGCACTTACCTGATTGATAGCACTTACCTGATTGATAGCACTTACCTGACAGGTAGCACGTACCTGATTGATAGTAGCACTTATTGATAGCACTGATAGCACTTACCTGATTGATAGTAGTTACCTGATTGATTACCTGATTGATAGCACTTACCTGATTGATGGCACCAACCTGATTGATAGTAGTTACCTGATTGATAGTAGTTACCTGATTGATAGTAGTTACCTGATTGATAGCACTTACCTGATTGATAGCACTTACCTGATTGGTAGCACGTACCTGATTGATAGTAGTTACCTTATTGATAGCACTTACCTGATTGATAGCACTTACCTGACAGGTAGCACGTACCTGATTGATAGTACTTACCACTGATTGACTGACAGGTAGCACGTACCTGATTGATAGTAGTTACCTGATTGATATTACTTACCTGATTGATAGTAGTTACCTGATTGATGGCACTTACCTGATTGATGGCACTTACCTGATTGATAGTACCTACCTGATTGATAGCACTTACCTGATTGATAGCACTTACCTGATTGATAGCACTTATCTGATTTAAAGTAGTTACCTGATCAATTATAGTACTTTTCTGATCAATAGTAGTAACCTGATTGATAGTACTTTCCTGATCGATGGTAGTACCTGATCGATAATAGCTGATCAATCTCCTATACAAATATTGATCAGCCTTTTTATCTGTTTTGGCTTAGATTCTACATGGAACCTACGGTCGGTGTAACCGGTCGGCAAGGGCTGTCCTCTACCTCTTTTAGCAGAGGTTTGTGACTCTAATGTTCACCGTAATGTATATTTTTGTATGGATTTCTTAACGAAAACGTTTTGATATCTTTACTTTTTGTTTCATAGAGATATGAATTTGTTTTGTGGAAAACATTTCAAAACCAACTTCTGGTTGCGGTGTAGTAGTAAAGCACTCAAATAGTAAGTCGAAGGTCCCGAATTCGATTCAGGTTGTTGGGCCGTACCTATGACGTGGTAATCACTGTTCCCTCACCAGATGCTCGGCATAAGATGTGAAAGTTGTGATCTTATGGATTAGACCGAGGTTCCGTGTCATTACACGCGTGACACGTAAATAACCATTAGCTTAGTTCCACGGTGGTGTGAATGGTCAACAGGGGGTGCTTACTTTTCCATGGCACCTGATCTCACCTCTGAATTTCGTGTTCGTGTTTGTCCAATGTGAACCAGAAATGTATATATATCGTGGACATCAAGATTTATACTTTGGTATCTGAGATTTTATATTACATGGATCAATATTTGCGATACTTAGTCTGGTAGTGATATTAGTGAAGCATATTGGAGTGACGTAACAACAATAAAACAAAACGGACAAAGAACAAGCAAATAACATCAAAGCCTTTATCAGTATATAAGGATAAACTGTTTTTATTATGCCCAGAGAACAAGGACAAAACAGTGTATAACAACATGAAGTAACTGATCAAATATTAAATTAACCGTGCTTTTTCTACAGTCGATATGTTGCTCCCTTGTTTGCTAACACCGTGTTTTACTGGTTGGAATATTTATTTGATAACCTTTTAAACGATAACTGAAAGGCGGCGTAGGCGTAAAAAAGATACTTTGTTACGGCACAGTTATTATTATTATTTATATAATGAGGTTAGGAATCCTGTTTACGGAACCACATACTGCCATTTTATATAAAAGTCCTTTGCCACTTCTTTTAGTTGCTATACTTTTTTATCACTGGCTAACATGTATTTTTATGATTCGTATAACCTGATCTGGCGTGACAACATCGTAGATATCAATGAATTTTAGCATGTTACAATATACATATATATAGTATCAGGTAAAAATGCATTATGTGTGCTTTAAATATATTGTCAAGATGTAATGAAAGCTGTTGTCTTCTATCACTATACCGTATGTTATACATGTATATGCCTGTGGTATATATTCGACACAAGAGAGCTTAGAGCAGTCTGTCCTAATTTGGTATGAAGTCGTATGACGTTATGTATATACTATACGTGACTTTATATATCAATCAAACATCTAAATAATAAGGAATCTGTTTGAAATTGGTAATTCAATAAAATGCGAAACTAATTATCTAGCTTTGTGCTGAACAAATACGAGATATGTTGCTCCGAGCATGGGAGATATAAATGTTGAAAAAGCACGGTATGATATATCTAATGAGACAGAAACCCAGATAACTCGAGGCCGTGAAAATCGACGAAGCACGTAATAAAAATGAAGCAGACACCACGATAAGAATTGATTTGGATAGATTTAGATATTATTGTTTAAACAATGCCTTTGATGTAATAAATGTGGTTCTTATTTTTTAAACTTTCCACCCCTGCATGCCGCTGAAGCAATTTTAATGAAGTTTCGAAATTCTGTTCGCGTAAGATCGATACCAACTCTCTTTATTACTTACAACATAAAACAAAGCTAAAAAAGTCTTAACAATACATAGATATACTACAAATCCAATTTTCTTTGCGCGTAATTTCGCGAGGGCTCTCGCCCGCGAAAATAAAATTTTCGTTTAATTTTCTAACCTAATACTCAAACACATAATGCAATATTGGTAAATTACAATTAGCGGCCTGACTTTTCATCAGTCCACTTGATGAAATTAGAGAACAACGAGTGTCAGTTCATTCATGTTTATCTAACTTGATTTAGTTAATCTTCAAAATTTGAAAGACATGATGTTTAACTAACGAGAGTTTGATAAACATGATTATCAACTTACAAGGGTTGTTGAATCTGTTTTGTCATAACTGAAAAGCGCTGATTAGCATGCAACACGTCTAGACATGTCAAGCTTGGACTCTCTTGATAGCGTCAAACTTGTACGTCACTTCAATCTATTCATTCATTTGAAGGTTGGCGATGCCGTCATTTATATTTTGTGACGTCATGTAAACAACCCTGTTGGTTAATTGTAAACAATTAAAATTAATAAATGTCCGACGATTCCATTGGTTAGCAATCCAGAAAACATTCGAGTCATACATTAATGACGTGAACGGTTATTAAGCCACGCCCCCGAACGGCACTACTTTTTGTTAACATGTCGGCCATTTGCAATACACAAATGTGTTTTACGCCATGCAAGATAAAACAGGTCATCGTAGTGAAAGTGGTCATAAGTTACAGTCGCGAGTGCACCACACAACAGAAAAATCTATTAGTAACACCCTGTCTTCGATTTCAACTGGTAATTTTGAATCAGCCCCAAGTTCAAGTGCATTAGCATCGATTTTAAATTCAAGTACAGTCAGGCCTATTCCCTACTGTATCGCTACTGCAGTTAGGCCTACTTGTCCTGCAACGGGCGATTCAAAGCAAAGGATATATTAACATTCCTGTATCATTGAAAAATATTAATACTCTCTCCATGGGATTTATTTCAAATTCCTCTTTCAATAAATGTAATTTTAAAAAAGCAGCCACACATCAACTTCTCTTCCTAGATTCGCCGTGATGATGACGTAAAACGATGTAACAGTCTAGTGTTGTTCGCGGTTGTCATAACGACGCAATTAAAGCGCGACAGTTGAATTTGTTTGTTTATATTATTTGTAAAAATCAATAAATAAACACTGAATGTTTAAAAAAAAAATACCGACTTGTTTTTGGAATATAAAAAATCTCAGATACCAAAGTATAAATCAATAGAATGTCCAGGACATAAATACATATCCGGTAAAAATGGACAAACACGGACATCTGGAAACCAAGAAGTGGGATCAGGTGCCATGGAGGAGTAAGCATCCCCTGTCGACCGGTCACACCCGCCGTGAGTCCACAGTCAAGTCCAATGAAAAACGTGAGGAGTGTATTGGTACAGTCACACTTCGTCACAATTGGTACAGACGTCTCAACAACCGCCAACGAAAATGCAACTCAGCATTTCATTTAGTGAAACAGAGTAGTCGCAAACAAGACTATTATACCGACCGTAAAATTTGCGGAACGTTCATATTAAAAGCGGTTTTCGATATCCCTGTGTCAATAATTTTTTCAGCGTGTAGTTTACCTCAATATATGAAATCTTCATATGTTGTACACGCCCTGGCATATCGCAACATTTGTGAAATATAAACTCCATATACGGGTGACTGAGGGATATTACTACTTAAATGTGGAAATTTTACGATGGGAAAGCCGAAATCGTCGCGTTTGTCGTATAGCTTAATTGCTAATTTACCGTCTGTGTCTATATTAAGTAAAATGTCTAAGTATGAAGCGTGTGTGCTTGATTCTGTTATATCTTAAAATTCTAGTTCGCTGGGATATATCGCATTGACATATGTATGAAAATTGTCATTAGATATTTAAAATTTCAGGTACCACCTTTAGTGAAAAAAACATTTGTCTATGATGCTAAAAAGTCTTTCTTTTAATTTTTTATGTGGAATAGCTGTGTAAAGGGTAGAGAAGTAATAAGTTTTGATACTGCGAATTTGGGAAAACTTGCGTGCCTTCAAATTTTCTACTTTTTAAGTATCCACATCTGATTTACACCGCTTCTGGAATAAGCAACTGTACAGTATTGTTGAAGTTTCTCCTCAACGGCTGTCAATATCTTGGTAAGGAGTAAAGATAAAGGTTTGGTAGACCATTTGCTGGATCCTGCTATGTATCTTTGCTTATATGGGGTTTTATGAAGTTTAGGTATCCAACATAAATGTGGTAGTTCGAAATCGGTCTCCGTTGTAGGTATATCAAATGAGCGCAATACGGACACGTGATTTTGAAGGATCTCGTCCTCTGAAAGTGAGCTACGTGTATATGTAGGATTTCCAGAATTCGTATTAAACCCAAGTTCTTCTAATAAATAATTATAGTAATGCGCCTTACAAATAAAAACTATATTATTTGAGGCTTTGTCTGCTGGTACCAGTACATATTGGTCATGTAATCTATCCAGTTCAGTTACTACTTCTGGATCATTAAATACAGAGGGATAACGTGTTTTCGTAGTCCCCTTAAGTTTTCGAATATGAGATTTTATTAACCATCGTATGGCTTTCAGCCATTCAGACAAAGTGTCTAGTTCTACGTTTTCTGGTTTGCCCTATCGTCTGGCATAATAATGAGCATTGATTCTATATTATTTCCGTGTCACTAGGAAATGACCTGAATGAAGACTGCACATTTTTGTGTAATTCGCAAAGTGTGGTATAACAACACATGTTATGGTAAACCTCTTCTCTTTTCCAATTTTGAAAATTAACTAACTAGGAGTGACATAAACATGATAATCAACTCAATTGTTTGTCTGAAGATAAGCATATTTCATATTGTCATATTAATGTTTTGATTACATCTTTAAGAACACCCAGAAACGTGCATAAAACAAGTCATGGAGTGTAAATAGTGTGAAAACGAATGACCGAATTATATATTTGAAGAATAAATTTAGTAAAGCGAATGTTAACATGTTGGCTAGTTATGTAATTATGAACGCAACATGTTTTATCCAAATAAATAAATAAATAAATGTTGTTATGGAAATAATGTTAATAGTTTAGAATAAAGAAACTGAAGTGGTGCAATCGTTTGATTCTACAATATAAACGTACTGGTTTACACGTTATTTTGTATCCTTTCTATACATTTAGGTAAATCTCTTCCATTTGCAACAAAAATATAAAATAAAGTACATTAAAATGATTTGCCTTTAATATGAACAAAATAGAGCGGAATGTATAGAAATGCTAACTAATGTATTACGTTTTGGTTTTTGATAGTCAAAGTACCAGAAAATTGAACCACTTGGGATCCATCAACTACATTTTACATATACTTTTGTCTGAAATGTTACAATTACGTTTTCTATATAATTGTATTTTTCTGCGACGCTTCATTTTGTGCACCAGTAGCACAACTTTTGCAGTAGTTGATCGCCTCAGGAGACGAACAATTAGTTTACATCATTTGCTTGACAATTCTGATTATTGTTCACCTTAGGGTAATTGTTAAATAATTTTCCGCCTTGGTCGGTTAAATGATTAGTCAGATGCTGTGAAATTTACCAGTTGCGTCTAAGGCATTTGTCTCAGTTTGCATCATTCATCACGGCAGAAGAAATGACACAATATGTTGCTTTACTTTAAAGAATATAAAAATTTCAGATACCAAAGTATAAATAAATAGAATGTCCAGGACATAGATAAAAATCCGGTAAAAATGGACAAACACGGACCTCTGGAAACCAAGAGGTGGGATCAGGTGCCATGGAGGAGTAAGTATCCCCTGTCGACCGGTCACACCCGCCGTGAGTCCACACTCAAGTCCAATGAAACAAGTGAGGAGTGTATCCTCGTCACAATTGATACAGACGTCTCAACAACCGCCAACGAAAATGCAACTCAACATTTCACTGAGTGAAACAGAGAAGTCGCAAACAAGACTATTATACCGACCGTAAAATTTGCGGAACGTTGATATTAAAAGCGGTTTTCGATATCCCTGTGTCAACAATTTGTCAGTGAGTAGTTTACCTCTGTATATGAAATCCTCATATGTTGTACACGCCCTGGCATATAGGATCATTTGTGAAATATAAACTCCATATGCGGGTGACTGAGGGATATTACTACTTAAATGTGGAAAATTTACGATGGGAAAGCCGAAATCGTTGCGTTTATCGTATACCTTAGTTGCTAATTTCCCGTCTGTGTTTATATTAAGTAAAATGTCTAAGTATGAAGCGTGTATGCTTGATTCTGTTGTATCTTTAATTTCTAGTTCGCTGGGATATATCGCATTGACATATGTATGAAAATTGTCATTATTTATTGACAAAACGTCGTCGATATATCTAAATGTCAAATTAAAGGACACCGCTAACTTTTTCTTCTTTTGATTCAGCAGTTTCTGAATGAAGTCTGCTTCGTATGAATAAAGGAACAGGTCGGCCAATAAAGGAACACAATTGGTTCCCATAGGAATGCCGACGGTTTGTTGAAAGACCACGTCTCCGAACATTACAAAGATATTGTCTATTAGAAATTCCAGCATGTTTTTTATATCAACTTCAGTATATTTATGTGTAGAATCAGAGTGGTGTTTGACGAAATAAGTATCCTGATAGCCAATCACTAGATATTTAAATTTTCGGGTACCACCTTTAGTGAAAAAGCAGTTATCTATGATGCTGAAAAGTCTTTCTTTTAATTTTTTATGTGGAATAGTAGTGTAAAGAGTAGAGAAGTCATACGTTTTGATACTATGAATTCAAGAAAAATTGTGTGCCTTCAAATTTTCTAAAAGCTGTTTAGAATTTTTAAGTATCCACATCTGATTTACACCGCTTCTGGAATAAGCAACTGTACAGTATTGTTGAAGTTTCTCCTTAATGGCTGTCAATATCTTGGTAAGGAGTAAAGATAAAGGTTTGGTAGACCATTTGCTGCATCCTGCTATGTATCTTTGCTTATATGGGGTTTTATGAAGTTTAGGTATCCAGTATAAATGTGGTAGCTCGATATCGGTATCCGTTGTAGGTATATCAAATGAGCGTGGTTTTTAAGGATCTCGTCCTTTGAAAGTGAGCTACGTGTGTATGTAGGATTTCCAGAATTCGTATTAAACCCAAGTTCTTCTAATAAATAATTATAGTAATGTGCCTTACAAATAAAAACTATATTATTTGAGGCTTTGTCTGCTGGTACCAGTACATATTGGCCATGTAACCTATCCAGTTCAGTTACTACTTCTGGATCATTAAATACAGAGGGATAACGTGTTTTCATAGTCCCTTTAAGTTTTCGAATACGAGATTTTATCAACCATCGTATGGCTTTCAACCATTCAGACAAAGTGTCTGGTTCCACGTCTTCATGTTTGGCCCATCGTCTGGCATAATCTTCGACAGAATCCATAACTGAACTGAAATTCTGACGCCAATTAAAGGAACGGCTTCCCGGTATTTAGGGCCCCTTAAAATAAGATTTTTGAGTTTATCATTTTCAACAATAGAAACGTCGCCGGTAATGACATGCCCGATAGTATTGTATTTGAAAGGAGATGAAGCACATGAACATGTGACAGTGTTGTGTAGAAGATGGTTGATGTCTAGGCACTGCAAAACCTGTTTGTAATTGAATAGCTTGGATGATTGAAAATGATAGAAAATTTGGGTGTCTGTACTGTATGTATCTTCTTATAACATATAACTATACTGCAAATGAAAAAAGAAGCTTTACCACCATTGAATATGTGTGTCAGGGTGTGAGCGATTGAGTAGGTGATTGTTCATGTGTGCGTGTGTACGTATGCGTGTGACATATAACTCTCTAGGGTTTGAAACTGCTGTTATATTAATAAACCAGTTCCATGTAACATTTGCGACGGGTTTGTCATGGTAGCAGAGGATGTTGACTCCTTCTGGACACCTGGTCCTATCCCGTTTTGGGATTACCAACCGTTCTTCATGTTTAGTCCATATCTAATTTGTCGTATTCTAATGGACTTGAGTTTCGATCATCCATTGGTACATTTTTTTTTTACTTTTTATGCCATATCATTTGTGCTTTTCTACGCCATGTAACTGCAAATGCATTGCATATTTGAACGTTTACGCCACAATCGTCAATTTTTCAGTCATAATGCAGTGAGGTGAATTTCCGATTTTAACGAATAAAAACCAAACCAAAACTTTGATACACCGAGCGACACTATGCCTTTAACTACATATTTTGTCGATACCTCCTGGGTTCAAGATTATACAACGTTTTCCTTTGTGTTCGTTTCCGAGCTTGCCTCATTCTCCAAAGGGCTATTATGACTGAGTGAGTGTATGGGACTGGTGAATATAGAGGGGAGTAAACCTTATAATACGGAGGGTAGGTGCACAAATTGTGTATGCATCATTCAGTTTACCTAAGATGTATATAAGCACCAATTATGGTGGACCTTGGTGACAAATGTCTTGGACATGCTCTGGACAAAATGCAAACAGCAAAGGGGAATAACTGTAATAAACGGGTTGAATAATACACAATTTTTGTAAGTGGTAATCTGTCCTCGGGAATCTTGTTTAGTGGATTTGTGAATATATGGTCTGGACAAAGCTACAGGAAGGACAGACACAATGCAAGCCGATTGGTTCCAGATATGATTATGTGTAATTTTCGATTTATAAAATCGTCAAGAGTTAGACTGTTGATACATTGTATATCATATCATAATTGTGTTAGTCTAGAACAACACCAAGATGGATATATTAAACTAGAAGTTTAAGAGTTGTGTTTATCACAAATTGGTTATAACTTGTCTATCCTCCTACATTATATATGAAATTCTGATATTCACATCCGAGATCAACAACGTATGTTTCCATACACCAAACATAGTATATAAGTAGCCTACACCATTGCTAAATCACTCTCGCAAGTAAAGTGGCAAACTTCCACACAAAATTAGCGCTAAGGCTCCAGTAGGGCTCGAAATTGCACTGATAAGAGGTGAGACGCGCCATAGGTTAACGCGCAATGCTCTAACCACTCGACCACAGGGACCCGTATTTTTCACATTTGAAAACTGATGGATATTGACGACCGAAAGTAATTATAGACAAAGACACTAACTGTTATCGTTAGTGCTGAAGTACGGCGGCACTGGAATAAATAACATTCGAACGTGCAAACTAATCGACCATATACATGTATATATCGTGATTTTGTTAGATATTACACCGGGTCGATTCCTTGTTCTTGCAGAAGCTGTTAGCGATTGCTTTTTCACTATTGACCATGTTACTATCCCGGCAGAGCATGCACACGAAATCCTTTCCGATTGAGCTCTAACTGGAGGTCAAATGAGTTGACCTCCGGTCAAATGAAATTTTTATCATCCTGCACTTAAAGCGAAGCCTTATTTCACATGTTTAAAACTCAAAATGCAGTGCAATGCAGATATATATCACAAAATGTTTTGAATATTTAATACATTTCCGATTTTACCGCATTTAAAACCAAACCAATGGTTGATACGGCGAGCTACACTATGCTTTTAAAAGCGCAGGTTGTCGATATCACCTGGGTTCAAAATTATATAACCTTTTCCTCTGTGTTCGTTTTCAGACTAGCCCCATCCTCCACCAATAAATGCTATCTGATTGGTGGAGATAGAGGTGAGTTAGGACTTGTGCGGCGTTGAAACAACAGATTCGTTATCTAGAATCTGATCTCATTATTACCGTTTAACTTTTGATTACATGATTTTCCGATGACATTAAAATGTCAATTGCTTTAAAGATACACCACAGATATGACATGTGATCCATGTGTATCGTGGTATTACGATGTGATGGGGTGATAAGTGTAAACAATCTATTGCTTCTTCATGTTAAATCAATAAATGTTTATAAATCACGCAACAGAGACATCGAGAAATTGATTACGCATACTGATGTTAATTTTCGTAAGGTCTCCTGTGAACTTTCAGCAATTTATTAAGAGGGAAACTAATGTTCTATGTGATATTTTGTTTGTTGTGTTCTCTTAATTTTTACTACATTCATTCTTACATGTAATATGAAGACGGTTGGACGGTTTAATATTTTGGGCAAACAGTATATGTGTTTAGAATATGATTTCTATGTGTAACTTTTCACCCTTGCGTCAAATACCATTTTCACAGGTGAATTTCAAATATAAATAAGTACGGGTCCGGCTGCCCCTTTCGGTTGTTGATTCCTATAACCGGCTAGATTATTCATAATTAATAAAGACAATCAAACTTTAGACTAATACAGTGCTGAAATACATGTCCGCAGGCCTTAGCGATGGGACACTCGAGTACATAAATTGAAAACCCAGTCAAACACTGGAACAACAAGTTTTATTTGTCACACATTGTGTCAAATAAAACAGATACTAAACTAAACTAAACTAAAAATACTCTTACTCATATCGCATTCCTCCCAAACTAAAATCTGAGAATGAATCACTTTACTTCACCGCTCCGCGTCGGGCAATAGTCAAGACCTCGGGTGCCAACAAAATTACTGTTACCCTCAGACTCAGTCAATTATTGTATACTGTTATTTACTCGATATTGGAATGCCTATAACTGATTAAAACTCTTTGAAAGATTTCTTGAATACCATCTACTCACTCAAAAGACATTATCCAATTCTATCAAATTCGTTAATCGGATTCTAATCGGTCGTTTCGGAATTATTTCAGCTTTATTTTACCTGAAAGTAACGTTTCATAAAATTCCAAACAGGAAAAGCAAGTCTTATATCTCTTGCAGACCCACAGCTGGTGTGACCGATCAGCAAGGGCAGCTAACTCCTCCATGAAACCTGATCAAATCTCTTAATTTTATCTATGTTTTTAATATTTTTTTCATGAATTTATTTACCATAGACGTTTTGATAAATTGTACCAGAAATGGGCCTCTTCGAGGTGGTAGATGGTAATTGGGTACCTAGCAGACCCAGGCTAAAACACAAAGTATAGGAGATGACTAGGCCCCGAAATGCACGACATACATGTCCCATCGGTGTATGAACACGTCCTGATGCCTGAAGACCAAGTTCCCAGCTATGGGTCAAATAGTATCACTGCCTTGTGATAGGTTTTGGATTATTAAAGGCTACGGGAGTAAACCCAGACAGCAAACCTGAAAACGGGAAGGCCAATCCAGAGAGAAAATCCGGCTCACCAGGGTGGATGTTTGAAATGTGACTAATAACTTAATCCTAGAAAAGAACAACATTTTACAAAAACAAAATAATGAAATAAAAAGATAAATTATGAGAAAAAGAAATATATTCTTATAAATCGGACACCATTTGTGTGGATTCTTCTACTGGGTATTAAACGGAATAGAATTTACTTATCAATTGTTATCCTGGACCAGGCACTTAGATTGCTCTAACAATATACATTGTAGGCTACCTGTACGAAAGAGCGATGTTAAATTACACTGGAATATCATGTGAATAGATTTTATCTCCAAGAACAACACGATGCTGTTTCTTTGAGATACATGAGTTAATTCGATACAATTTGGCAAGTTTTTTTTTCGCGTGATAATTTTCATCCCTACAAATCACATTGCTGCTTGATTATAAAATGATTTAATAAACTGTAAAAGAATTCCTTTGTATAAAGAAATGTGAGAAGTCTTCGGACGCTAGACATTTATTTCTTTTCGACATTTATTTATTTATTTATTTTTGTCATCAAAATTGAAAATGTTCTTGTTTTGCGGAGGACACATTAACCAACAACAGTCACATAACCTTGGAAAACACATTCGTTATCAATACGTATATAAAAATCACAGACACCAAAATACTAATCATCATGAATTTGAGAGGACACGTATGTCAGGTTTGCAAAGGGATTTATACTGTGCCATTGCCTATATGTTGTTGTTTGACTATACATCTGTAGATATTTAATTACTAAATGAGATGATGTTACCAAAATAGAAAGTAAAATTAATATCCCTTGTGTTTTGAAGATTTACAAACTATTTTCGTTTATCACGATGGTTAATCGATAGCTTAATCCTTGACGTACTTCCGTGTAAGAATAATGAAAATAAGATTAGTTTATAGAAACATAGATATTTTTCATCTCCTGGGTGGAGTAATTGTTGCAGATATTATATTGACTTTTGATAAGGGTGATAGCTTGATTTATCAACCCCCAGTGAAGAGATATTCACCTAGGCCAACGGTAAAAAGTATCAAAGGTAAACAATTGTTTTATTACATGATTATCTTACCTGACTGATTTATATTAAAGCAATTTTAAAAAAATAATGTCAGTTACTTTCAATGATTACTCTAGTAAAGAAACGTAGTAAGATGTGAAACAAAACTCATGGCGTTGGATTGTTATATCAACCTACAAAGGTGGATATAACGATTGAGCAAAAACGGAAGGTATAAAAAAAGCCATCAGCATCTAGAAGATAATACATTGACCAACAACAGTCACAAAACCTTGGAAATCACATCCGTTATCGATACGTATATACAAAACACGATATAACGATTGAGCAAAACCGGAAGGTATAAAAAATCATCAGCATCTAGAAGATAATATAGTCATATAATGATATCACATATTGCTCATGTCACAAGTAGACATTGCAATTAAGACAATCGGTAAAATAAATAAATCATCTAGTTAAATGACCAAGATGGAAGGGTGTCTTTTTTTCAATAACTCGAAACACGTCATTTTCTAGTTGGATATAATAATGAACTAAAATTAACAAGCCACGACTCATTTGATTTGATTTGATTTTTTGTTTTACGCCATACTCAACAATTTTTCAGTCATATGATGGCGTCCAGTTTTTATTGGTGGAGGAGAAACCCCGATTACCCGGGTAAACAACACCGACCACCCGCAAGAAAACTGGCAAACTTTCCCTCTTTATTCGAAATGACCTTAGTTGGATTCGAACCAGAGGTGAGAGGCCTTGTGATTTAAAGCGCAATGCTCAAACCACTCGGCCACGGAGGCCCCGCCACGACTCATGAAAACGTGTTTTGAAGAACGTTCGTTACCTTATGTGATGTCATGCTTGTTTTTGTATTTTATATATTACCCACGCACAAAAAATTGCAATTTATTATTTTAATTATTTTATTTTCAATGCAAGAAAATGAAGTATTTTAACATCGTTTCTATCTCATTTTATTTATTCTTCGGTTTAATTCAGGGGTATTATATCTATTATTCATTGTCCAGGTAACGAATTATTCTATTAACGGATCTTTTTTTTTATATTGAGAGAAAGTTGTGATACAATTATACACTCACCTTTCAAAATGACATGAACCGTGTTAAAATACACGTGACAAATATTAGGGTATAGTGATTAATCGTTTCACCCCGAGGTATCTAGATGGTATGCTCCTTTCTAATGTTTAGTCCAGTCTTTTAAGGCATCTTGGGTTGAGAAGTTTAAGTTTTGATGAGAACATCAGGGTTCTACCAAGTATGTGTGCGTAGAGTAAAAGCACGCGAATAAAGAAAGTCGTTATCTAGAAAAACAAAAATACAAACGGGCCCACAATCTACAAGATATACAGTCAACTTCGCATATAACGAAGTGGAAGGGAGAAAGATTTAAACCTCGTCATAGCCGGATTTCGTTATTCGGATTCAAATAGTATGATGTAAGAAATACACTGAGAAAAAATAATTCCTCGCTATAACCGGTATTTCGTTATATTCGGTCTCGTTATAAGTGGAGTTGACTGTATTTAAATTATATAAGATATTTCGAAAAATACATATGGGCCCACAAAGATACAAAGATGTTAATTTTACGATGTATTTTAATTTCATAATATATTTCACACAAACAAAATCATACGGGCCCTCAAAGATACAAGTGTATTATCATTATAAAGATAATTGTATTCTAATTATATCAAATACTGCAGTTATGACAGATATACAGAAGGCTAATTCAAATGATATACAATTAAATCAGTAAGATTTATGGAACAACAGAAATCATTAATAAATCATATAAACAAGATATTATTATTGATTTATCTGATTAATTTCGGAAAACCTTACATTACTAATAAGTCTGGTTTTACTGGGATATCTACAGCTTAAATGGGCATTATCTTTGTTGTTTTTTTTTCAAAATATTTTCTTTCTTTTTCACTACTTAGATTGGTAAACAATAACAATCAAGAACTATACACATGCATAAACATTCTTGAATTACTATATTTTTGTGACAGTTGCTTGAGAAACCCAGTTTGGCAATTATTCGTTTGCAAATAATTAATTTGACCTTACTCTTTGTATTTGTATCTGACACTGGGACTGGTCTTATTTTCACAAAGTATATAGGAATATAAGAATCTATATGCCTCTGTATATTTCTTATTTGTTATGGTACATCACTCTTAGTGGTAAAAAGAAAACAAAATAAAGTTTAAAAAACAATAGCACAGTCGATGCCACTTACATGCTGGTGAAATAATTATTCATGTTGTGATTCATATAGAGAACCAGATTTAATATTAACTGTGATATATACCATACACGAAACACGACAAGAGTTTTACTATATTACCTTTTGGGTTATGTTTTTGCAATAATTCATTGGCAATAATGGTAAACGTTGGTGTGCAAGTTATCTCCAATAATATAGAAAAGCACAGATACCAAAGTGAAAACCTTAAGGATGTCCAGGATATAGATACAAATCTGGTAATATTGTATTAATTGTATCAATGTATTAATTATTATTTATTGAGTTTTGAGGTCAATATATCGCGAAAATACAACCTTAACTCTAGCAGGGTGCAATATTTGATTAGCTGTGATATAACTTCAAACTAATATGTCGTGTATGTAAAGTATACAGAGAGAGAGAGAGAGAGAGAGAGAGAGAGAGAGAGAGAGAGAGAGAGAGAGAGAGAGAGAGAGAGAGAGAGAGAGAGAAACACACAAACACACGTATGTGTATATCCTAACTTTACAGTCCACTTAACCTAATACCCTGTCACCTATTAAACACAGTATCCCATAACTTATTTTCCTACATATGCCATTCGACTGTATACGATGTCATCCAGCGCAATTAATAGAGTTATCAACGTGTTAATATATATGGCGAAGACAAGAATAATATACATCAATACAAATGTCTACAAATGGATCGATTTGTCTACACATTTGATAATTTGTACTTCCGACATTTTTCTCTGGTCGAATGATATTTTGCACAATTTTCTTTCGAACATATACTTCTTGGTGATTTTCACATTTGACCACTTGGGAACATAAATATTCCGCTGATCGATAATGGGATTTCCCTATGAATGAATTTGACGAAAATTACACAAATTATTTTCGGCATCTAATTCAAAAAATCAGAAGATTAAGAAGGTAATGACTAAACAGCTGTTAAAATTATTATCTTAGGGAATTGAGATCTAGACGATCGTCTCTTTATAATGTTAAAAAAATTCTTACGGTCACGATTGGGAGATGTGTCTGTTTGTTTACGACACACAAGGGAGTTATTGCGTATAGAGTGCGTTCATCACAGATATTTCATACAAAGAGTATCAAAGTAAATATGAAAAATGATATTATGTACTGCAAGAAGTAAATTGACATATTTCAAATGTTGTTGGTGCGCCAATCAATTATATATATATATATATATATATATATATATATATATATATATATATATATATATATATATATATATATATATATATATATATATATATGTTTATATATATATCTGTGTGTGTGTGTGTGCGTGTGTGTGTGTGTGCGTGTGTCCATGCTTGTAGGCGTGCGTTCATCTCTTCTCTGAATATGGTATGGTTTGTATATATCTGCTCAAAATATTAAACATATTTCTAATGACAATGGCACATTATTTATAGACTTTTGACAGTGTGTAGTAATCACGGGAGGGTAATACTCCCAAAGTTAATAGCTAGCTACATTCTACGAGTTATGGGTAAACGTAGAAAGAGCTATGTTACAAATAAAACTCGCAATGCTTCAATTGAACGTTGATAAATGTCAGACTTCTTAAGAGCTGATATAAAAATGAAATGCAAACTTATTTTACCTCCTGTATAGCTGAACATTACCTTGATCATCATTTTTATTTGTAATTAATTATGGATACAGCAAACAATTATATATCATACGTGGTACCAATAATCTTTATTTTTGTTTACACCTAATATGGAAATAATTTAGTATTTTGCATCAACTCTTTCTTTAAAGTACGTGTATATGCGTTTCGAGCCTCGAAATGTCCTCCATCTCATAGTAAACACAGGTCAATTGGTTATTGTTTATGTTATTTGTAAATGTTTAAAAGTAGATATTTGTATCCACGAAATCGTATAAATCCTTCTTGAACTTAATAATACCACGACGCTTGAACTATAGCTATACGTTTACACAAACAATATGTACTGTATCCATCAACGTCACACTGATATTGTCAATTAATAATAGAGAAGATTACAGTTCTGTGTTAGAGAATTGGGGTCAAACATGAGTGATAATTGCGATGTCTGTTTCGTTGATATCTCTGATATAGGTAATCCCTTAACCAGCTGTTGTCGTGTTTCAGCTTGACAGGTAGATACTAGTCGGTAAAACTGTCTCCAAGAAAGTTGTGCACAAAGCTTGGTCAGAAATTGGCCGTCATGTCCTGGGTAACTGGAAGTATTTATCATACAATTAAAGGAATACTGTTTACTCCTCTGCGTTTTGTCCACTACCGGTGTTTTTTTTTTTTTTTTTTTTTTTTTTTTTTTTTTTTTTTTTTTTTTTTTTGCGTCCGTCCCCAGTCTGTCTGTTCGCCCGGTTAAGGTTTTGTTAAACGTTTTGATTTGCTCAAAAATCAAATTATATCATGTCACGTGATTGCAATGTTAAAGTCATAACATTAATATAGATGAAACTAAACGCTAAATGCAAAGTCATTAAATGAAATTTGGGGTACACGAGTAAGTTCCTTGTCGAAAATTATGATTTATTTGATCATACAGTTTTGCAATATGTAAATCGGTTTGATTTGAAAGTTTAAAGAAATGCGTTAGTGGTTTAGAAATGATCAAAGCAATTAACACACGGTCTTTAAAAATGGCGTTGAAGTTTTTAGTTCATTTAAACATCATTTGAATAGTATTAGCCTAATATAAAACAAGATTCACAACATAAAGTGGGAAACAATAATTTCCAAAAACCCATTTTGGCAAAATAATGTCAGGGGTATGATCCAAATTGTTTTATATCCCGATCAGGAGTATGTTCCAAAGTATAAGTACTGTATCTTCCGGGTTGGAGTATGGTCAAAAATATTATTATTGTATATCCAGGTCAACAGTGTGTATGGCACGCCAAAATCACATCAATGCGTTAAACCTTGTTTTTCACAGTAACCCATATTAACTGGTAAAAATAGGTTTAACTGAGAAAAAATAGGTTTAACTGCACCAAAATCACAAACATGAGTTAAATAGTTTTTCTCAAGAAAAATCTAGTTTAATGGAGAAAAACTGGATTTAAGTGCGCCACAATCGTATTGATGAGTATTAATATGATTTTGGCGCAATTAATCTTAGTTTTTCTCAGTTAAATTAAATTTTTCTCCAGTTAATGTGGACTACGAGAAAAACTAGGATTAACTGGACAAAAAAATAGGTTGAACTCGTAACCCACTTTTACAGGAGAAAAAGTAGGTTTAACTGAGAAAAACTAGGTTCATTTCGAGAAAAACTACGATTAACTCATTACTGTAATTTCGGCGTCCTTCATTAGATAAACCTAAATTTTCTCAGTTAAACCTTGTTTTCTTCAGTTAAACCTAGATTGTCTCAGTAACCCACATTGACTGAAGAAAAACTAGGTTCATTTGAGAAGAAACTAAATTTAACTGCATCAGAATAAAAAAAATGAGTTAAATCTAGTTTTTCTCGAGAAAAAATCGTTTAACTGAGAAAAACTAAATTTAACCGCGCCACAATCACAGTAATGAGTATTTGGCGCAGTTTAACCGATTTTTTCTCAGTTAAACTTAGTTTTTCACCAGTTAATTTAGGTTACGAAAAAAATTAGGATTGACTGGAGAAAAATTCGGTTTTAATCGTAACCCACATGAACTGAAGAAAAACTATATTTAACTGGGAAAAATAGAATTAACTGGAAAAAGCTAAGTTTATCTGAGAAAAACTACGATTAACTCATTAATGTGATTTCGGCGTGCCATAAGTATGGTCCAAAATGTATTTAATTATTCCGATCAACAATATGAACCAAAGTATAATTAATGTATTGCGGTCAATAGTATGTTCCAAAATAATTAATGTATAATAATAATAATAATAATAATAATAATAATAATAATAATAATAATAATAATAATGATAATAATAATAATTATAATAATAATGATAATAATAATAATAATAATAATAATAATAATAATAATAATAATAATAATAATAATAATAATAATAATAATAATAATAATAATAAAAATAACAGTAATAATAATGATAATAATGGTAATAATAATAGTAATGTATTGTGAAGTAATCGTCAGGCATGAATGTCAATGACCAATGACCGGAAATGATATACCGGAACCATTTAGATTTTTCTAATTGAATTCATGTCCAATACCCGTGGGCGGATCAAATAGAAAACGGGACACCTGGGTCATCTGCAGTAATATACATGTGTTCTGTTATACTTTGATGAATTCAAATGTTAAATGTCAAACGGAACTATTTCCACCTTAATGATCTGAATTCGTGTAAAGTATGAGAGCAATTTGCTTTAATCAGTTAAATGCTATTTATACAACTTCGGATAAGTTCTTGTAAACTTTTGATTTTGTAAAAGTGTCAATAAATTTTAATCACCTAAAATCCTGTGCATCTCTCAAATGATCAAATATGCAAACTTTTTACTCATAAGTTGTTGTCTCAGGGATATATGAAATCGCATTTGATGTCAACATTTCTCAAATTTTACGATTGATATAATATTCTTTTTAACAACTTTTACTTTTGATGTCCAGGTAGCGAGGCACTTCGTGTACTCTCTTCCCATTAACGCAATTTGTTTCGACTGTGCCTGCCAGGCATTTGTGACTTTATGACGGCCGTAGATTATACGGAACCGGATACTACGACTTTTTCTAACAGTACGCATTCCCTCATACTATTAATATATTCTACACGTTTCGCTGTCTGGAATATTTAGCTAACTATTCTAAGTAAAAACAGAGAAGTGCCGCTGAAATTCCAAGTCGACGAAATTCCAAGTCCATTAGAATACGACAAATTTGATATAATAACGGTCTAAACATGAAAAATGATTTAGAATTCCAAACGGGATGGGACAAAATTTTCGGAAGAAGTCAGCGTCTTATGTAAGCATGGTTTATCCTACCACAAATGTTCCATGGAAACCTAGGAATCTCCGTGACCGAGTGGTATGAACATCGCGCTTTGAACCACGAAATCCCTTACCAGTTTACTTGCGAAGGCCGGTTGTCTTTTTCCGGTACATTGTAACCGGGTTCTCTCTTCCACCATTAAAAACTGATCGTCACCATATAACTCAAAAATTGTTGAGTATGACGTAAGACAACATTTTAAATACAAATTCAAATTCAAATTCAAATACCATGGAAACCTCTCGAGTTCGATGAGAAGATCAAGCAGCTTTTGAATCGTCTATTAGGATTGTGGTCATACGCTATATTGTATTTGATTTTGTTTGGATTTGAATGCCGACTTTCAAGTACCCAGTCATTACTGGATGCTGACTTTCTATGACACCTGATCTAAGGCCTAAATTCTGGGTCTGTGTTTCACCAATATTACACATATATTTGTAAATTGTTTTCTGGACTTCTTTATAACTTCGACATTACCAAATCTTATCTGTAAGTTGATTTGCACTTCGGTAACATCTAATTATTTTGTACTTAAGTAATATTTCGAATATATAGAACCTTTTAAATACTAAACACATCAAAATCTAAGATAGTCATGTTTAAGTGGTTACTAGGTTATTTGTTGGCCCTAATATGCTATCACGTTTTGCTTCGGAACTTTAAATTCGAATTCAACTGTTGAAGTCTAATTGACGCAAACGATCGCCTTGAGCATTTTCCTGCGCCTTTTTTGAAAACTATTACTTTGGGTGGTATTAGGTATAATGTTTATAATATCGATACAGCCAGTTGGAAAATTCGACCAATACTGAGAATTAGCAATATTAGTAAACCATAAGTATGCGAATACAAACATTTCTTTAAAATTCGCTGAAACAATAGATGAACTAATACGGGTGTTTTATCTCAAAGATCAAACAGTAATTAGACTTTCTATTTCATATACCTAAATAATTCAATTTGCCTCAATGATACTAAATTATATATATCGATCTACCTGATATACGATTATTTTATATACAGTGACAAGCCTTTTAGTGATAAACTGATCTCAAAGGAGTATGACAATTGAATTATTTTGCTGATATGGCCCCATCTGTTTATAATTTATAAATTATTTTTTGGATGATGACTTTGTTAAACACCTGGTACCGATTTGAGTTTGGTTGAATACGACCCCTGGCAAGAGACACGAATGCAAAGAATAACATAACTCTGACTGACACCTGATGTCACACTCATATTCCCCCTATATGACGCCTGTTTTATTATTTTTGTCCACTATTTTTGCAGTTTTTGGTATCCATGTATTTTACTTTACCTGTCAAGGAAAATCCTGATGGCAATATGCCAGTTTTGCTTTGGTTTCTAGACGACAACTGTGACCAAATATGTCAATTTCCTTACCAAACACGTCAAATATAATTATTTAATTATTGAAACTTGTAACTAATATCTAAATACATTAAAATTTTGGGTGTTATTTTTGTGTAATTATGTATTGAATTCAAAGTATCCTGATTAATAAAACAAATGATTTAACATCGATAAGATGCAAAATTATGAAATATGTTTTACGTTAAGCATTATAATTAATTTTGCCTAATATAATTCGTGACTAATGAAATTTTTGCATGACTGCTGTTTGAGGAAATGGTTGATTCATTTACAATATGACATACTTTCAGAGCTATATTTGAATCTCTTGCAATATTTGAGATCCTGCCACAAGAAATGTTCAAGAACCAATTTATAGAATATGTGCTATTTTCGCAGAGTAAACGGTTAGTAATGAGCTGGAAATTAATTGTGTGTCACCAGAGCACATACTAATTGGGCTCAGAGGTACATAGTGACAGATAGTGATTAATTAGTTTTGATAAGTTTTTATTTATTTTTGTTGCTTTATTATAATTTATTATTTTAATCATGTATTTTAAATTTTATCATTGGATTTGGTTTTGATCAAACAGCGTAAGATTTTAACAGACCAGTTAAGTTAACTTGGTAACGGGTGTGTAAATGAAGCGATTATATAAAAATAGAGGTACTGAAGTGTTAATCGTAGAGCGATTAGTGGACGTATCCCGGGCATCAGCATGTTGGTAAGTATGTGAAACAAGAAGCCCAACTGAAGTGGTATTCATACAGCGATTAGTGGACAAATCACGGACATCATGATATTGGTAAGGATACCAAACAAGAGGCCCAACTGAAGTGTTAATCGTAAAGATCACAATTCCAAATATCAATACAGCGATTAGTGGACATCACTCGGACATCAACATGTTGTCAAAGATGCAAAACTGCGAACATATCCATCAAGAGGCACAACCGGCCTTAACTGTAAGCTAAGTGCAATAACACCAGTGATGGCTCCTTCTGGAACTAGCCTCTTTTGCTCCACACGTGTTATGCGACTGAACATGCTACAAGTTTCTGCCAAGTTTGGTTAAAACTGAATCATGATTTTTCAGCAAAAGTGCAAATGTCTAAAATTTGATGATAAACGTATATTTTCTGTTCACGTTGGTGCCTGTGACCTTGGCTTTTGACCACCCCGTGTGTGTCCAATAGTCACTGCTTGTTTATTATTCCACGCACTTCTTTACGGCAAATACATTGAAATCAATTTTATTTATATTTACAAGCTGTTTATGAAATCATTAACATGCAACCTATATTAGCTAGGTGGTAATGCATTACGTTTTAAATAATATATCACTTAGAAATATGTATTAGTCCCTAAAATTCCTCTTGTCAAAGATATCATTTCGAAAACAATGACAGTTAGTGAAATAGCTGCTAGTTTTATTAATGTTTTATATCGCTTCCCATTACCACCATCAATAATTAAGTATGTACTTTTCTTTCGAGATAGGCGATGATGCAGCGCTTTGAATCTTTTACAAAATCTAATTCGACAATACTCTACATTTGTGAAAAGATTTTAATTATGCAAGCATGAGATTAAATTATTTATGTTTCTCCGATATTTGGTATTATTGCCATCTTTTGAATAATTTTATGTTTGATAACCTTTGAAATGATTGTAATTTACCAAGTACACTTGTACTTGATTAATTAGCTTCACAAATGAATTTATCTTGATTAGAATTGGATTATTTTCTCGTGATTTTGCGTGGGTATTCTTTTCTTTTCAAATGATTGATCTCATTTCAAAACAATCAGTTACAATGTGATTGTTAGATTAATGATTCTGTCCTTTAATGTTCCAGTATACATGCACTTTCAATTCTTTATCTAACGTTGTAGATTCCAAATCCTAATTTATTTGTTAGTTGTTGTAATGGGGTTTTACGCTTACTACACATTTTTTTCAATGAAATGTTTTTTTTAATGCTGAAGGTGAAAATCCGGTTAGAATGTACCCAGAAAAACTTCACCGCCATTCGTAAAGTAAACTGGCAATTTTTAAAAAACTTCATAACATTACTACCACTATGAAGTGAGCGAGGAGGATTATTACCTCCAGGTAAGAATATTATCAAAGTGATAAAATATTCCATTGATTAATATAAAATATTGAGCAATCGATAACCGGCAAATGAAGAAAAAGTATTGTTTAAGACGATATCTACACATTTTTGTCATTCGGTCCTGAAATCATAAAAAGTTATTTCTGGGCGTATGTATTAGGAAATATCGAGTGTATATTAAACAACGGATTCCTCAATGTATAGTTGTTAGCCCAGAACAAGCTAAACAGCCTATCTATCGAGGTAAAAATTATGATAACACCATGTCATCTGTACCTGTGCTCAGTTTTAAATACATTATGATAAGTACAAACATTGTGTTGATGACAAACCTTTATGTCATAAATACTTTTTAAAAGTCGTTCAACGACCATTGTACTAAAAGATTCTAATGTAGCTCCTACGCACCCACCATATAAAATGCTATTTATGCAAATAAATAAAGTAATTAACATGTTGTAAAACCGAAGTGAGATAGCCCAATGTATAAGAAACGCATCCATTAAGCATCAAAATAGTTTATTTATAATAACATTTATATAATAATTAAAGATTTAAATAAGAGATAAACAGCAGTTAACATTTTGTCCCATCCTCAACGAGGAAAAAATAAAACTTTGTACTTCACAACATGGAATAAAGAAAATACAGGTAAATATATCAGAGACAGCCCAATCATATCTGTCATTTCAAGTCAAGTGTCATATTTCAAAATGAAAAGTCCGTTTAGAGATCGAAGTGATCTGGTGTCATTTTTATTACATGCTAAATCTGAAATACATTAAATTCGAAATGAATCGTAATGCAGAAATATATGAAAATAAAAATATTTGATTGAATTATAAAGCAGAAAAATATGGCAGAACTAGATTAAAAGCTAATCATTTAGAATTGAATTAGGACAAATATGATAAATCATCTTTGAAAAAAAATTAAATTATCGTATTTATATTTCGTAAATCAACATCATTTGTAAATTATAATAAGTCTAATAATAATTGTCCTCCATTGAGTCTTTTTTAAACTTTAAGGTAATACATTGGAAATATTCTGAAACCTATGTAAAGTCAGAAATTTAGTGATTAGATTTTGAATAACTGATGTGGCTAGTAATAAGATGAAAGGTCAAGTGTTGAAGAGTCTAGCTTATCAACCTGTATACATACATTGACATAAATCTCATGACAACTTTTGCCAGTAAAAATTGTACAATATTAATTTTTATATTCAGTGACAATGTTTTTCGATCAACAAAACAAGTTATAGAACGTAAATAAATAATGATCAACCAGCCATACAACTGACCTAGTCTTTTATCGTCTGTGGTTCTTCTCCTCGTCTTTTACAAGAAAACAAAAGTGCTTGTCCGTGTGATATAAGAGAACACGGTCATATTAAAGCTTTGATCAGAGATGATATATTGATAATCTTTAATCTGTTGGACTGCAATATCATAGTTGCTGATAAAGCATTTTCTGTTAATGCAAAGATATTGCTTTTATCACAAGAAATTATCGTTAACATGGACGAGGAATGAACAGTAATGGCAACATTTCGCAAGGCTTCGGACATGAGCGTCTCTAATTAAGCAGCAGTTTATAAAATGTCCAAGAATATTAAAATTGATCGGAATTCTTTTCTGTCTATACAACCATTTCCTGAAAAAAAGGTAAAAAATCACAAATATAATGTGGTTTTTTTTAACATCAGTTGACATATAAATAAAAGTAATATAAATTCGCTGGCAATGGTTTGAGCTAAAAGCAACAGAAAATCAAAACCACATTTCTGTGTCACAATTTATTTTGAGAAAAAATCAGTGCCTCTTGGAAATCTATGTACTAGTATTTTTAAAAACATCATTTCCAAATGATTTTCCGGTAAAATTCAACCCATAGTGAATTAGAAATTTACAAGGCATTTTTATATGGATCCGCTACTAGATTTTTTTTAATTATGTATGTTTGCTCTTACAGAGAGAGAGAGAGAGAGAGAGAGAGAGAGAGAGAGAGAGAGAGAGAGAGAGAGAGAGAGAGAGAGAGAGAGAGAGAGAGAGAGAGAGAGAGAGAGAGAGAGAGAGAGAGAGAGAGAGAGAGAGCACCAGGTAGCTAAGTATTGCTACAGTAAAGTATACAATTCTATAGATGAGACACCAATTACAGCGAATGGTACAATCAACGTCCCCATGCAGAAAAAATGTAAGAGAATATTCAAGTGACCTTTTATCTATGACAGAATCGTATCGATATCAGTTCGCTACCATTGATGTCAAAACTCGTTCAACAATAAAGTTAAAAAATAATCACTATCAATACTGCATTATCCGGAAAAAGAAATTGATTTGTTCATCTGTCATATGAATCAATTAAAATAAATCAATTCAGTTTCATTTCTAAATGCACTCACCATTAAGATCAAATAAGTCAAACATTTTTGAGACAAACATCCTTTTATCTTCGTATAAATTAGCATGGCTTCTAAATGTTCCTGTGAACAATCCGTACCAGTTCCCTCGTTTGTGGAATCTTTGTCCCGTCGTACCTAAAATTACACAAATATGAATAATGATTAGAAGTCCAACTAATCTTATTTCATGGAAAAAAAGATTCCAATTTGGAGAGTTTTCCCCACAGTATTTCCCTTAAAATCCAGGTCCGTGGCTGAGGCCAGTGCTTATTGGTCCGGCCCAATACCCTGTTCATATTACCGAATTATCCATCGGGGAATACTCGGCAGTAAGTATATTTTGAAAATTTGCGAAAAGTTTACATTGGTGATAAACTATCAAAAACTCGGATGCAAGCTCACAAGAAACTGACAAAAGTCTTATTTGTTTGCGTTAAAATCCAAGCCCTTGGTAGGTCATTGCTTGTTGGTCAGGACCGACATCCTGTTCAAATGACTGAATTATCCGTCACAGATTATTCGGCGTCTTTTATATTTTAAAAGGATTGTATTGGTGATAAATTACCAAACACTCGGGTGCAAATTCACACCATACTGAAAAAGGTCCGATTTGTTTGCCTTTTACCTACATTGTTGTAAATATTGTCAATTTTGTAGTGCCAAACTGACAATCGAAGGTTATCTTGGTACTATATGGTATTAAAGTAGTAAAATGAAATTTAGCGACTTTAATAATTATATTGTTAATTTGGTGCGCAAACAAATTTAGTCTTTTCGTGTTCAAAATAGGACACTCCACAAACTTTAGCAGCCCTTTGTATATTTTATATAAAACATTACATAATTACATGGCAAATTTGAAAATGTAAAATACTAATTAAATTCCATATTCTTTACCAGGTGACAAGAAAAACATTATAAAATTAAACATGACCGCCATTATATTGATATGATGAGCTATGATTCAAACAGTAGTACCAAGTTAGATAACGAGTGAAATTCGGTTTAGCCTGTACATCATTTTTACTTTGTAACTGGTTGCTAATGCAAACGCAACTGGGAATGGCTGACTTGAAAATGTAAACGAAAACACATTCAATTTCCAAAATCTTATAAATGTAAAAATTCAGTATCAAACACATATTATTCATAATCTCTATCTGCTATCGATGAATCTCATCTAGCTTAACTTATGATGTCTTATTGACAAAAATGATCGTCCGGAGCAAATGTTTTACTCTGTGGTAAATCTATAACTTTGGTATTGGTAATCATATTTATAACTATTTGTTGTACTTTGAAATTTTTATTTCATTTGATGTACACTTTAGGGCATAAAATTCTTGTTCCTCATTGACAACATCTGTTGGCAAGTTTTGCTTTTCACCATTCAATATTGTAGATCTTATCCTATTACAAAGAACTTTTGTTTCTATTGTATTCAGAAATAGGACCGGAAAGTCTCGGCACGTGACCATTGCGAGATTGCGAGAAAAACAACTTTCGGGCAGTAACTAAGTAAAAAGTAATATGTCATTGTTAAAAAAAAATAAATAATGAAAATAAATATTTACACGGATCTGTATCATTCGGATATTAATAGCCCGAACCTTTTTCTTCAAAATCATACCAAAGTTACATCTGTGCAAGCTACACTCACACGCGGAAACGAGTTTGCATTTCGTTATTCTGTTAGTATGGGTTATCTCCCGTAGCAGTGAAACTTTCAAGTAAATAGTATCGAAAAAAACTGATTATAACTTTGGGGAAATTAAGTAAGGTGGTTAAATAACATATCTTAAACTTTATATATCGCTGATCATAAAGAGTAAATTGTTCGGCCGTAGGCAAAACAGAGGGGCATTGATTATCTGGTTCCTGGAAGTCATAAACCGGAAATGAATATAAACGAGGCTTTCCAGCCCTATTGTACTCTAAATTACAGAAAACTTGTGTTTGAGGAATACGCTCGTTGGTTATCTGTTTCAATTAATTATTTCATAATATACTGAGTCTGCGGACTCACGGCGGTGTGACCCTACGACAGGGGATGCTTGCTCCTCCATGGCACCTGATTGCAACTCTGGATTTCAGAGGTCCATGTGTGCCCATTCCTCACTTGGATTGTACATTGTATCATGTACCTCCTTCTGCTTTATTATCTGTGGTTTTTACATTTACCTGGGTTCCGTGATAAGATTGCTGGTATTGTTAGAAAGTACTAGTTTGGAAACGAATAGGTATATCATTGTTTTAATGAAGTTATAATAGAGACTATAATTACAATATAATACAGTTATCTTGAAAACAATAAATAACATATGTTTGTTTAATATCTATAGTGTCCAATGTTTCTTTACACAAATACCTTTGGTATTTTTAAACCTCATCCAAATTTTAAAATATCAGATACCAAAGAATAAATCTTCAGGATGTACTGGACACGTATACATATCTGAAGAATATTGGACAAAGGCGGACCTTTTGAAGAAAAACATTAACAGTTTTAAAACGTTCATCGTTCAATTGATTTATTAGTGGATTGTCATCTAAGAATGTATTTGGTCTTGTCATGTGTAATCAAGACTAATTACAGATATATGTTCCAGTGGAACGTACGGATGGTGAACGTTATTAAGACTTATGTATCCTATATATAATTCTGACGCAAACTGATGTTACGTGATACTGAACAATGAAACTTGAACTGGATTTTGAATTCCTGAGGTCATACGATGTAGCATGCTATGACCGTAAATTAATTGTTTCTTAACACCCCAATTGAAAACACTACTGAAATCTCCAAATAAAAAAGATAAATAATGTATAGAGAACCATAACAAAGATGGTAATTATTGACCATAAAAATTGTCCATCGTGGGCGTTGTTTGTTGTTATGTAATAACTGTATTCTTTTTTCGTTTGGTGCATCAATTCCCTTTAACATGCGCGCTATAAAACAAATCTTTCTATAAGTTTATCTATCTATCTATCTATCTATCTATCTATCTATCTATCTATCTATATAAAAATTTCAGATACCAAAGTATAAATCAATAGAATGTCCAGGACATAGATACAAATCCGGTAAAAATGGACAAACACGGACCTCTGGAAACCAAGAGGTGGGATCAGGTGCCATGGAGGAGTAAGCATCCCCTGTCGATCTATCTATCCATCTATCTATCTATCTATCTATCTATCTATCTATCTATCTATCTATCTATTTATTTATTTATTTATTTATTTATTTATTTATTTATTTATTTATTTATTCATTTATTTATTTATAATGCATATAACATGTATTTTACGTTTGATGATATGTTGGAGCCAGACATTCCACATTTCACACTTGTTGTTGTCACTAAGATAGCCCTCATTACCATATTACAGGAGCTGATATATAAATATTGTTTTTTCGTTACTTTTTAAATCTTCTATAAGACGACAAGTTTGACTAGTCGGTAGGAGATACATACCTCATCCACTGAACCTGCTTGGTTAGTACATTCTTAAAATTGACACCTAAATAATTTTTATTTTATTATGTAAGTACTTATTTTGTTCTCAAGTACATGTACCACATTTTATATTATGTAGTTTGTTTTATTAGATGTATCATTTGCAATGGTGTTTGACTGTTTTTCATACGGAACATTCATTCGGATAGGAACAATTTTCGACTACGATCAAATGAAAAAAATAAGTGCTAACACGAACATCTCTCAAATTCGCCAAGGCAGCAGAAACTATTAGCATTTTCACACTCTATCTAAAATACTTCATTATACCTTAGACTTATAATTTATTGTAACGAGTAATTTGATTGGCTAACTAGAACACGTTTTCATTTGGAGAAAACGTCGTATCGTCCTGGGGGATAAATATCATGTACTACAACTTCGGGTGCCTCGTCGTTTTTGCTGCCGGAGTTATCTTTCTTTTATACGACAAAATAGAGGGAGCTCGATTTTGCGCAGACGCGAACAAGAAATTAACGCCAAGTATAAAGAGGTGTCACCGGGCAACGGGGTGAATTTGCCGATTTTGAGAAATAAGGACTCGGCAAACACCACAAAGTGTACAAAATTAGTAAGTACATGCTACAAAGATTATAAAAGCGACTTTGTAAACACGGAGTTCGAAGCTATTACTGCTCATCAAAACATCATTTTGTGTCCAATATTGAGTGCAGTCATAACAAATAATACTTCCATGTATTTACAATTTATTGCGTAGTAGTGATGGAGATATTTTTCTTTAATGTCAAATGTGAATACAACTGCAACATATTAAAGTTTAACAAATTTTATGATAATAATTGCAAAATTTAAAGATTGAGGTATTTGTTTTATATTCAACGTTTTATCATTTATATTACTATTTACTCTGTTCGTCCAGTTATTAAGGCCTATAAATTTAAATACAATTTGGAATTAAGATGAAATCATTTTATCAATTGTTGGTGTTTGGTATTAAAACATTGAAATATATTTTCCTGATATTTTGTGTGAATGAACCTCTGATAGAGGAACACATTTTTCAACATTACTTTAGTGTCTTTATTGTATATAAATAGTCGGTTCGACTAAAATAAAATGATAACAATTCATCGACACGATATTGTCTCGTGCCTGTTGGGTAATGAGTTGTTCCGACACTATATAGAAGTTTTATATGGACCTCTAACATGCAAAGTGTCGGGCGATGACATAGCTAACTGCGAATCAGTTAATTAGAAGACTTGATGAATCCTAAAAATGCTATATAAAAGTAATAACACTCATTTTAATACAAAGATGTAACAATTTCTACTAATTATTTAAGCTTATATTGAACATAAGTCAGGTGATCCATTGTACCTGAACTTTAATGAGTGATGTTTGCTTCTAGAATCAATACATGTGATTTGTGGAGATTTACAATGCATCGATTTAGCGTCATCTAAAAATCATAAAACAAGGACAAAGAATTTAACTGCAAAATAAATACTTGTTTTCTGTAAAAACCTTGAATTTGGTTTTTATAACTTTGTCAAGCAATAATCATTATAAATTGATATTTCTCGTAGATGTTTTTCAAGTGTATAAACGCTGTTCATTCTGTATCATTTAAACTCTGTATTTAACTGTATTTTGTACGTGATATGTAACTATTTCAAATATACCATGATATAATTGTTTAAGGCAATGGAAAAGAGTACATAGTTCGGACACCTAGTTGGTGATAGGATGGAGTTGTTCTAGACATTCTCCGAATCACGTTGATCAGCAAAAAGTACGGTGTATAGTCATTCTGGTATTTCTGATGCTTTTCTATCGGCTTACAAAACCTTACTCTTTCAATTTCCAAAAGCATTTTTCATTCACGTTTCAGATATTTAAATGTGCTCATCCACGCTCACTAAATTAATGCTTATTACATATTTTCAGAGTAGTAAATCACGGTATACAAAATATGGAACCAAGCATTTGATTTGGGAAACATATATGATACAGGAATTGAAAGACATGCAGTCAAAGTTCAAACTTACCTTTATAATTTGATTGAACATTGCTCAAATTCGACTCAGAGGATTGATGCCGTGAAGACTTCATGGATGGAAGGTAAAAGCTATAGGTTATTCCGAATAATGACAAAAGAATACAACACCAATATATAATGGTACACTGTTGCATATCTGCAAAAGAAACAAAGCATATGTCTTAGTTTCGGACTTAAATAATCCCCAATGTTTAAATTATTGTCACATTCTGCGTTCAATTTTTGATGTTGATGCAAATAATTTACTTCCCTACCTGCCAAACGGTTTATGAAAAAAAAAATCTATACATAATATAGACAGATGTTTCTAATACTAATAACATTTTCCAAACTACAAATATAAAAAATGTTTTCATGTGACAGCCATAAAAGAGTTGAAAATAAAACCTGTGGGATAAATGGCGGTGTGGCATTTACCGTCATGTTATGTGAAATGGTAAAGGGTAATGAAAATGACACTTACTGAAATGTATCACCATGTTGCAGAAACAATATATTTATAAAGATCATCACTTCACGTTGTAGATGTTATTTGATGACACTTAGTGAAATGTATCACAATGTTGCAGAAACAATATATATAAAGATCATCACTTCACGTTGTAGATGTTATTTGATGATACTTACTGAAATGTATCACCATGTTGCAGAAACGCTTTATATATAAAGATCATCACTTCACGTTGTAGATGTTATTTGATGATACTTACTGAAATGTATCACCATGTTGCAGAAACGATTTATATATAAAGATCATCACTTCACGTTGTAGATGTTATTTGATGACACTTACTGAAATGTATCACCGTGTTGCAGAAACAATATATATAAAGATAATCACTTCACGTTGTAAATGTTATTTGATGACACTTACTGAAATGTATCAACATGTTGCAGAAACAATATATATAAAGATCATCACTTCACGTTGTAGATGTTATTTGATGATACTCACTGAAATGTATCACCATGTTGCAGAAACGATTTATATATAAAGATCATCACTTCACGTTGTAGATGTTATTTGATGACACTTACTGAAATGTATCACCATGTTGCAGAAACAATATATACATAAAGATCATCACTTCACGTTGTAGATGTTATTTGATGACACTTACTGAAATGTGTCACAATGTTGCAGAAACAATATATATAAAGATCATCACTTCATGTTGTAGATGTTATTTGATGACACTTACTGAAATGTATCACCATGTTGCAGAAACAATATATATAAAGATCATCACTTCACGTTGTAGATGTTATTTGATGACACTTACTGAACTGTATCACCATGTTGCAGAAAAATTATACAGATAGATCATCACTTCACGTTGTAAATGTTATCTAATGACACTAAAAACGTATCACCATGTTGCAGTTAAAAATGTATATACTTTAAAAGACATCACGTTGTAGACGCACAATCATTATTCATACGGCGGGTGTGACCGGTCGACAGGTAATGCTTACTCCTCAATGGCACCTGATCCCACCTATTGGTTTCCAAAGGTCCGTGTTTGTCCATTTTTACCGGATTTGTATCTATGTCCTGGACATTCTATTGATTTATACTTTGGTATCTGGAATTTTTTTATATTTGTATATAAACACGGCTTTTTAATATATATTTGTTTTTTCTTTTAATATTCTTGGTTTTAGGTATCATGAATAACCTTAAGTTCCCAAGTTTGGCAGTTGTTGAAGGAACAGTCAATATTTAACAGTCGATATGCAGAATTAAGTCTTAAGAGTGATTGAAATCGGAAATAGAGGCTTAATCTTTCGCTTACAAGATGAATGGTATCAATAAAAACGACAAACACAAGAGCAGGTAGTATAATTATCTCGATACAGGTAGGTGCTGAATACAAAATGCAACCGTCAATTACATAATGACATAATACCGTGTCTTAAATGTCAACTGAAATAAATACGTACAATACTATTTATTTATTCATTTTCTTTTGTTAACGAATGTTTCACACCACTATGTTGTAAATGTTATCAAACCCAAGCAGAGACAAACATCTCCGGTCACTTTTTTTAAACAATTAGGGCAGACATTTTTTTAATCAAAATACCATGTCACATGAGTTCATTTGTACAAACGATGCATTAATGTCACTCATCAATGTCGAAAAAGTTTTGTTTCCACAAGGTGTTTTCTATATACACAAACACTTGAAAGATCAAGGCTATGTATATAATATAGTTTAAAATAAAAACGGAGATAGCAACCGTAAATTACGTGAAACATTTATTATTATTATTATTTTTTTTTTTTTTTTTTTTGGCCTAAATATATCATTTTGTGTTAAGCATAACGAGATGGCATCGAAACATCTTAATTATGAGAATTGCTGGTTTTTGAACATTTTGAATATTAAATTTTAAGTAGATAAAAATAATTGAAATGCATAACAGTGATAAGAAAGCTGCATAAAGAATTTGAAAATTCATATTAAATGAAAATTTTAAAATGCTGTAAATCATTCAAATAGTATAATTATATTTGATTCTTTTTCAACATCTAATACTGGAAATTTATTTGTCTGCATTTCTTTCAATCTGTCTATCTGTCTATTTATTTATTTATCTACCTATCTATCTATCTATCTATCTATCTATCTATCTATCTATCTATCTATCTATCTATCTTATATGATAAGTAGAATTAGACTAATGTTATATTTACTTCACCGAGTTTTCCCATTTCTTAATTTTCCCTGTTCAATACGTTTAGATAATGTGAAATGATAAATACTATCTAAGGGTTCGTGATATACAAACAGTGAATCAAACAAATGATATTATATAATATATATATATATATATATATATATATATATATATATATATATATATATATATATATATATATATATATATATATATATATATATATATATAATTATAGACAGATACAACATTATAACACCGATGTATTGCTATGTATTTTTTCTGTGACTCATCAGCCGTATTTTATTATACTTTGTCATATTCAATCACTTTGTTGCCTTTCTGGACATCAAATTACTCTCATTGGTAATATAGATGTGTAAATATCAAACATTTTGATTATTGAGTAAATTTTGATATGCCTTTCCTTAAAGTAACATCCGATTGATCTCTTTAAAAACGAACCAGTCAGTAAATGAAATAACAAGACATGTACAAATGATCCGATATGAGTAATTCCTTGATATGAAACATAATAAAGATTGTTCGCCAGCATGAGAGCTTATTATTGCTAGAGTTTAAATGTGCCATGACTCATCTCATTTTTCCGTTCAGTCACCTGTTGATGCATCAATATAATATTTTCGACGCTGTATACATTGAACGATTAAAATAATTTATTTATCGATGAGTATGTTACAGTTATTGGCATCATAATATCTAAGTTGTTAGTTTAATCATTCCGAACCTGTTACAAGACAAGGGTTCAGTGGTAAATATTTCCCCAGGCAGACAAATCTTATATCAGATATGGGCCATGACAGTTAACTATATATTTCTTGTTTTGTTTTACAACACATTCAACAGTTTTTCATAATTAAGTAGCAATATCCCAAAAGTAAACCTCATATGCAGTTTATATTTCACAAATGAGCCGATATGTCAGGGCGTGGTCGACATATGAACATTGCATATACAGATGTTAACTAATCGCTGACAATTTTTTGACACAGGGATATCGAAAACCGCGTTTGATGTCAACGTTCTGCAAATGCGATTACTTTGTTTCACTAAGTGAAATGTTGAGTTGCCTTTTCGTTGGCGGTTTTGGGGACGTCTATACAAAAATAAACAGTTGTGACGAGAATTCGTTCCTCGCGTATTTCATTTGGACTTCGGCGGGTGTGACCGGTCGACAGGAATGCAAACTCCCTCCTCCATGGAACCTGATCCCACCTCTTGGTTCCCAGAGGTCCGTGTTTGTCCATTTTTATCAGATTTGTATCTATATCCTGGACATCCTAAAGATTTATACATTGGTATCTGAGATCTTTTATACTGTAGTTCGTTGGCCTAGAGATTGTTTCAGTTGAACGGTTTTGGCAATAAATTAAGGCTGAGTGTTTTGCCTTGTCGCATACGTTTGAATAATATTTATCATTATTGTTTTAAATTCGTCAATATTTTCTTCACTTGTATTTAGATGTCAACGACTGTAGGTAAAGTATTACAAATTTTGCCTTGTGCTATGGGCTGACACCAATGCATTTAAGATTCTTTTACGTGTCACGCCTTCCACGACACGGGACCTCGGTTTTAGTGACTTTCATTTCGTATGCCAAGTGCTTGGCGTAGGGAAAGTCACTGCCATTGTTTTGGTCTTTAGTATGAACCTGTCGGGAATCGAACATAGGACCTTCCGATTGCGAGTCGAGCGCTCTGCTACTAGACCACCTCAAGCAGTACTTTGAATTATCATATATTTATGCAATAATATGTATCCCAGAATAGCTAACAGTCCAGATTTTCGGTCAGTAAATCATCTCGAGTATTTTAACTTTCGTATTATGTTTGGAACCCTTAAACAGTTAGGTATTATGTTTATAATATTTATAACCACTGGGTCGTTGACACTGCTGGTGAACCGTTTGAGCCCCAGATGGTGAACCTAGTACCTCGTATTTCGGTATCTTTTGATATATTACTATTTCGCACTGTAACACCATTTAAATTCTAAACCTTAGGTAGTCATCTCTTTACAATGGTAACTCCTAGGCGGGTTTTGGCTATATATTTTGATTTATTATTTGGCTTTGTATGGTACCACTTTATCTTTATACAAAATCTATTTGTACTACCTTCCCAACCGTCATTTATTTACAAAAGATTATATGTTGGATAGAGAAATGTCAGTACATGGTAGAAAATGTACTCTGAAGGATTTTGTTAGGAATATTCATTGTTGCAAATCTAGAATAAATATTGGAGACAAAATTGTAAATCTTGGCCATTTTACAAGATGTGTCAGCAAATCTCGGAACACATATATGATGCATAATTAATGAGATTACCATTTAAACAACTTTGTATTATATAGGGATCAAAAACACTTTTACGGTTTATGTAAACATTATCGGTATTTCTGTGTTTTTAATAATCTTCATCTTAGCATTTTTTGTCTTTAACAAAATGATGTCAGAATCGTAGATACTATTACTTTGAAACAATAGGAAAAACATATACGCCATTGATACAGAAGTAAACTGAATGGATTTATACAGCTTGACAGAAATTATCGTCTTGAACATTTCTTTTGGCCTCTTTTGTAAAATTAAAATTTTGGTATGTGTTAATATACTTATTACGACACTTCTTAAATTTTAAGCTCCTTTTTAATTATTGTTCCTCTTAAGTGGGGATGACTGTTTTAAAAATGCAAATCTTTATCATCATCATCATCATCATCATCATCATTATTATTATTATTATTATTATTATTATTATTATTATTATTATTATTATTATTATTATTATTATCTGCAGTTAAAATAAATATATAAAAAAAATCTCGGATTCCAAAGTATAAATCTATAGGATGTCCAGGATATAGATATACATCTGGTAAAAATGGACAGACACTAACCTCTGGAAACCAAGAGGTGGGATCAGGTGTCATGGAGAAGTAAGCTTCCCTGTCGACCGGTCACACCCACCGTCAGTCCATAGTCAAATCCAAATGAAATGCGTGAGGTACGTCTAAACAACCGCCAACGAAAAGGCATCTCAACATTTCACTTAGTGAAACAGAGTTATTGCAAACAAGACTATTATACCGGCCGTAAAATTTACGGAACGTTGACATAAAATGTGGTTTTCGATATCCCTGTGTCACAATTTTTTCAGTGAGTAGTTTATATATGTATATGAAATGTTCATATGTTGAACACGCCCTGGCATATTTGTGAAATATAAACTTTATATGCGGGTGACTATGGGATATTACTATTTAAATGTGGAAAATTTACGGTGGGAAACCCGAAATTGTCGCGTTTGTCGTAAAGCTTAGTTGCCAATTTCCAATCTGTGTCTATAGGAAGTAAAATCCCATGAAAGGAAAAACAGAAGTCTGTTGATTTCTTGGAGTTGGTACATTAAGCAGTGTTGTATAATCGGTATAACGTGGATGTTGCACTATAAACCACTTTTAACAATTACATGAGAAAAAACAATTCATGGGATTTACACATTCGATACAATATGTTAAAGTCATGTCGATAATGTCTGATAACAAATCAGAAATAAACATTATGGGAATTTACATTACGTGCTGCGCTACAAATATGCTGTCGGAACGTGCGTAAATGTTTGTCATCATTGTATGACGTTCCCAGCATCCCGTTTTGCTGACAAAACCTCCAGTTGTACTATTCATCATGGTGTGCAACGTGTCATTTGAGTAAATAAATTATATATTGCGTATGCCGTTAATGAAAATGGCTATTTGATTAAAATAGCAAATCAATTTGTATTTCGTATAATTTCCTTAATTAGAAATAAATTATTTCTTTATTGTTATTTGTTTGTTTCATTAGCGTTATCAGATCCTGTCAAACATGTATCCTGAATGAGAAAACACTTCGTTTACATAATGCGATCGATGGCGATAATATGTTGATGAGAATGAAAATGCATATGATTTAACGGAATGCTAGAGCTCGCGTCGCAGGCTCTAGGACTGTGTCTCAGGTCGGAAAATTATCAAATGTACCATGACCTGTATATATAAGTATCCCAAATATTTAACATGGAGAAATATTCTGTGCTGATATAAGTGTCCATTACCTGTTTACCAAAACCTGAGATTTTAAATGAATAAAAAGAATCGCTAACAAAGTGTTATCAATTTAAAACGTCTATAAGACAACGGATACAAACATAATGGTCATTGGGCGACTACATATATTCCCTGACTGATCGGTGAAATATGGCAATACGTATCTTTGGTATTGTATATGTGTTACTTTGGTTGTCATCATACCAATCCCAAGTTTACGAGCGGATCTTTAGTTACATTGTAAAATTAAGATGACTATAATTTCCTTTTTTGGTTTGGACGTTTTTGCTTAATGAACGTTTTACAGTCATATCTCTGATTCATACTTTCACACTTTTTACGTTTTGGCTTGTAAGTAGAGTGTAAAACATGACGAAGTTTTGTAAAAAACCTTTTTCCGAATTTTTACACTAGGGTACACAAAACCTCATCATTACGAGTTGATGGCAAAAAGTAAATTTAACGGTATAATGCACATCCATTAAACAAGTTATTTTGTATTTTCCAAAAACCATACATCGAAGAATGTTACATTTATGGAATATAAAATGAGTAATGCTGTTTGAAAATCACTAATTAAATTACAAGTTGAACTGATTTGAGAATCGTTAGTATGGGCTTTTGTATTAAGTCAAAATGAGTGTATCAATGATTGACATTGGAAATTCAGGTGTATCAATAACACTGAACAATTTGTAACTCTATCTTCCCACTGATACTTTAATGGGAGTTGATCTACAATCGTCACACGAACTGCAGATGGAATTGAACACTGCTTGAAGGTTAGCGAATCAATGCTAACGAATCACTCGAAAACCAGTTAGACAGTTATACGGTACTTGATTTTAACAAGTTTTAGCTGCATGAAATAGTATGCCAAATGCAATTATAGAAATGGTGTCATCCAAAATTAATATTTTTGCTACTTTAACATGTCAATAGGTCATTGCCCGTCAACTTCAAAACACGCGTCGATTCCGAATACGATTTCTGTGTAGGAGATAATTGATAAAATTCATTCCAGAATCTTGATCCAGAATAGATATTTAGATATGGATTTTGTCCAGAGATTTCAAAAGTGACGTTAGTGTTTTTAGAAACTAAAATGGCAATGAGTGATTGCATTCAGTATGCTCCATGAATCAGGGGATGCTTTAAATCAATACACTAAAAGGGGGCCAAAATAATTGTATTTTGGCAGTTATATCAGTCGATCCATGATAAACGCAAGTGATTATTATGTTTCCATACACTAAACTATACCAAGAGTAACTAAGCTTAAATGAGATCAGTTACAAATCAAGTACAAGGAAAGTCATCAGCATTTTTAGTAAAATTATAGACATGTCAAAATTACATATATCATTTTTAAGCGTATTGAGATTCAAGATACTTGTACATAAATCTGGTAGACAAGGACAAATACGAACCTCCAGCAAGCATTATTATTCTCTATTAGTTATCAGTGTTTCAAGATATATTTCACCTTTAGATCATTTTTATCAGTACGGTCTTAATTTTTCTTTTTACTCGAAATCGTTCATTAATTGTCTTAAAAAAAGGTTAACAACAAATTGTTATAGATTTGTTTTCATAAAAAATAGAATATATATAAAAGTAGAATATTAAAATAGAATATACGCTATCATAGATGAACTTATGCACAGAATCTTTTCACGACTTAATTGTTTTTCTAACATTTCTCATGAAATACAAAATATCAATTCCGTGATAGTTTATCGATAAATGTTTATATTTTGTCACGATATTGAGAGTTCTCGTGATTTATTTTTTGTTTATTGTGTTGTTTAGAGATATATACGTACACTGCATAAAAACGTCACTCGGTGACCTTATTTGTATTTATCAGTCGTCATTATAAACTTGGGGATGTCAAAACTCCAGCCACGTTACTTTCCGTAGAACTGTTTTATTACATTTGTCGAAGGAAAACTCATATTAGTGTGGGTGATATTGTATTTATTGCATTAAGTCCGGTGTTACAGATCTTTATTTGATTTTTCACGTCGTACAAACTTTCAACACCTATATTTCTATGCCTTATATCATACAAGGATATAAATTATTTTCCAATAAGACAATAAGCCCGTAAATAAGCGATCACAGTGAGTTCTTTATCGTAAGGAGGTAGAAATGTCATACGAGCTGTCTATATGTAGAATAGAAAAAAATCTGGAAATGGAAATGGAAAAAACAGACGGTCTTTTCTCATAATTCAATCTACAGTCACGTGATTTATCATAATTGCAAATGATTCCATAGCCCTACTAATTTAAAGAGAATTAATGATGCAACAACGACTAAGCTTCGCTCGCTTGCTCTTAATGGTAAGAGGGTAGTAATATATACAAATACGTAAATGAGCTTTCCATACCTACAAAGCGATATACTTTACTGACAAAAGTCAATAGCATAGTTCGAAATGTGTTACACTTCAACTACTGTTAGTTACTTTACCATATTAACGGAATGATCTTGGCGGAATTGAAAATAATGCGTGAATAATAAAGGGTTAATACATTTATATGCCCACAAGTGGCAAACTTCCATCTCATTCGGTATTCATTATTGTACTTCATGTTGAGACAATTTCTTTATTTTCAATTTGTCGATTTTTAATATACTTGGAATTTCGATTATCCATTGGTTCTTCTTCATTTTTAATTTAATTATTACATATATTCACAGATAAAAGAAGAAGGGTAGCGTTCACTATCTGGCTAAATGTCATTCTATAAGATCATAATGTGTATGTAAAGGCTTAGATATTCATTATATTGACGGTATGAATGAGATCTTACATCCGGGTAACTGGTAATATAATGTAAAACTAATGCAGTTCGTATAAAATTAATATATATAAAAGAATTATCATATAGCACAATATTATTCCTTCATGTCAAATTATTTTAAAACTTCCCATACTTTCTGCTGTCGCAAATACATAATTATGAAATGTTCATTATTATCATTAACTATAAGGATTTTCTTGAAACTTGATTGCATTTAAATGATTTAGGATATAATACATTGGCCTTCCTTTCAGTTATAAGATACTGAACTGGTTTTACGACATGATATATATTTGTTTAGTGGTTAGGCGTCATTCAATTAACAAATGTAAAAAATGAGTTTAATTAATTTATATTCCGTATTCATTCTTACAACGAAATACATCAATGAAGATTGAAATCTTCATGAAAACTCATATTTGCAATAATGTTCGTGTAAATAGTAATTATCATGTAATGTTGCTATTTGTACATAACCAGTCACACAATCTGGAAAAATGCCATTAATAACCCATGAGGAGCGCGTATCTATTCAGAGTATGGTTTGTAACAAAGTATCCTAGATTTTAAAATCTGATGGTTTGTAACAAAAATATCCTAGATATTTAAATCTGATACAAATAATTGCAATTAGATAACAATTTGACCTCGATACCATAGAAAATGATCTGCCGACATCCTATTGTATTAGAATTTCTTAAAAATTGACATCTACGTTGTTCAGTCAGTGTTCAGTTCAAGATGGCCGTCCGCTTATTAACTGCTAATTTTATTTTCTCAAATTTCTTGAATCTAATGAATGATAATCCTTATAAAAATCACTTTTCATCAGATCATAAACGACAACTTTTCTTTCGCAATTATAAAGTGGTGACCAATTTGTAATGGTTGATTAGAGGACCAGATAACAATATACACAGGAAGAGATCACTGAACGTCCGCAATTAAACTGTCAAACTTCCTCACAAAATCAGCTTAAACCGGCGGAACTCGAACACACGCAGACCAAAGTGAGAGACGTCGTGGTTCAAAGAACGATGCTCTGTCAAATCGGCCACGAAGGATATCTCTCTCTCTCTCTCTCTCTCTCTCTCTCTCTCTCTCTCTCTCTCTCTCTCTCCCTCTCTCTCTTTCTCTCTTCCCCTCTCTCTCTCTCTCTCTCTCTCTCTCTCTCTCTCTCTCTCTCTCTCTCTCTCTCTCTCTCTCTCTCTCTCTGTATTTTCTTTAATACAGATAATCTTAATATAACTATCATTTATTTATGCAAATCTGTTCGAAAAATACTTTTATCGGTTTTAGAGTTTGTAAAGTACTTGTATATGATCCTGGCTATATACGTTTTGCGATGGACAATGTACATCAATATATAGTTAGTGTATCCAATAAGTATTTTCCAATAAAAGGGTTAATCATTATACATATAGTCTAGTCCTGCACAAGACATCAATTTATGTTTTCCATTTGAACGAAAACAATGCATGAATAATCGAGAAAAAATACCTGCACATGGTATAACAGAGAAAGACATTGTGTTTTGTTAATAGCATGAAACCGATGTTGACGGGCCCTAGACTTCAATTTTGCATATAGATGTTTATTAGAGTCATCCGACTTCAGGTCAGATGACCCTATTGTTTTCTTGATTTTTCTTCTGATTGTTTGCTCAATTTTGCAGCACTTTTACAAAATAAAAATATTTAGATCTTTTTTTTTTCATTTGTTCAAATCCCCCTCTATGTTTCGAGTTATCCCCCTTTTCATTTTTTCATCACCAAATACTCGGTAAATATTTTGGAAATACTATTCTAGTCGCTCATGCAATTTTTAAATTTTGATCAGAGTGTCCTATGAAAAAAGCTTGCATAGGGCTGAAAATAGCAGACAATGTCATATGCTCAAATCAGATTAATCTTAAAATAGATTGAATAAGAATGCATTTAGATTATTTTTTCTCTTTTTATAAACGTCTTTACATCATTGAAATCAATTTTATGGGAACTTACGTGATATATCTGTTTTTAACTTGTTTATCATAAATCTTTAATGAAATCTTTTACATTTTACTTCTAAGACCAAACCATAATATCAACAAATATTTCTTCATATGACCGCTCAGTACAACAATTATATTTCGTCTAAAACTACGAATCTACAACACTACGACATTAGCCGATTTTCATGTACGCATACACAGTTAAAAAACAAATGTATGTCAACTTATTAATCTACTTTTGATCTTTCGTCCTATTCCTCTGGGAAATTATAATGATATAGAGCTTATTTAGGATTTTCGTTTTTATACTTATTAATTCGATAAATTTATGTGCTAGTAAAGGGTGTTGGTCGATAAAACTTGTGATAGATATGTCAAGAAATCAATTTCACTGGAACAAATGTCAGTGTCACTCAATGGAAATGGTTGGTATACATTAACTCATCGTGAAAATGTTTGAATTAGAAAATGCTTAAAGGTTACGGGAATTACTAGTAGTTTTGACTCCACTTCCGCAAAAATGAAACAGACCTAGCATATTTACATATTAAGCTACATCGTAATGCAGACTTTTACAAATGTAGGACTGTCCCAGGGGTAATATAAAAATAGAAATGAAAGGCCATTGACCTTAGTCAATAAGCACGTAGCATTCAACGTGTATATACTGTTTGCATGGTTGGCAATGTGTATACTCCTTTAACCCATTCTAAAATACAATTATATAAAAAATAATCGGAGTGGAGTATCTGATGTATCTGTCAAAATGTAAAGTCAATGGTTTTTCAACATATCAAAATAAACAGAAAAATAGAGTGGTGCCTGCTAGGGCGCCATGAATATTTATCTATCACCTAAACGGCACCCAGACTGACAATAAACGCACTCTGACAAGCTATCATTCGTTATATTTACATATTATAGTTTTCAAATAAAAATAAAAATAATGGAATCGAATACCCCGCCTTATACGTTATCAGTCTCATTACGATGCAACAGCTAAGTTCAAGGTACAACAGTAAAGTATAGTGTTTTTCTGAATGAAATATCTTGGTGTTACGTCATGTTATGAATATGACGCTACACCATTGTGTGACGTCCTATGAGGAACTTCATTTATGCTACTCACTGACAAATTATTGACACAGGGATATCGAAAACCGCGTTTATTGTCAACGTTCCGCAAATTTTACGGTCGGTATAATAGTCTTGTTTGCGACTACTCTGTTTCACTAAGTGAAATGTTGAGTTGCCTTTTCGTTGGCGGTTGTTGAGACGTCTGTACCAATTGTGACGAGGATACACTCCTCACTTGTTTCATTGGACTTGACTGTGGACTCACGGCGGGTGTGACCGGTCGACAGGGGATGCTTACTCCTCCATGGCACCTGATCCCACCTCTTGGTTTCCAGAGGTCCGTGTTTGTCCATTTTTACCGGATTTGTATCTATGTCCTGGACATTCTATTGATTTATACTTTGGTATCTGAAATTTTTATGTTATATCTGATACAAGTTGCTGTACTTCAAAAAAGTACTGAATACGTGGACTATAGGCATGTGTTTCAAACAGAAACTTGATAGATTCTAGGTTGAAATAAAAAGGTTTTAAAACATTTTTTTATCTTGACACATGTATAAAAACCATTACAAGTCTTATTGTAAATTGTAAAAGCTGTAATGATATATAATGGATATCGATTATCTTCATTGTATATGATCTTAACCGTACGTTCAAATTCAACAAGATATACAATCTTTAGAACCTTTATTTTTTCATATTTGGTGAAAACTATTAAATGTACAGTTGGTTATGTTGGGTGACAAATATTTGATCTATGTTGAGCAGAAAATATTATCTACGTGCTCACGTAAAACCTTCAAGTGTATATTCTAAGGCAACCATTTATTCGACATACTTATTGATACGTTCTGTTAATGCAATCTACTAACTCAATTGAAAATCATATAGCATAGCTCTGGCGTTTGATTTCGAACTGATTAACTGGACATCTAGCGAGTACTCAATCAAGTTCTGTTCCTATATTTTTCTATTGCTGATTTATTAAATGAATCAGCAACAATGGTGGATACAGGAAACTTTGAAATATGTAAAATTTTGTATGACCCGATGGCGAAATAAGGGAGGCTTGGAAGAGTTTCAAAGCCTACCCCAAAACTTTCAGGTTTTATAATGCATTTTGTGTTTCCTTTGCAAATATTGAGCGCCGATTTTAGAGTCAGAAGTTCGGCAGGCGCAGAGAGAACATTCAGTAAAACAAGTCGTCCGATCGAGTACACATAGTTTATTCCCTACTTTTTATATAAACGATACCGATTTTTAAAAACTGAAAATAAGGAATACATTTCCCAGCGGTTTGCCTTACCTATTTACATATAATTTCAGAAGTGCCGCTTTGCCTTGTGTACGAATTAACCAACAACAGCATAAAAATATTATTGGTAAATGCCTGTATTAGTGCCTCATTCCCTGGTTCTTTCAAAAAGATGATTAGAATTAATAAATTCAGAAAAGACTGGATACATTTAAAAAAAACTTTTGTTCTACTAGAATGAAAACAAAACATTACGCAAGTCTATGAGCTTTTCGTTTTGAGCTAACTAAATATTTATAACGCATGCGACTTCCTCTTGTATCTCGGTGTGGCCCAACTGACTTGGTGTATTATTACTCATCACCAAATCATCACGTGGAAAGAACTTATATCTAGGCTATATCAAGCATACATTACTACTTAAACAAAGTTCCATGGCGTTATCTTCGCCGTCAGGATATATTCAGACAATCTCAGGACAAAACCCGGTCTTTAGTATCTCCCGTGCATGCGCAAGGTGACTTTTGTCTAAAGCATCCGTTTCAACTCGCTTATACATATTCTGATTAGACCTCCACGCGATAAATTGCTGTTGCAAATTATTGACGTAACATTTCGCAAATTTTAAAAAGTAATGGCCTTGTTCGCATGTACCAAATTTCACTAGATAAAATGTTTTGTTAAACTGCCGATAGAGATTTCGTTTCTGAATCAGCTTTGCCACATGTGACCCGGATGTATTTACGTTTGATTTAATTTGCATTTTACCAATGGTGGAAGGGACAGGTCGGCAGAATGATCCAATTTGAATTTTTCAGGGGTCTTTTTTCCTCCAATATTCAACATATAAGAACATTTTCTTATTGCTTTTCTTGCGTTTAACACTCTGTTTCTGTACTATTTATATTTAGTTCTGAACACGCCACCTCTAAGTATCTGATGAAGATGTTCTACACGTCATACTATTATCACCTTATGTCCATGTTTAGACAAGAGATCGATAAAAGAAACAGAATTAAAACAATGAAGATCACATACATTTTACCTTCTACGGCAAATCTAAGGGATTAAAAAAAGTTTATGTCTGAATAAATGCAAACAAATTTTTGACTAAGAACAAAATAACATTCTCCTGATCATCAAAATAAGAATTCTTGATCATTATGATTTCCTGAGAATGTACTTCCTTGTCTTATAGATCATATCTGATTTCTTATGTTTCTACTCTTTCATGTCTATTTCTAAGTCAATAATCATAGCATTGTTTTCAAAAGTGTAATGGAGAAATACCAATCCAATTACGACAAATTAGATATAACAAGGGTCTCAACGAGAACAACAATTGCGAATTCCGATGATTTCAAACAATGGGATCTTAAACATTTTAGAATTATATCAAATACAATAATACAGTTTTACTCATATTTTATCTAAAATTCAATGAGTATTTCCTGTCTCGAAAATGTAAGCGGCGTAATTAGTCTTAGCTTTATACGTGAACATGTCAAATGTGTATTTATCAACAAGTTTTCGTAACGTAAACGCAGTGTACAGCCAAGAAAAAAATATCCACGATATAGTATTATCAAAGGAAACTGTTTCTATTGAATTACCAATAATTCTAACCTTACTTCACAGTTGCTTAATTAATGAAAATTACCCACAGACCATCCTATTGGAAAACTTTTTCTGATCAAAGGATTAAGTGATCGTTACACACGGCTAATTTGCCGTTATTCAGAATAGATAGATAACCACATGAAGACGACAACCTGGTACAGCATGAACAGGATCCTATCGCTAATGACCGTGAACCGGTTATATATCACGTTGTAAAATAGTTCAACCTTACCTTATGTTACAAAGTTTAGTTTTCGCAAATGATACGGTTACCCAAATCATTGAATTTAAGAACGATCGGGAAAGATCCTGAAAATTATTTTTTGTATTATCTTAATATCTAACGGACCAGTCCTGGACATTCTATTGATTTATACTTTGGTATCTGAATTTTTTTACATTGTAACGATTCAGAAGGTTTTTATCAATTACCCCTATCAACAAACTGACACGGAATGCATTGGTATCCTTTTAATTGCAGCAAAGTTTAAAAAAAGACGCAATGATTTTATGAAGGCATCAATAGAAAGTTTTTGTCATAGTTTCTTAATACATTATTTACAATCATAAATAAATGGTATACTTGATAACAGGTAATATTATTACATTATTATAATGCAAAAATATGTAGCGTGTTTAATTGACATTGATGGACATTTCATATCTATAATAATGTATTTTGTTGAAAATAGGGATAACATGTATACTTTCAGTTAAGTGTGTGGTATAAATTGTGAATGTAGATTTCAAATCAAAGCTTCCTGAATACTGTATACTAAATCCTGGTTTATATTAACGGTTCTCTAATACCTTAATATTAGAACACTGTCAGAACTTTCACTCAACTGAAAGTATACATGTTTAAATTGTTTGTACAACTCTTTCACGAGAGCACGACGTTCTGAAACGATAAATACTAATTGCTTGTTTATGCTCGATTTTGTTTTTTGTTTTATTATTTATGTTTCTATCTATATGTATATGTTTGGTTGGTTGGTACATCGTCACTTATTTTACTTTCGTTTTTCTTTTTTATTTATTTGTGTGTGTGTGTGTGTGTGTGTGTGTGTGTGTGTGTGTGTGTGTGTGTGTTTCATTTTGTCATTTTATTTTTGCTTTGTTTGTTACTTGTTTTATTTGCTGCTTAGGTTGGCTTATTTTTCTCCTTTATCTTTCCTATTTGTTTTTATTTTGTTTATTGATGATGATGATGATGATGATGATGATGATGATGATGATGATCATGATCATGATCATGATGATCTGCATTCGCAAAAAACACGTTATATCATATAATATAATTTCGACTAGTTCCGTAGTCATTAGAATCATATTTACTTACAGATCCTGTAGCAGTCGTACATGAAATACAACGGAAATTATATCTTCACTTACAAGGTTTTTTCAGGTTTGTCCCAACTCCATTCGTTTCCTTTCATCACTCAATTATTCATTCATTCATTTACTTTTCCCTTCGGGTTTTCTTTTGCTTTTTCCTTAAAATCCCTATAGAGAATTGGCTATGGTATGCTTAAATGTACTTTTCACATCAAACAACCTAAAGGAATATTAGCATTATATTTCATTTATTCACACATATTGTAATTCGTGCGGTTAAAATGTATTATGGTTATTTAAAATAGTATATGATTATAAATACTCAGATGCATGTCAATACCATTTTTTCCCTACAATGATGATTATATGCATTAATCAAATACACTGGAACAACTTTAATTGAATAATTTAGTTGTAATAATCATAGTCTTCTGTATTCATGAAAATAATCATCTAACAGGAATTAATTAACCTGAAACTGCGTCATCTCTAGTACCATTATACACCTTTTTACATAACTGTTGTAAAATCCTTTTCTAGTTGCTACCAATTTCTGTCAAACATTGTTAGTAATATTGCCAATATTTAAGTGTCCACGATGGGCATATATTTCAGATTGAATCCAAATGGAATCTAATATTCCATTCACCGACCCAAAATAGAAACACCAGGGAACTATGAACAAATTCAGCCACACAATTGTTCGATTTATAGTTCAATACGTCATTGTGATAAATATCTAACATTTATTCCTATTTTATACAGTTTCATTACACACGGTATTGATATTATCAAAGTAAGGTTCCTTTGCTTGTCAAAATGCTTAGTTTTTATCATAAGTAACTTTCAACATTCTCATTGTCGTTGTTTATAATCGTTACAAATATCACAGGAAGCAATCGAGTGCAATAAACACAAACTAATTTGATAAACGTACTTACATATAGCTATTAAAGATATGCTCATATATTGTGTAGTACACAGAGAGAGAGGGGGGGGAGAGAAAGAGGGAGAGAGAGAGAGAGAGAGAGAGAGAGAGAGAGAGAGAGAGAGAGAGAGAGAGAGAGAGAGAGAGAGAGAGAGTGTGTGTGTGTGTGTGTGTGTGTATACACAAGTTATCATAGAACAGATATCTTAAATTATCACATGGACCTAATGACATGTCTGCAATTCGAAATTTTCCTCGCTTTCTACTTTAATACGGGTTTATTTTTTCGTATTACAGACGAGTTATGTTAGGCCTATTTGATATTTATAGATATCTGTTCTGTGTAAATCTAATAAGACGAAAAACTAGGCACTCCCAGGAGCGTGATTTACAATTTTATGAATGAAAGTCTCGTATAGACTTTCAAGTTTCGCTGAGATATAACAAACTAATATAAAGTGTTTGGAGCTATTTAGATTGAATGTGTATCCCGAGAGAAGCGTTATACAGGTTGTGGCAATTCTGATAATTTCCTTATCATTATTCTATCGCAATATGGCGGTGTTCTAAGCATTCAACACACGAAAAACAATACACAATCGCCCCCAAAACGTTGTATCAATTAGCCAAAAACATTCGCAATCAATCACTTATGTCTACTGTATTCATGCTGATATTAGATATTACACTTTTACTAGGTTAAAGCATATATTAGGGCCTATATTTCAGAGGTTTAAGTTTTTTGATATTCAAACGTTTTCGTATATTGTCTTGTGGACCTCTTCAAATATAAGCTGATATTGTTAGAAAGCTTGTTAGTTTTCTTGCAGAAGGTCGGTAGTCTCTTCCCGGGTACATTAAAAACAGGCCGTTCCCATATAACTGAAAAATTATTGAGCGTGGATTAAAACCCAACCCAAGCACGCTAATATCCAAACCTCCTTAACGTTCATACTTTGATGTCTGTACTTTATATATGCACATATATTTTTGCAATCGGAAATAATGATACAAACTTTAAAAAGACTGAAATATGTCAGTAGAATATTATTACCATCTGATATATCATTCAGTTGTTTCATAGGTATGTCATTATCGATTTCAGTTTTCTTTTTATTAGTTACATATTTTTCAATTATCTATTTTCTTATATATTTTAATACGATATCAAAATAGATATAATATTATGATTCAGTTATATTTAATTATTTATATGCATTATGCTGTATTTTTATTTCAAAACCTTTAGTCCTACTTATTACATATCACATGAATTGATACATCGTACTTTAAAAGAATTATGAGTTACTGTGTAAATAGTAGATGAATTAACGTGTAAAATGTCAGTTTCCCTATTTCCAGACATTGATTTAATTAAAAATTAACACCGAAACAACTGCAGTTATATATAGTCCTATTCAAGTCAATGAAGCAATGTTCCAGTTACGGTTTAGATCTTCCGTGTATGTGAGAATTATTCACATCAATTCAGTCATCACATTTTGTATATAACAATTGCCAATATAAATACGAGATCTTCGAACAAAAACCATGATACCTGATTAAACGTGTTATATATTTTAACCTAAAATTAACCAGCTTAATCAATGGTAAAGGTGTATGTGACTTAATAAAAGCAAAAATACATTTTATCATATTAAATGAAGTAAAAATTGAAGAATAAAAATTATTTTTCTTACTTGAAATGCGAAAAGTAAAAAGATAATTTTCAGTATATTCAAAAGTCAAATCGTATTCTTACCTTGTATGAAATAAATATTCTATCCACTATCTGCACATTTCTTTTCATTTGTTTTTTCTGTAATCTTTCAAGAGTTGGGTTTATAATATACCTTTAACCCACAATAACCTATCCTTCACACGGTACTTTTTCGTCTTTTGAATTTAATGTTTCACGTCGCTTTCAACACCTGTCATGTAATTCAAAAAACGTTTTTCATGTTATTTAACTGTATATCCTGAACGATATATGTATTTTTTCTGAATTTTCAGGTCATTATCGAAATAAGTAATATTTTGAATAGACCTCTGCGCATGCGTGTATGTTTCTATTTTCAAAAGTGGGGGTGGTGTTATGTTGTATTTTGTGAATTAAACATCGATAGACAATCACCAGATTATAAACTTTACATCAGGCAAGCATGGACTAACCAGACGCACGCAAAATCAATATCAGTTTCATGAGCAAACGTTGGATGCAATCTTTTACTATCAATGGCCCGACACTACGCAGAAGAGTAGAATTTCCTTGATCTTGATTCATATCCTTTGGTCCAGTTACTGTAGTACCAGACTCAAAAGATTTTGCTACACATGAAAATGAGGAAACTTATTAACTTACTTAAAGGCAATTGAACTGGTGTATTATATAATGCAATAAAATGTCAATAAATATCATAGTCTATTGAATAGGTTCATTAGTAAATAAACACATATAACAACATTTACAGCACATTCAAATACATTATAATCATAATATTCTTCATCATCATCATCACAATCGTCGTCGTCGTTGATGATGATGATGATTATTATCATCATCGTCGTCGTCATCATCATCATCACCATCACCATCATCATCATCATCATCATCATCATCATCATCATCATTTGTTCGTCTTGATGAGGTAAAGAAGAAGGGTAACTGATACGAAAATCAAGTTGACTATACGATAAGCAATCTTTACGAGGTGAAGCGTTGCATACCATTGACGGCTCAAGTTATCTGTAACTTTGAATGACATATATATTACATCAGGTCTCAGAACTTCTGATAGCAAGATATTCATTGAGGAGATTTGTCAATTGTGTAACGGCATTTAATTGTTATCCCTGCCATTCCTAAAATAAAACTATCCGCTATCGAAAATGTGTGTTAGTCTATCCAGTAGCGAGTAAGTAAAGGGACTTTAAACGTATCGTAGAGTAACCACAGATGGTAAACATATCATCACAGTGGTATAACCTTTATTGTCTGATAGATAGATAGAAAGATAGATAGACAGATAGATAGATAGATAGATAGATAGATAGATAGATAGATAGATAGATAGATAGATAGATAGATAGATAGATAGATAGATAGATAGATAGATAGATAGATAGATAGATAGATAGATAGATAGATAGATAGATAGATAGATAGATAGCCGGATGGATAGATTTTTGTTTGTTTGTTGTTGTGTAACGATAGATAGATAAATAGATAAATAGATAGATAGATAGATAGATAGATAGATAGATAGATAGATAGATAGATAGATAGATAGATAGATAGATAGATAGGAAGAATAATTTTAATAATAAATGTTGAGAAATATTATAACGCTTTTTCCATTGCTAGAGCATGAGCTAGTGCAAATTTGCAATGACAAGACCTTTTGTTCTTCTTTACTGTTTTGCAAGTACATCATACAATATACGCTGTGTTAACTTCTTAATTAAGCAAATAATGTATCATTTGTTGTGATTTAATGGAAATGACGAATTAGTATCATTCGTCAATTCAAATACACACTCCTATTATTTAACCACACGGGAAACGTCTCACCTTTATTTCATTTATTGGAGTTTATAATACTGCAGGTCAAGACAGTATTTCTGACATATGACTAAACGAACACTGAAATAAGTGGGTTAAATCCTAAAATTAGAAAACATATGAACAAATACTAATCACACCCCGGATGACAAAGTCAATGTTAACTTTATGATTAAATGTCACACAATATCCTCATATGCGTAAACAGAAAATTATAGCATAATTATTTCGTGTATCATGTCACATATATTTCAACCCTTTTAAATCTGTAGGGTGTGATTCTTCTTTTCATTAATAAAATACATATTGATCAACTCCATTTCTGTCATCTTGTTATTATCATTACTTTAGAAAAAGTGATTCCAAAACACTCTTTTATGGGTGTATAAGTTATTTTTGCTGTTCTGCAGCTTGCAACATTACATTCTATATCTTCTTAACAGTTTTAACAAATAACGATTAACGTTCTATTGATGAGTGTGAAAAAATGAGTGGCCCCTTTAGGCTAATAAAACGTCACTGTTATGTTGATTATATTTACAAAGGAAATTTTTATAAAGTCATTTATCAATATTCCATGTTTCCGGAAGCAGGCACTAAAGAACAAATTAATTACAGGTAAACGTTATGAATATTATAGGTGACAATGACAATTTGAAAAACGAGATGGTAATAGATCCAATTTAATTTAGACCTTATAACAAATGCAATCGCCTCTTCGACGTCTGTAATAAAACGTCCTAATCGCGCGTTATAAAATGTGTAAATTGTTATGATAATTCACGTAATACCTTAACTGTTTCAAATTAGAATAATAAACGCAATCTCAGGTGATTATCATTGATATAGTGATGATCAGTTTTGTAATTACTTTGTAGATGCTGTCTGTACAAAATCTAAGCTACCGAGTTTATGATATTTGTTACGCGCGTGAAATAGCATATGCTAACTAGTTAACAATTTCTTTTACTTCCAAACCATATGCAAAATTTGCATTCTACTGAGGAATACATATTTTTCCAAATGTCCTCATAATCCATAGTTCAAATACTTACAGTTGATAAAGCCTGGGGTGGAACCATGTTACAAGAAGGAATTATCATCCCTTGCATTGTATACCTGCAATGATCTTTGAATGTCTTCTTATGGTATTGTTAAGTGCATATAATGTTGTCACCCTAATAATCACAAATGCGTTTCTCACACAATTAACGATGATAAAGGGTGATACATATGATAAACGTCAACAGTATCATTGATGTCAAACCTAAATTACATTTTTTATTCCATTGCGCAACTTCCGTTAACTCAATACCCTTACCTTTACTACAGCAGAGTAGAAAATTAAATAGAACATAAAAATAATGACCATTTCTAATTCTTACTACTTGATAAACGATACCAATATTTTAACATTTAAAGCGAAATAAGCTGTCACAATGATTATTTTTCCCCCGACATACAGTCGAGAATATGACAAAATGTGTGTTCAAATACATTATCAAACACGTGAAGCGTTGTAAAAGATCTTCTCTTCGAAGTTATTTGTTTCATTAGGATTTGATTGAAGTTTTCTCACACCTTAAAAGGTCCAGCTGTATTTCCGTATGCAATGACCTTCCAGATAAACTCTTTCGCCATATCAAATTTACCTCGTAATTTGGTCAGAGGGATCGTGGTCCCTTACGCGCTCGGACTATGTTAAATTCGGCCGATTTTTGTGTTTTATATTTGCTTTCAAAATACAGGGCATGGTTTTTATTGGAAGGTTTTTGTATTATGTAAAATATATACTTTTCAACGCTATTTTAAATACCTGAAAAAAAAACTGGATTAATATATGAATAAATATATCAGGTCACTGAAAGAAATATTTCCGATCTTTAATGTTACCCTGAATGCTGACATTGACAAAATCAAAACAATATAGCTCTGAAAAGTATGCATACCTCATGTTTTACAATCGTGCCGCCATGCCCGATGGAGTTGGGCAGTTCATGATCATATGTGTCAAGAATGATAAAGTCGAAAATGCGATGGAACGATTTAAAAATGGGTCGAGATCACTCGATATACCCGGCACGTGGACAATTTCAGAAACGAATGTTTTGTAACGACGAAAAATACCTGCATTAGGTATGAAATGATGATATACGAAAATAAACGCAAACAGTAATAAGAATAGAATGCATATTAACTGCAAATAGCACGTGTTTATTAGGCACTCGGTAATATTCGTAAAAAATTACCGAAGTTAATTTGCAATGCTTACAGTAATGGCGGAGAAACAATAACTGATATTACTGGTTAGGTTTGGCAAGATCGTTGCAATTATACACATGTATTTGTTATTCTAACCATTTTGGGATATATATGAGATAAAATATTACATAAAATGGGCATGTAACATATTTCACCTACGACAGCTCATATCGCTTTAAGTTGTGATTTGCATATATCATGCATCCTTTCCTTTTTCATACATAAATTTCTAATATAAAAAGTCTCAGATACCAAGGAATAAAACACTAGGATGTCCATGATATAGGTTCATATATGGTATGAAATGGACAAACACGGACCTCTTGAAATAAAGAGGCGGGATCAGGTGCCATGGAGGAGTAAGCATCCCCTGTCGACCAGTCACACCCGCCTTGAGTCCAGTTAGATTAAAATGAAATACGTGAGAAACGAATCCTCGTCATAATTGGTGCTGACGTCTCAAGAACCGTCATCGAACAGGTAACTCAACGCAAACATGACTATTATAACGACCGTAAAATTTGCGGAACGTTGTCACCAAGCTCGGTTTTCGATATCCTTGTCTCAATAATTTGTCAGTGAGTTGTTTACCTCTGCATATAAAATGTTCATATGTTGAACACGCCCTGGCATATCCGATCATTTGTGAAATATAAATTCCAATGCGGGTGATTGTGGGATATTACTACCTAAATGTGGAAAATGTACGATGGAAAACCGAAATCGTCGCGTTTGTCGTATAGCTTAGTTGCTAATTTCCCGTCTGTGTTTATAGTGAGTAAAATGTCTAAATATGAAGTGTGTGTGCTTGATTCTGTTATTTCTTTAATTTCTAGTCGTCGATATATCTGAATGTCAAATTTCAGGACACCGCTAGCTTTTTTTTCTTTTGATTCAGTAGTTTCTGCAGTCTGCTTCGTATGAATAAATGAACAGGTCAGCCAATAAAGGAGCGCAATTAGTTCCCATAGGAAATCCGACAGTTTGTTGAAAGACCATATTGTCTATTAGAAATTCCAGCTTCTTTTTATATCAACTTCAATGCATTTATGTGTAGATTCAGATTATTTTATTATTTGAGAGTTTGGGACTACACTGTTTGTTTTTATGTGATAGATACATATAGGTATATATATTATTTTTCTAAACTCCTCGAAAAAATCTTTTTACAGTAGTTACTCTTAGACGGAATTCGGAATACTTTTAGATCTTTTCATAATGATACCACTTTTTCTTTCGGAACTCTACATTTATTTTTTATTCGAGATCAACCGATGAAGTCTAATTGACATTAACGATTGTCTTGAGCATTTGTTTTGGCACGTTTTATTATTATTATTTATTTTTGTACCGTACGTATAATTATAGGAACCAACACATGTGTCAAGGAAAAAGGTACAAAATTTGTGAATATAATTTAAGAGAACAAAAAATTCCATGGAGCAGTTTTCGTCAAACTAGGGGATATTTTTTATGTGTTTCGCAGCTGTAAATTGATAAAAAAAAAATAAAAATTATTTTAATGTATTGAAAAATCAGTAACGGTATCTAATTTTGCAGCAAAAAGGTGTGCAAATATTTTACTGAGCCCGACTGAATATTGCATTACAGTGCAGACACTACAGACTAAAACAGAAATATCGGAAACTGCGACTCAACAGTCCATATTAATTTAATTTGATTTTAAATATTTACAACAGGCCGAGGAAAATGTTGTATCATAAAAAATTGGCATACGTCGAACTTTACCTCTTTTGAATAAAATGTGTCTAACTCCATAAAATACGAACTCAGAATAAACATGTACCAAAGAATATATTTGACCGCGTCTTGACGGTAATGCAAAATATACATTGGTGACCTAGAAAAATGTCACGTTTACATTTGACGTTTAGAATAACAACAATACCCACTTACTACGTGTCTAGGTCAGTCATTCATTAACAAAATTTATTGAAAACACAGTTCAGGTTCTCTTCACATTTTACCGATGGCGTAGATTAACGTAAAACATTAAATTGACCAACTACTGCGAACTCTGTTCATACCTTAAGTTGAAACCGATTTCTGTGATAATTTCACGCCTTAGAGTTTACATTTTAGTCAATTGCAGGATTGTACCAAGACCTAAGTAGCTCAGACCATTATGTATTCATTGTCAGGTTATTACAGTGACACTTAAAATCTATGATGTCTTACAAAATTAAATACGCATAAACAAATATACCCCTTTCTTCTTTAAACGTGACCCTATTACTCGTATACCAATAAAAGCTAAGGATAGGTCATACATCTTTTAGAATAAATGGTCACCTGTCCTAAGCTAACGAGGCATCAACGTACATACAGCGTTTCATTCATACAAAGCAGGCCGTATAGTATTTATACAATACCTTTCAAAAGTCCTAGTATCGACATAATTAGCGCAAAGAAGTACTTAAGTGTCTTATCCCCGGAAGTTTGTTCAGCTTAAGTACAATAAGTTTATTCATCGAAAATTGGAATAAGTGATAATAACACAAAATCCTATTACCTTCTTAAAGCAACAAAATGTAATATTAACCTCTTCTTCACATCACAATATTGCCCACGTGATTACCTAAACTGGACCAATACACAGTCGCGTTTTGCACAATAAAGCGATATTGTATATTTTCCGCTGTGTTTATTATTTACTGTTTTCCGTAACTTATTTGATATTTTATTGTTCCCGCGTATAGTTTCATTTACTAATGCGCCAGTTTTATCTGCATAGTGGTAATAACAAAAGTCTATCTCCCTATATTATTTCTCGAAATAGCTGAATGCGGAATGTGGATTGAACATTAATTTTCAACCTCCAACTCTGTCTGAAGTCGATGCAATGTTTATCTTTAAGTGTTACAGACATCAATAAATATATTACCAATAAAACTAAAATATAAAAAATGAGTGATAATATTTCATGTTTTATCTATCTATCTATCTATCTATCTATCCATCCATCCATCCATCCATCCATCTATCTATCTATCTATATATCTATCTATCTATCTATCTATCTATCTATCTATCTATCTATCTATCTATCTATCTATCTATTTATCTATCTATCTATCTTTTTCTTGCCTATGTTTTTATGGTGCCAAAACATCACTATATCACTACACGCATCATCTTAGAATTGCGATAGCTTTTATATACAAGGTAATGCAGTAATTTTAATGTTGCTCAGCAATAATATCACTATATGCCACTCGGGTTAATACTGCTTTTAAGATAAGCATCTCAAGACAAAACCGAATAATTCTGCATGCAAGCAAATTTAGATTTAGTTTAGGGATACATTTGCAAGCGACTTGCAGGTCATCATATGTCTCACGATGCCTGACAAGAATTTACAATAGTAAAAAAGATTATATTCTGTTTTATTCTCTTTTATTAATTGCAAACTCTAAATTGTTATTCAGGATTAAGAAATAAATTGAATCTATAGAACGAATATACCTTTGGTAACTCGGCAGTTGTTTTCTTCGAAATTCAATTTAAAGGACATAATTATGTTATGTCAGTTTATAAACACCAATCTACTTTTGATTTAGCATGTTGATGCCAAGCATAAAAGGAATGTCTACATTTGCAGTAAAATATGTGTCTGCGTAAAATCTCTTGTAGGGCATCTATAAATAGAAACTAGCAATTCCGCGCCTCATTTCTACGTGTCACCTGTTTGCAGACGATTGCTATCATCCACGGCTTTATATGATGAACCAATTAATTTCAATGATAACAAATATATCAAGCTGATGTCCATTTAGATATTCCAACGTATGCGCATCTGACAAGGAAACACGTCAATTTTACAAGTGGACGGTAGCATATACATCAACCACGTTATGTCAACATACATGGTTCCCCAATCACAAAGTCCAGGCAAAATAGTATGAGGTTAAGTGGACCTCTCATTGACTGGGAATTTCAAATATACGTAATATGAATGTTATAAAAAGTCAACATAACGATAAAACTATTTAAATCACACTTTAATATGTCAATATTTGAATTTTTAATTTTTAGGATAAAATCAGTTCACTTAGAATATAGGTAAAGATGACTTGCCAAATGCTATACAAACTTAGTCTTATACCCTATTTTGACATGTCTTAAATATGTACATTTCAAATAGTTTTATTTTTGTGTAATTATGATGAACTGATACTTATACACTTCTTGTGCTGTTGTATTACGCAAATGAAGTAAGTGGTCGAGTTGTCCATTTCACTAGAAACTATGTCCATTGCACGTGACCTTAACTGATACGTATCGCGTGGCAATCCTTAGAATTGGCAAAGTTTCGGAAAACGTTTTACATACAACGACACATATGTGTATGCTCGGACACTGATCTTGAGAATAAATTGTTTGATAATCATGGCACAGATGTAGCCACAGAGTCGAAATCAAAATAAGACCGTGTCACATAGGTAAATGAGATCAGTCTTGCGTAGGAATTATAACAGCATAATAAACTGAATGAAAAAGTTACCATCATTTGCATACATAATCTAAACAAGTGTATACTTGGTATATTATTGTCTTTAAAACTTAAAGGGTCATTAGCTTTATTTACCAAACATTTTGTTTTACTTATATTACCTTTACCTCATTAAAATAACAAATAAGAGCAATACGCAGGTATAGAAATCTTATATTCCTATACATTTTGTGAAAATAAGATCATATACGGTATTCATATACAAATAGTAAGGTTGAGTTAATCAAATGCAATTTAAAAAGTGTCACACCTGCGTGTTTCAAGCAGTTTTTATAAATATAAATAGGTATTCAAAATTTTTTTTAATCATTTCAATAAATATTTTCCGTATATTCTTATTCTCTATCGATTATGTGAGTTTGTAGTACAAATGACACAGGTGTTGAAACTGTTGATGCAACATCATTTTTGCAATAACATATAATTTGAACCCACTACATGTGCATGTATGTACATCACACGAAGATTTCCGTGACACGATTAATCTCTACACGTTATATTATGTAAATATCAACACCAATGAGAATGTGATTCATAGTACATTATGGTTAATTGAGTCAGTTCAGTTTAAGTCATTGATTCAAACAATTAAACAATCTAATTCAAATTAAAAATGTCAAACAGTATTGAAGAGACCCGGGAACATATAACGTTTTCAAAAAGTTTAATTTTCTCATCAATCTGTCAGATTCTCTTAAAATTACAATTTCATCAGTCACTTTGTGTTGGTGTTAAAATAAGGGATTTGAAAGAGGCTTGTCACAGAATATTTTGATTTCTAACTCTTTAATGTCATGAGTGCAGTTCCCAAAAGATGCAATGACACACGTGGGTATTAGAAATTACAAAATTATATTATTTGTAGTAGGCATGCTTTTAACACAATTGTTTATACTGCTTAAACACTAATTAATTTGTTATCACAATTATTGGTTCAACCAGAAAGAGATAATAATAAAGGAGTAGTTGTGATGTCAAATAACGCCATAGATACCGAACTGTTATATTTAATTAGGTGTACACAGGTACCAATAATAATAATAATAATAATAATAATAATAATAATAATAATAATAATAATAATAATAATAATAAAGATATACGAATAATTATATTAATTATCAATTGTATTCAAAAGGAGGTAAATTGATAAATAGAATTGTAATTATCTGCAAATAATTTGAATCATACTCATTACAATCAAACCAGAATACATAACACCTAAGTTTCCATTAATGTTATATCTAAATTAACAATTCTACATTTAATCATTGAAATCAATCAAGGGTAGAATGCTACTGCTTTGTGATATTAGCAATTGAAATAATATCAAAAACATGATATGTTAACAATAAATTATTTATAAATACAATAATATAACTGCTTTCGTAAATAATAATGAAATATTTCATTAATATTTTCATTCCAACAGAACGAATGTTATGGTTTAACATTTGGCACATCTCTATCTTGCTGAATACGTCAAATACGTCTAATATAAATGACAAGCGTATTTAAAAATTATAATATATATATATATATATATATATATATATATATAATTAATTATAAACTGTCAATGAGGTTGACATCATGGTTTATCAATCCTATTTCAATGGATATCGAAAGTCAACAATTGTTTTCTACATAAGCATTTCATCCGAATAATTTACATTACAAAAATATTACAAAAAATACTTTAGTGATTATTATAATTATTTAGTATTATTACATGACATTATTAATCTCTAGTGCGTCATTGGCTCGCTTTATATTTTGTATTTATCGATTATTCTTTATATTAACCTTAAAACCTTTTCGTGGGTTGGTATGACAATATTGTATAGATGAATAAATATATTAAACATATAATGTCATTACTTCTCTTGGAATGCACCTTTTTCAAAAACATTATGATGTGACGTTATTACATTAAACACAAATCATTTTTCTCGAAGCATAACTATGTGTTTAAAGTACAATACACATTAAATGTTGATTTCAAATTCTTATTTATTTTTTTACTTACATTAATCAATCAATCAAACTACATAGTAAGAATGGATTATCTTAAATAGTTTTCACGCTAAATTATCATGTTTTCGATTTGGTAAAAACTGCGTTATTTTATGTTCACTTTCGGGTAAAACATCTGGTAAATCAAAAAGTGAAATCATGATAAAAACATATCAATACACTCATGTTTATTACAAAGATATATGGGTCATATAAAGGTTAAAATTGTAAGATAATACAATGCACCACACACACACACACACACACACACACACACACACACACACGTGTGTGTGTGTGTTTGTGTGTGTGTTTCTGTGTCTGTGTGTGTATGTGTTATACATATATGTATATGTACAAGTATGCAGTTCTTACCGTAATTTTACGTTTCCATTTCGCCTTTCTAAGTTCTGAAATCTTTGCGCTATCATTAAATGATAATATATCTTTGGCACGTTTTGCATCAAAATTCACTATTGATGTTCAATGTTTAAATTAATCATTTAAAGACGTATGGACTATGAATCATGTTTCAGTACAGATGCTCTGAAAATTTAATGATTTGTTTATAAATACGGATTACTAGTTTTCCGTTTTTCTGTTTATTCTCCATAGCCTACTAATTAATGGACCTAGATACGGTACAGTTCATATAAGAGGATTGCAACACAATCAAACCGATTGATGTCCACTTTTCTCCACAGGTGTTCTTCAAGTTGTCGTCGGGAATCAACCAGTTGTAACGATTTCAAATTTCCTGCTTTCCTTTTTCAGAATAGAACGCAAAGGTTAAAGCAAGGAAACGAAACTTTATAAAGAAAGATTTGAAAATATCAACGGCAGGAGTACCTCTTACGACACGAGTACCTCTTACGATAGGAGTACCTCTTACGACATCGTTCTAAAAATTTGCAAATCATTTTATGGATTATGTTTCCACATACATTGGATAACCAAATATAAAATATTGTAAAACAAATTTTGATTCCCTGGCAAGAGAATCACCATGGATCCGAGCTTTGTTAATAAATCATATATCAAGCAGAAATACAGAAATAAAAAGGTGATGCCCCGGCTGCGGTTCGAACTCTCGACCATCGGCACCAAACACCTGGTTCCCATGCTCTGCTCGACGTCCTAACCACTTGACGATCAATGCATTCACAAAAATGAACGCTTCGATAGCGGTGAATAGAATTCCGAGCATGAACAGTCTGTCGCAGAGATAGAGGTGAAAGGTGTTTAATCCTTATGTAAATGACAATGGATCAATTAAAATGTATGTAGTGTAGAGAAACACATGTATATATAAAGCACAAATACCACTACAAAAATGAACATTTACAATGGAACTTGAATCAGAAATGATAATATCTACGTAAATAAATCATAAATAAAGCACCAATATAGACATAACAAGGCACCTACAAACTCACAATGCCCCGGTTGGGCTTCGAACTCTCGACCTACGGCACCAATCGCCTGTCTCCCATGCTCGACCCATATACTAACTACTCGGCCATCTACATATTCGCAAAAATAAATGTATCGATAGTGATGTTAAGAGTTCCGAACATGAGAACTCGGTCGTAGAGATAGAGTTATACTTTATAAATGACAATGTATATGACGATGCATGTAGAGAAATAGAATTAAAGTGAAACCTGTATATATAGGTCAACCAAGGGATCAGAAAATATTGACCTGTATGTGCAGGTGAGTCTTATACCCATGTTTCACTATAATTCTAATTCTCTTTAGTTGAAGTATGCAGTCAAGGGACTTGAAAAACTGGCCTTTATAAACAGGTAATTCTTATATATAGGTGGCCGCTATAGCATGTTTTACTGCATATATAAAGCATAAATATCACTACAACAAGACAAGAAATTGTCCATTAGAAACTCCAACATCTTGGTGATATCGTCTTCAGTGTACATGTTTTTTTTAATCCATTCCATCACAAAATAAGGTTTCACTTTCACTAAATATGTATATCTGCGATTTCCATTTTTGTATACAAAGGAGTTTCGTTTAAGATTCTTGTAAGGAATTGTTGTGCAAAGGATCGAAATTTCAAAATACTTGATGTTTGTAAAATGTGTCAAATTTGAAGACTTTAGATATTCCAACAAATTGTTTTAAATTTTTCGGATCCATATCTGATTGGCCCCGCTTTTTGAGTAGGATGTTGTGCAGTACTTCTGAATATCTTGCTTTATAGGTGTCAGTAGTTTAGCGAGTAAAATGGTTTGGTGGAGAAACTAGACAACCACAAATCGGTGTATATGGAAGAACAAATACAAAAATAACAAGGTGTCTACAAACTCACCGTGCAATACCTGGGTTTTAGGTCTTGACCTACAGCACCATTCGCATGGTTCCCATGCTCGACGCCCGATATTCTAACTACTTGTATAATTCAAGTAGTGAATATATATATATATATATATATATATATATATATATATATATATATATATATATATATATATATATATATATATATATATAATTTGTACAAGATTTATCATTTTCAATTAATTCAAATTTTGTTTTGAGGTTAAAAATGTCGGTCTATACTTTTTTTACTTTTGATTGCCTTTACTATATGGTCTAGATATACTGGGATATCTTCTTATCAATTTATTTATTGCCAAGAAAATCCTTGTTTGAGAAAAATTATCTCTCTCTCTCTCTCTCTCTCTCTCTCTCTCTCTCTCTCTCTCTCTCTCTCTCTCTCTCCCTCTCTCTCTCTCTCTCTTTCCTTTATTGAGTTAACGTAAAGGGAGTAATTTACCTAATCAACAACAGATATTAATTAACTCAAATTCTAGCATTTCAGATTTAATTTCATTAGCTATATCCCGCGGCATGTCATTCACAATGTGTACGGTATCAGAGGAGAGCTGATAGTTTTGTTTGTTTTTAGATTATCTCAATCAAGATGAAATACTAGTAATAGAAATTGAATTATATTCATGTTTTGACGTTAGTGTGATAAATTCCTCATCTCTTGTAGCATTGTGTACTTTTGGAGATCGTGTGATTGCCATCTTAGTTAGTATAAAGTACAGATTCATATCTAAATCAATATAGTAAAACCTGCTTTAGCGACAACCTGTGTATAAAAACCGCCAGGTCATTAATACTGTTATTATTTTTTGCTGTCCCCAATAGCACCATTTGTGTACAAATCAACCTATATATCAGGACCACCTTCCTATAAAGACTGGTTTTGTTGCGTCCCTCAGATGGTCTTTATATACAAGTTTCACTGTACTAATAATGGTAATCCTATATCCACACGCAACCCACTTCCAAATGACGGAATCCATCAAAGGCATGTTTCAGTATTACACTCTTCTGATGAAACCTACAACTGATACTGATTTTGAGCTACCATATTCATATTGTATACCTAAACTTCATAAAACCCCATACAAATAGAAGTAATATTTATCTATATCTTTATCTTTCCTTATCAAGATACTGGCATCCATTAAGGAGAAACTTCAGAAGTACTGTACAGTTGCTTATTCACAAGTGATGTAAATCAGAAGTGAATACTAAACAATTCCGAAGAGCATTTTAAACAATAGATTTAAAGACAAACCAAGTTTTTTTTTAAATATCATAGTAACAAAACATGCGACTTTTTAAATATTTATACAACAATCCTGCATATGTTTTAAAAGTGACACATTTTGATAACCATTTTTTTCCTGAAAGTGATACCGGGAAATTGAAATACCTAATATCCTTAGTTATTCTGATTTCGCCCAACACCGCTGATTAAACGCAAAAATACACAGTAGATAATTTTAGAAAGATGCTTGAATTTCTAATAAACAATATATATGTAGTGTTTGGAGAAGTTTTTCAGCAAACGTATTCAGCATTCCAATTACAATTGAATTTGGTTTTCCTACTGTCAAATTTCTATATTCAAGCAGTAATATCCCGTTTTATATTATTATCCAATATGCCAGTTCATGTTCAACATATGAACATTTCATATACAAAGGCAAACAGCTTACTGATAAGTTGTTGTCAAGGATATCAGGAATCGCGTTTATTATTATTATTTTTTTTTTTTTGATCGGTAAAACATGCTTGCAATTATATGTTTCTGGGAGTGAGATTTTCAACTACTTGTTATCTGTTTTTACCTGTTCGATAATGGCGAGGATACCCTTCTCAGTTATCTCATTTGAATATTACTGTGTGACCACACCGGATTTTCAGTGGTTCATGTTTGTCTAATTTTCACCTGATTTGTATATTGTCTATTGAACTTTTTGATTAATTACTTTGGTATTTGTAATTCTCATATTCTAATATGTTTTAAATAGCAATAAGATCTCAAACAAGATAAATTGTGATCTTAATTTGTATTTTTTTTTTCATTTGTGGAGCTCCCCTCCTTTTAATTTTTTGTCACGTTATCCTACACTCGGATTCCAATAACAAATACACGATATCGAAGACGATACCATATATATGGTGAAGTTTCTAGTGGACAACATATTCGTGTTTTTACGCTAAAGGGTTTCCAGCAGATAGTCGGCATTCCAATTTGTACTATTCCAATTTGCCACTCTCCTGGATGACATCTTTTTGTAATCGTATGAAGAGGAATTTATACAGTCTATCTCTTGTAAGAAACAAGTAGCATCACGGTACAATTTTACTTACAGGTACACCGTTATGTCTATAAATAATCCAGAATTTCAGAATTAGTTCGGCTAAATGTACCCTGTTGATCTTGTTATCGATTAGACGATAGAGAGCAACACATCTGCTTCTCATCTAGAATTACTCCTGTCGATTGAGACGGCCGGTTAGCTTAACATTCCTATTTTTGCCAAACGTAACGATTTCAATATCCATATCACGAACTTTCCGTACCTGAGTACTAATATTTTATCTTCTCCAGCCTATGGGGGTTTCATTTCTTTGTTAAACAGTATGTAGTCCCTATCTGAAGAATGTTAGAATGGTATTCTGGGGCACGACCACATACAACGATTCCCTTTCACCAATCCGATCTTAAACTAACAGATGACATTTTCACTGAGGTAGAGCTTTACACCAAACTCGAGAGGTTTACATGTCACGTTTGCGACGGATAATGCATTATAACAGGTGACTGCTTCCGGCCACTTGGTCCTATCCCGTTTACGTTTCTCATGTTTAGACAATTTTTTATATCCAATTTGTCGTATGTATTCTAATGTACTTGGCGTTTCGATTATACATCTGTAATTCTTTATTTTACTCATCATTGAACATGGTACTCAATAGTGCAGATATTATCTGACAATGATGTCAATATTACCTTAACACCGTCTAATGCTAAACCTCGTTCTTGGTGTTTTCAGTGTTTTAGCTATTTATGATAAAGGTGGAGAACATATGCCTTGTTCTTGATCAAATTTTACGCCCGAAAAGCATGTGAACTTTGTTGTAATACGTGCATATAAATCTCCGCAAACTTGAATCCTTGTGCTAGTATCTGGTAGCAATGTCAGATGGAAATGAAAATATCAAGAAAATGCTTTTTTACCAATAGAACCTTTTCACTTAACGGCTGTCCTGTAACATTAGACAAGAAAATGATACAGACCATTGCAAAATGACACAAACAGACAATCAGTCAGAATGATAGCCTTGTCAGTTTCATGTGAAACTGTAACATTTTGCCGTCCAAATTGGCGGGACCACTATTCAGCTAAGGTGTTTAGATTTCAAACTGAAATTTTGTAATTAGACATTTTATAGTCATACCGCCGTGTAACGTTTGATATTGGAATACACGATAATCCAGAAATCAGCTTTGATTTAAAACTTGAATCTAACCCTGGATGGGCATTTGTTTAAATGTTGGGTTCTGTTTGCTGAACGGTTATATTAACAGTAAAATACTCAAGTGTTGTACTGTTTTCTCGCATAACGATACTTCCCTTTGCAGGACATTGAATTTTATTGTTTATAAGAATATTAGATAGAGTAAGATGGAAATTATCTAAATTTTTATCCTTTTCCCACTTAATATCTGAGTGGTATGCTATTTTATATTGATTAAGAAGACCAGTTTATTATGGTCTATATGGTGAACAATACCTATATTCCCAGTATATCGGCATACAATACCCGACATTCGCCAGGAGATGGGGGAAACACGTATAGAATTACTGCACCACCAGGGTGATCTTCTGTGCAAGCGTAATGTGTCCATAATGCCTTAGCTTATTTACTCATTAAATCTTGTTCAATGTATCTCACCTTATCTGATATATATGTATAGATAAACAGACCGATTTACGTCACCGGAAGATGAAAACAAGATCAGGTTTTTTAATGTCGCTTTCGTTATTATAAACGTTTCATTGTTTTATTAAGCATACATTCCTTATATTTTGCAATACATTAACTTTAATTTTTGGTGATACTATTATGTAAATTCCCCTTATTTGTTCATTGTCCATTACAATGATAATGTAAAAATGAAATACATTTCAATCTCTATTTCCATAATAAGAATTAAGTTCGAATGTAACATTTCAAATTAAAATTGACAAAACAAATGATGATATAGTCAATCATAGCTGTGAACTATTAAGAATGCAAATATGATTTTGTCTGTTTCGATTGATTGATTTTAGCACTCCCTTGTGCAGCATTTACACTCTGTTCGGTACAGACCAATATTTCCTATCCAGAAATAAGAATCACTGTGTGTTACATGTCCTGTCGATGTTAGTTATCTGTTTGATATCAGCAAACATAAAATGTATCGTGTGATATGTACTACGGGCTATCAACAGTAAGGTGTTGATTATGCGAAATCATCAAAATAAGTATCAACTTGTCCCGTATCGTATTGACATTTAAATGGATGCTTAATTACAAAACGACAAAACTTGATGTACAGTTTCACACTAAATGCATTTGAAATTACTAAACAAAAACTTTAACAGTTTAAATATCTAATTTCATGTCATGAAATAAGTTTATGCAGTATTTTTTCGGAATTTACAAGTTCTGTTTCCGGTAATAACGTATGTTATCTGAATATCTATATGTATTATTAATGTATCTATGTATATTATTTCCATCGTAAATTGTTTCGATTAACTTTCCCTTCTAAGTTCCTAGTATGAACAATTAAAACCCGCGAATTAAAGACTTTGTAATCTATCTATATAGGGGCCTATATGGTTAGACCATCGCGTTTTGAAGCACGAAGTCTCTCGCTTCCTGTCAGCACAGGTTCGAACATACGCTGATTGTTGTGAGAAAGTTTTTACTTGCGGAAGGCCGGTGGTCTCTTTAAAGGTATTTTGTAAACAGGCTCTCACCTCCGCCAATAAAAATTGGCACCACCATATAACTGTAAATTGTTGAGCTTGGCGTAAAACATTATTCAAAATTCAAACTCAAATGCTTTTCTATATAAAAATCACAGATACCAAAGTATTAATTGATAGAAGTTTTATGAGAGTAATATAAAACTCAGATGAAAATTGACACGTACGAAACTCTAAAAATAAAGAGGTGGGATCAGGTGTCATGAAAGAGTAAACATCCCATGTCGACCAGTATTCTTCATGTTGACATCGTTTTTAATATCTAATTAGTCGTATTCTTATGGACCTTGAGTTTCAGATGTCCATTGGTACTTCTACCAAGATAAAGTGGCACACCCGGGCTCTAACAAAAACAACTTTTTGCCTTGAACTGATTCTACGCACAGTCGAAAACTTTTCATCGTTGAGGGGATTAAATCAAGCTCCGTTGTGTTTTCAAATATGTGTCTATTTTTCTTGGGAGAATTATACGTATATTAAACACATCCGATAATCACCCCAAAAATAACACAAAAAAATCTTTTGAACTACTAGTTATGAAGAAAGCCATTGTTTTTAGATCTGTTAAACTTCAAATTTACAAAATCAAAACATACATTCACCAAAATATATTGACAAATTACCTATGCTGTTAAGCACTTGTATACTTTTGTATCATGTCATTTGCATTTTCAAAAATAGTAAGAAACTCAGCTAAAGATTTAAATGTGTGTAAAGTGAATATAGATAAATATAAATTTTAATACATTTTTGGTGGTAAAAAATAAGCACATCACCTTCACGACTACGTCTCCGACATCCAAACAGACAAGCATGGTTCACCGGATTCGCGCTTTGTCACAACATTCATTGCTGATTATAAATAAATCTTATAAAAGAATAAGGCTATTTCCGATTTTTCTGATAGTGAATAAATGTTGTTTTTCTTTTTCATAGGCCTACAATGTAACTTGTTAACATAAAACAATCTCAAATACCAAGGTATGAATCCTTATGATGCCGAGGATATAAATACAAATCTGGCAAAAACATTGGACAAACATGGGCCCGTGAAAAACAAGAGGTGGGATCAGGTGCCATGGAGGAGTAAGCATCCCCTGTTGAGAGGTCACACCAGCCGTGAGTCACAGACTCTTGGACTAACAAGACTATTATACCGACCGTAAAATTTGCGGAACGTTGACATCAAATCCGGTTTTCAGTGAGTAATTTACCTCTATATATGAAATGTTTATATGCCCTGGCATATCGGATCATTTGCGAAATATAAACTCCATATACAGGCGATTGTGAGATATTACTATCTAAATGTGGAAAATTTACGATGATAAAGCCGAAATCTTCGCATTTGTTGTATAGCTTCGTTGTTAATTTCCTGTCGTGTTTAAAGTAAATAAAATGTCTAAGTATGAATAGTGTGTGCTTGATTCTGTTGTGTCTTTAATTTTTAGTTCCCTGGGATATACATCATGAAAATTGTCATTATTAATTGACAAAAGGTCGTCGTTATATCTGAATGTCAAATTAAAGGACACCGCTAGATTTTTCTTCTTTTCATTCAGCATTTTCTGAGTGAAGGCTGCTTCGTATGAATAAATGAACAAGTCAACCAATAAAGGATCACAAATGGTTCCCATAGGAATGAGACAGTTTGTCGAAAGACCACGTCTCCGAACATTACAAATATATTGTCTATTAAAAATTTCAGCATCTTCAGTGAATTTATGTATAGAAACAGAGTGGTGTTGGACAAAATAAGTATCATGATAACCAATCACTAGATATTTAAATTTTCGGGTACCACCTTTAGTGAAAACACAGTTGTCTATGGTGCTAAAAAGTCTCTCTTTTAATTTTTTATGTGGAATTGTTGTGTAAAGAGTAGAGAAGTCGTATGTTATGATACTGTAAAGAGTAGAGAAGTCGTATGTTATCATACTGTAAAGAACAGAGAAGTCGTATGTTTTGATACTGTAAAGAGTAGAGAAGTTGTTTGTTTTGATACTGTAAAGAATAGAGAAGCCGTATGTTTTGATACTGTAAAGAATAGAGAAGTCGTTTGTTTTGATACTGTAAAGAGCAGAGAAGTCGTTTGTTTTGAAACTGTAAAAAATAGAAAAGCCGTATGTTTTGATACTGTAAAAAGTAGAGATGTCATTTGTTTTGATACTGTAAAGAATAGAAAAGCCGTATGTTTTGATACTGTAAAAAGTAGAGATGTCGTTTGTTTTGATACTGTAAAGAGTAGAGAAGTCGTTTGTTTTGATACTGTAAAGAGTAGAGGAGTCATATGTTACCATACTGTAAGGAGTAGAGAAGTCGTATGTTTTTATACTGTAAAGAAAAGAGAAGCCGTATGTTTTGATACTGTAAAGAGTAGAGAAGTCGTTTGTTTTGATACTGTAAAGAAAAGAGAAGCCGTATGTTTTGATACTGTAAATAATAGAGAAGTCGTTTGTTTTGATACTGTAAAGAGTAGAGAAGTCGTTTGTTTTGATACTGTAAAGAACAGAGAAGTCGTTTGTTTTGATACTGTAAAGAGTAGAGAAGTCGTTTGTTTTGATACTGTAAAGAACAGAGAAGTCGTTTGTTTTGATACTGTAAAGAGTAGAGAAGTCGTTTGTTTTGATACTGTAAAGAACAGAGAAGTCGTTTGTTTTGATACTGTAAAGAGTAGAGAAGTCGTATGTTTTGATACTGTAAAGAGTAGAGAAGCCGTATGTTTTGATACTGTAAAAAGTAGAGAAGTCGTTTGTTTTGATACTGTAAAGAGTAGAGAAGTCGTTTGTTTTGATACTGTAAAGAGTAGAGAAGTCGTTTGTTTTGATACTGTAAAGAGCAGAGAAGTCGTTTGTTTTGATACTGTAAAGAGTAGAGAAGTCGTTTGTTTTGATACTGTGAAATTGAGAAATAAATATGTGCCTTGTGTGCTTTTCTAAAAGCTGTTTAGAATTTTTAAGTAACCACATCTGATTTACATCGCTTCTGAAATATGCAACTGTACAGTATTGCTGAAGGTTCTCCTTTTTAAACTTCACTAAATGGCAGTCACTATCCTGGTAAGGGGTAAAGATAAAGGTTTGGTAGAACATTTGCTGGATCCTGCTATGTACCTCTGCTTATATGGGGTCTTGTGAAATTTAGGTATCCAATATAAATATGGTAGTTCAAAATCAGTACCAGTTGAAGGTACATCAAAAGAGGGTAATACGGACACGTAATTTTGAAGGATCTCGTCCTTTGAAAGTGGGCTACGGGTGTATGTAGGATTATCAGAATTCGTATTAAGCCCTATTTCTTCTAATAAACATTTTAGTAATGTATCTTACAAATAAAAACTATATTATTTGAGGCTTTGTCTGCTTGGACCAGTACATATTGGTCATGTAATCTATCCAACATCTATTCTGGGAATGAAGAATCCGTGTAGGGGTTCATTCTTGATTCCTGAAAAAATTCATTAAGATGTGTTAAAGGAATAGAATAAAGTTTGCTGCGAATGTGATACAGACCCATTTTTTTTCTTAACGTACGGTAAAAGAGATGAAAAGTGGCATCATGTATGTTGGGTCTGTTGAATGAACGATGTTTCACGGTTTCCTCCGTGTCGCCACTTGTTAATTACACATTTTTACAAGTCTTTAATTAATGTGCCAGTATTATCTAGGTGTACAAAAAGCAATGTTTAAAACAACATAAACTATAATATGATTTCCTATCTGAAATAATATTGTATCTGTTGTGTTGATATTTCTTGTCTTTTGAACATAATATATTTTCCCGTATCAATGCACTTTTTTTCGTTACGGAGTGATCGATTACAATCAGCACGTGAAGTGGTTTGTTTACACTTCACAACCCAAATAATTGTACAGGTAAAGAAATCTAACCGACAAAATGTAATAAATAGAATATTTCCCAATTTTTCATGAATACAATTTTTATTTCACCTTGCAAGGTAGAAGAATATATATTTAACACTCGTGCTACACACTCTTGTTGGATATTATATCGTGTCAGACATTATATACTCACGTATATATCTGTCCAACCGTTATGTACCAATAATTTACTCGAATACAGATATATAGTCATTGCCTTCCAAATTGCAATACTTCCCTCAGTGTGCATACTGTGGAAATATACCAATATACATACAGTGAACGTATCTATCTCTTGGGTTCACTTTATGTTACTTACCGCTTTGATTATTCCAAGTTCCATTTGTCAAACAGAACACCCACGCAATGCCAATCAACTATGATATATCAAATTCATAGTATATCGACAATTGAATCTAATTTTTTCACTAGTGATCTCTGTGAAACAATTTTACTTTGGAAGAAATTTTGATTAAGTCGCGATTAGTCTTGCGAAAACAGTCCTTGGACTGATTAATAGATGATGTATTTTTGCGTTGTATGGTAAAATAGTTTACTATCCTTTAGATGTGTAACGCCAGCAACCAAACAAAGAGTCTCCAAATTACAAATATAAGAGATAGGTCATTTGTATCATATTATACTTTACATTTTTTATGTTTGTCCGGATGGATCTCTAATTGATGTAGAGAACATAGCAATCTATGGACTTTATCTACGCTGGCAAACATAAAAGATAAACGACGTCCTACAAAAGGTCTTTGATGTATAAGGTTAGGGGATGATTGGTAGTACAGTTAATAACAGATCTTGTTAAGTACAATGGTCTAAAATGTATTTTTAAATGTAACCGCAAAATGCATTTTACTTCTTAAAATATGAATTCGTTGGACCGAAAATATAATATAGTAATGTGGACTTACGGCAGATGTGACTGCTTAAACCTTTCATCCATAAATATCTTCGGGGTATGCTCTATCTATCGTTTGAGTTTAGTCTACTGTGGTCTGTAGGCTTGAAAGGGTTAACAGGGAATGCTTACTCCACCTTGGTATCTCATCCCACCTTCGGATTTCCAGAGGTCGGTGTTTGTAAAATTTCACTAGATTTGTATGCGTATTCTAGACATCCTGAAGATTTACACTTTAGCTTTTATATAGAAGAACGGAGTAAATAAGTGCATTTAAAATATGAAGGTGCTGGTCAGGGGCCAAGAACGAATGTGCACCCATGGCCAACTGGACACGTCCATTTTGGGCCAGTAATAGAATCAATACCAAATCAAGGATTTAATCCATAGTTACAATGAAAAAATAAGTGATCGTTCGAAGTAGCGAAACATGGTATTCACAAACACGGTCATGATATACATTTGTACACAGTTCTTCAAATAATTAAATATGGCTTGAACGAAACATTTTATTACAACTTTCATATCAGTTTCAACTACTCTTGGAAACGTTTCATTCACAAAATTGTAAGTTAGACGGGAACGTGGTTCTTGACATTCATGCAAAATGTCAATTTCAGATATAGATAAAACGTAGTAGAGCAACAAAAGAATAAGCATTATTCACGTGGGTCTATTGAAATTGCGCAGAACTACAAAAATGTATGGAAGGACCTGAATATCGACACAATTTGATCTAGCTAAAAGATCTGATAAGCGTACATCACCCAGACAGTTATATTGTCCCAGGATATAATTATAAACGTTTTATCTTCTCGGAAACACGTCTGGAGTTTAGTTTTTGGATCGTGGGTGGAATACAAAATAATATCTGTCGAAAACGGAGTTGTCCTTTCTTTCCTGGTTTTAATGGCAGTATATATCATAAATTGTTGTATTGCTTCGGACGGAAAAATGTGTACAAATAAATGTTTGCTAATTCAATGAAATGTATTTATGTTGGTCAATTGTGACTATCAAAGTGATATTTAAGCAGACGGTTCCCCTGTAAGCTCCTAGTCCTTGATATGATATAAACTTAGTGTTGAATTATTAACGATGTCATAAAAAGTCTACATTCATCAAAATCACAAATAATATATTGGTAGTTTATGAACATATTTATTTGCATCGTCGTAAAATCACGGTCCGGAATCGCTATGGTCTTTCATATCCGTGGTCTCATGCGACCAAAATCCCTCGTAGCTAATGAATATTTATAAGGAGTAGGTGTGTCCAATTTATCCAATCACAGTAGTTGTGATCGGCAACGGAAGTTATCGCATAGTTTGTTGTTCTTATACAATTATTGAAATTGTTTAAAAGCCTCTAACCGATTGGTTGACGGATGCGAGAACCGTTTACTTGCTGAGATTTTATGAATAATAAATTATGCACGAGCTATTTTGGTAACATGAGACCACGGGTAGGGAAAAGCATAGCAATTCCGGACCATGATCACGGCTAGGAAAGAAGAGCATAGCGATTCCGGACCATGATTTGTTCATTCGACGACTTAAACATTCTGTCAACAGAAACTAAAATTAAATTTTTCGTGACCCTGATGTTGTCCTGAGAACTTACCCGTCTCCACAAAAATTTTATTATCGTTCCTGCTGACAAAGCATCTAAGAACTTCACATTTGTCTGCAGGCTTCTACTTCAACATTCTACATGAGGAACTTTGACTCAACACACTTCCTGGAAACCCTACATACACTCTCATCGGTTTCTTTACCTCTAAAATATTAGATAATCATAAATCCGTTTTCACGTCGTTTGGAATAGCCACAAGTGGCACGGAGCTTGAATTGCCATACATTTAGTGGATTCCGAAGATGCATAAAATCCATATAAGCACCGATTCATTGCGGGTTCATCTAAGTGCTCCACCAAGCCTTTATCTATTTTATTCAACAAACTTCTTATATATATCAACAAGTCCTTCAGAAATATTGTACAACGGCTTACTCAAGAAGCGCATTCAATCATTGTGGATCCTAAAGAATTCAAAAGAATTGTTGGAACATTTAAAGTCTCCAAATTTCAAACATATTACAAGCATCAAAACTTTTGATTTTTCGACCCTTTACACAACAATTCCTCATCGAAAACTCAAAAAACAGATTAACATCTATTTTACAAAACTGTTTTGTATACAAAAATAGAAATTGCAGATATAGATACTTAGTGTTAGGTCATGAAGAACCTTATTTTGTGAAGGAACACTCTGATTCCAGTAACGAGGATAATAATAATAAGGACGACATTATCAAGACGCTGGGGTTTCTAGTAGTCTACAAATTGTTGGCATTCCAATGGATACCAATTTTGCACCTCTTTTTGGCTGACATCTTTTTGTATTTTGAATTTATACAGTCTGTGCATTTCAAAGGAAACAAACAGTTAGCATCTCGGTTCAATTTTACTTACAGTCATATCAACATCGTCCTGTTCATGAATAATTCAGAATTTCAGAATTACCTCGGCTAAATGTATTATATTGAGCTAAAGGTCAATGAGACGACAGAGAGAGCAACACATCCGCTTCTTACATGGATTTAGTCCCGTCGACTGGAAAGGACGGTCAACGTTTCTAAGTTGTAATATTCCATTTTCTTCTGCCTATGGCGTTTTTATTTCTCATTTTATGCTCTTCTAATGGATGTTTTGTTCTGAGAGCGAAACGACTCATCAATATAATACTTACACAAGGTTGTTGAACGCTTGGAGTCGTCGTTTAAGAAGTTTTATGGTCACAGACAGCGACTCCCTTTCACCAATCATGCTTTTCGTCGAACTTGACCTTTTCACCAAAATTGACCTTTTCACCGAATTTGACTCTTTCATCGAACTAGAGAGGTGTCCAAGTAACATTGCAACGAGTGTGGCATGCCAGCACTCCTTCCGGACACCTGGTTCTATCCCGTTTGGGATTCGAAATTGTACGTCAGGTTGAGACCATTTGCATATCTAATTCGTCGTGTTCTAATGGACTTGAGTTTCGATTGTCGATTGGTACTTCTTTATTTTTACTTGCTACATTCACATAGCTAAATTGTGACACTAAGATAATAACCTAGCTGTTTGAGGTACTATATAGGGATTAAATTCCAATGGTTGTAATTTTCACGTTTTTGTATCTACTGACACCATCGTGGACCTAGAGTAACTTAAAATAAAATTAGGCATTGCATATGCGGTACGTGTAAACCACGAATATGATAAACACGAGTTATTTCCCCTGGTTGTGTCGCAAGTCCTTATTCTTTGAAAAATAGCTGCAAGTCAAAATATGCCAAATTTAACACTTAAGACCTTTTGTGAAATAGACCCAGATAACATAGAATTAATTCACCAATAGGTACATAATAGAAAGCAAACGAAAATTCAACCGTTCAGGAACCTACAAATAATTAGGCTATCTGGAAATGGCATATATTGCCTATTGACTTCAGGAAAATGGCTTTAATAACCTAGTACCTGGTACTTCGGTACCAGCTGATAATCTTATACTTAAGTAATATTTGGCACTTATAACACCATTTAAATTCTAAATTCTAAATTATTCAAATGCTAAAGCCACCGTCACAATCAGTGTTTTCGACATGCACATTTTCTTCGCGATTTTCTTGCAATTTCGCAGGGCAGCCACACGACTGCCTCAAGACACAGGCACAATTATCATACGATTGTAGTTGATTCTACAGTAAATAAAATATTACGTTTGACTTGCGAAAGCCTCACGGCAATTGTACGATTGCCTTACGGTTGTTTTGCGTTTTATTCCAAGACTGCAGCGAAAGCGACGACAATTGTACAATAACCGTAAAATAGCCGTACTGTTGTCGCGTGATAGCTGTACTGTTGTTGCGTGATAGCAGTACTGTTGTCGCGTGATAGCCGTACTGTTGTCGCGTGATAGCTACGCAGTTGCCATCGAGTATAAAATGCAGATCCGGTCTTTAGATCAAACAAACCATTTCGAGATTTCAGACAATATGCCCACATCGTATTGCTGCCGTGCAGTGTCTGTGATTGGTACAAACTTGTCTGAATTTGTTGCGAACTGTCTACGACACCCTAGGACCGCCAAATCATACGATCAAACAAATCACAAGGCTGATGTGAACAACGCATTATTCTTACACGGATTTGGCTATGCATTTAGATTTATAATTCGGCCGTATACTATTCCACTTTCCCCGTTAGAAATTCTATTTAAAGTTGGAGCTCAACTGATGAAGTCTAATTGATAAAAACGATCGTCTAGAGCATTATAATTTGGTATTATGTTTATTATATTCAAAAGCACTGATATAGATCATGTTTGAATTATGATGACAAGTAATTATTGCAAGTTTACATATTGATTTCATTTAAATGTTAATTGATGCCGTTGTGCTACAAATCTCTTTAATGTCAGTTTTTATAGTGATAAAGCTGTTTGTGGGCAAATATATACATTTACAAAATTGTCATGATTATTTCGTTTTGTGTAGAAGAAGTTGAATTGCGTAATACTGAAACAAAATGGTACGTTGCAATAAATTTAAAAGACATAAGCACCAAATCATTGCATTGATTAAGTCCCAAGATATTACATCATAACATTCCAATACTTCCTACTACCCTGACTCCAGATTTCACAGCTTCTCCGTTAGGAATCAATAAATGACAAAAATGTGACAGTTATAGCTATTCACTCTTCCAACGGATGTTGATATGCATATCGGGCAAATCCGATTGGCGGAATGATTATCCGCCATTACCTGCGTCAAACTCCAAATCTGGCGTACATTGATACATGCCAACAGAAGCTCGGTTTCAAATATTGAAACAAGAATAGTTAAAAATTGCACTTGGGTGACATCGAACAGCGACACTCGCTACCCAGATAGAACGGATAAAGTTACTTTTATTCCATATGTACATCTATATTTTAAAATTTAATAATTTGAGCTTAAGAAGCACACGAAGCTGTTCATAAATTAAGAACTGGGCCCGAAGTCACCAAATTTAATCAATACTCAAGCTCGACTTTTATTTCATCATTTTGACAATATATCTGATCGTTTGTAAAACCTTTCGGTTTAAGTGATTAGGAAACATAATTTTTGTCATCTTTCACATAAAAAGTTTTGCGTAACTCTTACAGAAGTCCAGATCTAATATTCCCGTAAAATGACCAGATATAGGCCTACGTTGGTCACAACTGGACGCACGGGTGCGTCGTCTGCTTTGTTCGCCGTAGATGAGAGTCGTAGAGGTCGTGGAAACAAAAACAAAGTAGCAGTCAACTCGTAAGTTGAGATTAAGCGTATGTTATTAGGAAAGCGCGATATAGATCTAGGTATACAAATCCAGCAAAAATGGACAATCACAGACCTCTGGAAACTAAGAGGTGGGATCATATGCCAAATTAAACGGTTATTGATCATTTGGAGAGAAAACTTCATAAATGTTGAAAAATTGTTTTTCTTTACGTAGGCCTGCTAATTTTTAGTACCGTACTCAACGTATGGATTTAATCGTTTTTATTTAGAACTCATCAGTACGGCGTCAAAATTATATGTGATGAATGAAATATAATAATATGTGTCCTTTTCATTCAAATCAAGACTTTATACATACAATTAGATCTATATAGCCTAAATAATAAAATAAAAGTTAAGCTTGTGTATTGAGTAAATTTGGTGACTAGAGGCCCTTGCTTGGATTGTGTGCGATTGAGTTCGAAATAAGGACTACAAAAGGGTCATGTTTTATCCAAACTCAAAAGCATGAATAGTTTCAGGATTTTCCAATGTGGACATGTAACTATGCTCTGATTACTTTTTATTTTTGTGCGTATCTTGGGCCAAATTAAGTCCTTAAATATCTGGTATGATTTCCTCAAGCTTGAATGACGCTGAAACTTCCCCAGCTGAATTTTCTCTTCAAAATCAGCTTGTAATAGTGTGTAAACATTCTTAAAATACCTTGATTTTAGATTTTATGTGTAACATTTGATATCGAGTTGTCAGGTACGACTCAAAGCAGGGACGAAGCTGAATCTATTCAATTGAGATGTCTCCATATCTCAGTCAGATAGACAAGATACTAAGAATAATCTTTGAAAGAAAGTAACCCAGAAGATAACGTTTGTTTTAATTCTGCTGAGGCCTAGTTTGGTAACCGCTTGTTTTTGTACTAGTATAAAAAATAAGATACCAGTATAAATCAAAAGAATGTCCAGGACATAGCTACAAATCCGGTACAAATGGACAAACGCGGACTTCTGGGAACCAAAAGGTGGGATCAGGTGCCAGGAGTAAGCATCCCCTGTCGACCGGTCACACCCGCCGTGAGTCCAATGAAACACGTGAGGAGTGTATCCTCGTCATAACTGTTACAGACGTCTCAACAACCGCCAACAAAAAGGCAACTCAACATTTCACTTAGTGAAACAGAGTAGTCGCAAACAAGACTATTATACCGACCGTAAAATTTGCGGAATGTTGACAATAAACGCTGTTTTCGATATTCCTGTGTCAATAATTTGTCAGTGAGTATTTTACCTCTGTATATGAAATCTACATATGTTGTACACGCCCTGGCATATCGGATCATTTGTGAAATATAAACTCCATATGCGGTTGACTGAGGGATATTACTACTTAAATGTGAAAAATTTACGATCGGAAAGCGAAGTCGTCGCGTTTGTCGTATAGTTTAGTTGCTAAATTCCCGTATGTATTTATATTAAGTAAAATGTGTAAGTATGAAGCGTATGTGCTTGATTCTGTTTTATCTTTAATTTCTAGTTCGCTGGGATATATCGCATTGACATATGTATGAAAATTGTCATTATTAATTGACAAAACGTCGTCGATATATCTAAATGTCAAATTAAAGGACACCGCTAACTTTTTCTTCTTTTGATTCAGCAGTTTCTGAATGAAGTCTGCTTCGTATGAATAACGGAACAGGTCGGCCAATAAAGGAGCACAACTGGTTCCCACAGGAATGCCGACAGTTTGTTGAAAGTCTCCGAACATTACAAATATATTGTCTATTAGAAATTCCAGCATGTTTTTTACGTCAACTTCAGTGTATTTATGTGTAGAATTAGAGTGGTGTTTGACGAAATAAGTATCCTGATAGCCAATCACTAGATATTTAAATTTTCGGGTACCACCTTTAGTGAAAAAAACAGTTTTTTATGATGCTGAAAAGTCTTTCTTTTAATTCTTGTGTGGAATAGTTGTGTAAAGAGTAGAGAAGTCATAAGTTTTGATACTGTGAATTCGAGAAAAATTGTGTGCCTTCAAATTTTCTAAAAGCTGTTTAGAATTTTTAAGTATCCACATCTGATTTACACCGCTTCTGGAATAAGCAACTGTACAGTATTGTTGAAGTTTCTCCTTAACGGCTATCAATATCTTGGTAAGGAGTAAAGATAAAGGTTTGGTAGAACATTTGCTGGATCTTGCTATGTATCTTTGCTTATATGGGGTTTTATGAAGTTTAGGTATCCAATATAAATGTGGTAGCTCGATATCGGTATCCGTTGTAGGTATATCAAATGAGCGTAATACGGACACGTGATTTTGAAGGATCTCGTCCTTTGAAAGTGAGCTACGTGTGTATGTAGGATTTCCAGAATTCGTATTAAACCCAAGTTCTTCTAATAAACAATTATAGTAATGTTCCTTACAAATAAAAACTATATTATTTGAGGCTTTGTCTGCTGGTACCAGTACATATTGGTCGTGTAATCTATCCAGTTCAGTTACTACTTCTGGATCATTAAATACAGAGGGATAACGAGTTTTCATAGTCCCTTTAAGTTTTCGAATACGAGATTTTATCAACCATCGTATGGCTCTCAGCCTTTCAGACAAAGTGTCTGGTTCTACGTCTTCATGTCTGGCCCATCGTCTGGCATAATTTTCGACAGAATCCATAACTAAACTGGCTTCCCAGTATTTAGGGCCCCTTAAAATAAGATTTTTGAGGCTTTCATTTTCAACAATAGAAACGTCGGCGGTAATGACATATTCGATAGGATTGTATTTGAAAGGAGATGAAGCACATGAACATGTGACAGTGTTGTGTAGAACATGTTTGATGTCTTGGCACTGCAAAATCTGTTTGTAATTGAATATCTTGGATGCAATGCTATATGAATATATAGCTATAGCTATATGAAATGCAAGCCGTGGTCTTTAGTTTAAGATATGGTGGAATACAGGACTGAACTTTTTTGGATTTAGAACATTGCCAATGTTTAAAGCATCTATGCCTTTATTTGTAAATTTAAGTTTAAGGAAAAAACGTTTCTGTTCAGAACAGTCATCGTTTGTAACGCGTGCAGGCTTAATCAGTCTGTGATAAAGGAAGTCCATTTTAATGGTGTTCAGTATGTATTCTGGGGTTGAAGAATCTGTGTAGGGGTTCATTCTTGCTTTTTGAAAAAGTTTATTGAGATTTGTAAAAGGAACAGAATAAAGTTTGCTGCGAATGTGATGAAGACCCAATTTTTTTTTAACGTAAGGTAAAAGACATGAAAAAGTGACATCATGTATGTAGGGTCTGTTGTATGAACGATGTCCATGACTTCGTTTCCGTTTAACGTTAGAATTAAAAAATGTCATCACATTAACACCATTACACAGTGGGCTTGATAGATTACCTACTCTTTGTATATTATATATACATCCATAGGGATATGCAGTGCCAAGCTGTTTAATCCAAAAATTTTCACGTTGTCTACGGAAGGGGGTACTCAAAGTGGGATAATTGGTCCAGTGGTATATTTTTTCAATTATACGCTCTCTCATAGACAAGATGAAATGGTCAGGAGAATTGAAATATCGATAGAGTATCTGGTTACACCATTATTAATCTCGAATCGATGACCAGATACTCATTTATTTAAGGGCCCCTTAGTTTCGCCAACATAAATCAATTCCGTAAACAATTTGATTATTTGCAGTCTAGATGATCCCAGCTTCTGGTGTTGTAACGTTTATTTGTGAGATTTTATACTAAATAAACAGTGAATAAACATGGAATTCACTAGACTAGTACGGCTTTATATTGGAAAACGGGTTTTATCTATATTGTGTTACTTTGATTCAAGTATTTACCCACTTTGTCAGGTTTTATCTATATTGTATTACTTTGATTCAAGTTTTTACCCACTTCATCCAGCTATATGATTTTAATGTAGATCTAGCTTTTGTATTTTTCATATTCTAATAGCTGGGGAAGGGGTGTGATGCGCATCCGCACGATTGATATTCAGTGTCCCTTTGGAGAATTAAAAGAAGTTATATACAGGTAGTTTATTACGAGTAAATCTAGTCATTCCATGAACCCTAAATATTAGAGTCATAGCCCATAATTCGGCGAGTGAAAAGCTAAGCGTATTGTAACGACAACCGGAAATACACAATACAACCTAAGCCTCGTTATCGATTGAAATATTTAGCACAGCCGAGGTTGTGAAACTCGTCTATTGTTCGCCGTGTTGAGACCGTTCCTTTTCACCGAGCTTAACATTTTCAACGAATTTGACCTATTCACCGAACTCGAAAGGTTTCTATGGTAGTTCAAGGTGTTGCATGCTGGCAGGGACGCTGACACTTGGTCTCATCCCTTATGGGACTCGCAATTGTTCATCGTGTTGAGGCCGTTTTTATATCTAATTTGTTGTGTTGCAGTGGACTTGGAGTTTCAGATATCCATTCGTATTTCTTCGTTGTCGTATTTTAAACCGAATTAAACCATGCCGACCAAAAATAAAATATTCGTTTCCCCTTTCTGATACCTCAAATATCACCTGCTCTCTTTGGGCGAGTTATCAATGTCCACATACATTGGTCATGTGTTCTGTATTAACTATAGAAATGTCGTTACTTTTAACATTTTTATATTATCATATAGGATTGTATATAAGTACATATCAAGACGGGAATTTGTATTACATATTTATCTAGCAGAATTGACTCATGTAATGCAGACATCATAACAATCCAATATATATATTATATATCTTACTTTATGGCAATTCCTTAGCAGCATAGACATTGCCTAAAATGAAATAGATGTTAGAAAGATATTTTTCCAGATCAAATAACAAAATTGATTGTGTTTCTCAACAGTAAATATATATTTTGAGAAGGTTTGGAATTAATAAAAATTATGACTACAATATCGCCCACTACACTTAGAAATACTTTGTGAGACAAGGCACTGAGCAATCAAGAACTCTGTCTAAGTTGCTGTCAAAATCGCAGATATAATTCATCATGAAACCGCTACATTGTTGGAATGGAACGTGTATTTCGTATTCAATTTTGAGATTGTCAATCAAAGGGAAATTGTGAATGAAAGTTACAGATTCCGTGCAAATGTTCTATGATAAAGTAAACATTGATTTCTGCCAAATGCAGGACGACTGGGTTATTTCGAAACAAAATTTCTTTTTCTTGTTTGCAGTTGACTGTTCAAATTGTTTGACTAGATATATTATGAATCAAGCGAATCTGAAAAGTTAAAGAATGTATTTACCACCGGAAGGTAAAATTATTTGATTATCAGTAGCATGCTTTTTCAAGTGAAAAATATTCTTCAAATTACATATTATACCTAATCATTCAGAAACATGGTAATACTTCAAACATACTGCGACTGCGAATACAATGTGTTAAATGAAGATTGGCGTCAATCCAAAAACCTTTTTACAATATGATGGGAGATGATTGTAGTAATCATAACACCCTTATATGATATGATGGTTGAAGATTGGAGTCAGTCATAAAACCTCTATATAATATTATTCAGTAAATCCTAAAACCTTTTACGTAATATGATGGGTAACAATTGGAATAATCAAAAACCATTTTACGATATGATTAAGTAAATTCTAAAACCTTTGATATAATATGGTGGGTGAAGACTCGAGACAATCATTTTATAAATCTTTATATAATTAAGTTAATTAACATTTTATAAATCATATAATGAACAACAATTGGGGTAATGTAAAAATGATTTTGTTTGTTTGTTTATTGTTGTTTAACGTCCCACTCAAAATATTTCACTCATATGGAGACGTCACTAAATGCCGGTGAAGGGCTTCAAATTTTGGCCTATCATCGGCACTTATGGCCGTTGAGCAGTGAGGGTTCTTTAACGTGCCGACACCTACTGTGACACGGGACCTCGGTTTTTACTGTCTCATCCGAAGGACAGGAAACCAACCTGCCTCCGGCTGGACTCGAACTCACGACCTCACGATCAAGAGTCGAGCGCGCTACCGACTGAGCCAGGCCGGCTCTGTAAAAATGAAGAAGTACCAATTGATAATCCCAAGTCATTAAAATGCGACAAATTAGATGTGTAAATGATGTCAACATGAAGAACAATTACGAATCCGAAACGGGATAGGTCCAGGTGTGCGGAAGGAGACAGTGTCCACTGCCAGAATGCCACACCCGTCGCAAATGGTACAGGAACCTCTCGAATTCAGAGAAAAGGTCAAGTAATCAAAAGCCTAATATGATTACGTAAATCATACAAACTTTATATAATATGATGCGTGAAGATTAGAATCAGTCGTTAAATATGGTATATGATATGATGTGTGAAGATTGGAGTAAAACCTAAAATATGTTTTATCATATCGTGATTGAAGATTGGATTAAGTCATAAACTCTGTAACGTAACATAATGCGCGAACACTGGACTCAGTCGGAAAACCATATGATATGATTAAGTACATCTTAAAACCTTCTATATGATGGGTAACAATTGGAGTTATCAAAACTCTTTATATAATATAATAAAGTAAATCATAAAATCTTTTACATAAGATGGTGTGTGAAGTCTTGAGTCAATCATAAAACCTTTATGTAATATGATTTAGTAAATCATAACATTTTTTATATAACATGGTGTGTGTGAAGTATTGAGTCAATCATAAAACCTTTAGATGATATGATTAAGTAAATCATAAAATCATTTACATAAGATGGTGTGTGAAGTCTTGAGTCAATCATAAAACCTTTATATAATATGATTTAGTAAATCATAATTGTTTTTATATAACACGGTGTGTGGTCTTGAGTCAACCATAAAACCTGTATATAATATAATCAAGTAAATCATAAAATCTTTTATATAACATGGTGTGTGAAGTCTTGAGTCCATCATAAAACCTTTAGATGATATGATTAAGTAAAATGAAGAAGTACCAATGGATATTAGAAACTCCAAGTCCATTAGAATACAATAAATTTGATGACGACGATCTCAACACGAACAACTATTGCAAATCCCAAACGGGATGGTTCCGAAAGCAGTCGGTGAACAGGTCAATTTCGGTGGATAGGTCAGCTCTAGATCTGATTGGCGAAAGGGAGTCATTATATATGGGCATGCTCCAGGATACTATCTATCATTATTAAGACTCCAAACACTTTTTTATTTAATATGATGAGTAAATATGGTAGAAAAGACACAAACAACAAGAGTTGTCAGAAGACAACAAAGCTCGCCTAAATGGGTCAAATTACACCTAATTATATGTCTTGCCGGTCCCTGCTTTGATATTAAATGTATGTAGCAAAGTATACTTGTAACATGCAGTATTAATAGGTGTAGGATCAGGGATGGGAATGTATTTCAAATATATATGTATAAAATATATATTCCAGGGGTGTGGCAGGTCCCGTATATGCACCACTAAATGTGTCTCCCCATGACAATCAATAATAAATATGGTTTAAGGGTGGGGCTGTGAACCGTTTTTAAGTTATACGTAAACATATATATTTCAGGAGTTGAGGCAATACCCCCACATACACCATTGAATGTGTTTTCCCATAAAAATCAATAATATATATGGTTTAACGGTGGGCTGTGATCGGTTTTTAAGTTATAAATAAAAATGTATATTTTGGGGGTGGGGCAGGACCTCTATATGCACCACTAAATGAGTCTCCCCATAACAATCAAAATTATATAGTTTAAGGGTGGGGCTGTGAACGGTTTTTAAGTTACATGTAAAAATTCATATTTTTGGGGGTGGGTCAGGTCCCTCACGTACACCACTTAATGTGTCTCCCTATAACAATCAATAATATATATGGTTAAACGGTGGGGCTGTGAATGGTTTTCAAGAAATACATAAAAGAATAAATTTAAGGGGGTGGGGCATATACCCCCAATCACCCAATGCACATCAATAAGCACAAATGTTCTACCCTAATGGAACTTCCATCCAAATTGTCAGCATTCTAAAACTATCATTAACCAAGAACCAAAATCCTAATTAAAACATAACATTGATCTAAATACAGCAAAATTTTGCAAGAAACTGTCAAGTAAAAAAAAATCACAAAATATGTCAAAATTTGAATTTATTCGGATTTAACTCTCCTTCATACCAAATAACAGCCTCCTACTACACATATTGAATGATTTATAGTACTTTCCAACACTTGCTCCAAAACTTTAACCTTTGATTTGCATGAATAAAATTGTGTCACAAAACATGTAAAAATTTGAATTTATTCCAAAAAAGTTTCAGATTTCACTCCACTAATTGATACTTTACCCCCAAAGAGTCCTTCATACCAAATAACAGCCTCCTACTACACATACTGAATGATTTATAGTGCTTACCAACACTTGCCTCAAAATTTTAACATTTGATTTTCATGTATAAAAGTTTAAGTCACATAACATGTAAAAAATTGAATTTATTCCAAAAAAGTTTCAGATTTCACTCCGCTAATTGACACTTTACCCCCAAAGAGTCCTTCATACCAAATAACAGCCTCCTACTACACATATTGAATGATTTAAATTATTTTCCAACACTTGCCCCAAACCTTTAACCTGGCAACGCCGGACGCCGACGCCGGGGTGACTACATAAGCCCCCCTATTCTTCGAATATGCGAGCTAAAAATTGATGAAATACTGTGACAGAGAATATTTAAATCTGTACATTAGAATATGGATATTTTCACCGCGCACATTTTGCATTTTTTCAAAAAATGTGAGGCTAATCTGTGTACAAACAATAAGAAATATAGAGAAGAAAAATACATACGATATTTTTGTACTTATGGTCGATTACAAACAGAATGGAATGCCGATTTGAATTTTAGATACATTCATTCGGCAATGTTGCTATAGTAATTGATCACGTTTTTCAAGAGCTATTCACAGGCATAAAAAATATATTCCTATATGTTTTGTGAAAATAACGTCAGGTCCAGTGTGATTTTCATATCCAAAGAATACGGTTGGGTTTTTGATTGTAATTGACAAAGTGCTAATCTTAGGTTTTCTCAAGCAATTTTCACAAAATATAGGAATTAAAGAACTGTATATCAATCTAGGTTGTAAAAAAGAAAGCAAAAACAGAAACACACAGCAGACGATTTAAATCTTTGTTTCATAACACAGTCAAGTACTTTTCAAGTAATTTTTTTCTATTCGTTTGCGTCACCAGGGGTGTACATAAATTCAGTAACTGGTATTTCAGTACCATGTATGTTTTTTATACCAAAGTGATATTTTGTATAGATAGTAGTGATGTTTAGATTTCAAACTTTAAAATACTTTTAAATGGGTTATTTTTTCAGCATAGGAACGCTCATTCTAATTTCATACTTTCATATCAAATGTCACTGGTCACAAAAATGTACAAAAATATTATTAAATGTAATACTTGTAACCCACGAAAAGCGAGATAACTCCTTAAAAGCATCCATAATGTGTTTAATTCTAAGACGGGTACAGTAAATACAAATGTTAGCTTGACAAATACAATTTCAAGGACTGCGGCTTTCAAAAACATACATACACACAAAAATCCGAAAAAGCAGGTGTACGTATTTTTATAAATGGAAGAAATATTAATATCAATGAATCTAATAAATCTCAAATCTACAATGTTATGATGACATCCCTCCCTCTAAGTCGTAAAATGTTATCAAACAGTACAGTCAGATTAATTTAAAATAAATGCGAATATCTAATTACTTTTGAAGATATATAGAGTAACGGCACAAATGTAATCAAACAAATGTAGAATCAACTTTTTTTATTATGGGGAATATGAAGAAACGACCATTTGGATAATCATAAGCCAAGGATACCCCACGTGCCCATTGAAATACCACTTTTATTTTTTCATTTTTTTATGTTGTAACGTAAGTTCAAATTCAAGTCATAATTTGTGGCCATAGTTTAGACAAATCGACCTGATCATCATTTAACAATTAAGATACTTTTACGCAGCTTGATGAAAGGTAAACGTCGACGACCATACTTGGTAATGGAATATAAAGTCATGTCGTTTTTATACAATCTTACAGATCACGAATACATGGTATCATTTAAATGTAAATTTAGATTTCAAAATTTTCGGTCGTCATTCTATTGAACTGTCACCTTTAATATCCATATTGATAATGTATACACATCTAAGCACTCTGGCTTTTCTTTGCTGTTTATTCAGACAATTCCATAATATGACGTAAGAAACCGTTCAGATGTATGCAAACTCATGCATTTTATATAACACCAAACAACACGGATAACTTCTATTATTTTCAATAAAGACACAGATCAACAATGAATTAATTCGAGTGCTGCTGAAAATACTGTCTGACCTGTACATGTGGTCACTTTTCCTAACGCGGTCAGCGGTCACTCCTTCAAGTCAAGGTTACCAAGTTGCCCAAATTAATCGATCATTCAAATTTAAATGAGCCTCTAACTTGTGGTCCAAGCATATACGGGTACAATAATTAATGCTACTGTAAACATCGTGGTCATTCCATATATTTAAAATTTCTTTATAATATAAAAATCTCAGATACCAAAATATAAATCATCAGGATGTCCAGAGATACAGGTACAAATCTGGTGATGTTGGACAAACACGTATAAAGTTTAATATACATGTTTGCAAACATTACAACTTGACAATGTTGAATCAAATTAAGAACAAAACATCGAAAGTATAATAATAATAATAATAATAATAATAATAATAATAATAATAATAATAATAATAATATATCTCAATACATCAGAAACTATAAAACACTGAAAGTTTTGAATTAGGTACAGTCATTAGATTTTAATATTAAAAACATAATACCAAAGTCCGGGTTTTACAAAAGGGGGTCTCAAGACGATCGTTTTTGTCAAAAAGACTTCATCACTTGAGCTCAAATATAAAATAGTTGTACAGCTCCAAAACAAAAAGTGACATCATACCGATTTATAATCCTAAATGTATTCCCAAATCCGTCTAAGAGAAACCACTATGAAAAAATTTTATTACGTAAGTATAAATTAATCAGCTGGTACCGAAATACCAGATACTCGGTGTATGTATAACCACGGGGACACAAAAGTTCCATCAGTAATGGCAACGACCTAGTGGTGTAAATATCATTAACATAATACCAAAGTTTTAGTTCACTGTAATTTACTATAAAATAGGGCATGGTTAAAAAAATAATATGAAATATAAAACACGCATAGCTTGTACAATAAGAACTACATCTAGATATTTGAAGTGCATTTTGATTTTATGAGAAACTCCTAGTCATTTTTATTACAGTTGTAAATCGACAACATACAAACACAATCATTTTTCGACTGATAATTTTGTGACTATATCAAATTACATTTTCCATTGTCCTAGTTCCATTATAGGGTAACATTTTGTACATAGTTTACAGTTGGTTCATCAAACAGTAAAACTTCATCCAATGCAGTGTGAATTCCTATCGTTTCTCTACTTTTAACCATACTTCCTTTGGACTAAGTAGGCCATCTTGGGACAGTATCGGTGGTATCTAAAAGATCGTGAAATAATAAATAATTAGTATACATCAAATCACAATCGTAATATAGCGTTAAGAGCAGAAACACAGTTTATTATATAGATATATTATATACATATATAAACTTATGTCAGTGATGTCAACGAGTAATAGGTTAACCAAGTACGCGGTAATGTCAAAGCATATAAGGTTTTTCTGCCCGTATGTTCTGTATATCGCTGTTATATCTAATTAAGAAAAGAAAGTGTTAAGGCCAGAAATGTCTCGTGGTGCATATTACTCGGCCACCTCCTAGAAATCGCTTTTTTATCGGCTTTAACTATATTTTTAACGTCTTTACATTGAATAAAAATAACGCTACCAATGTGATACATTCGAGAAGATAAAGAATCATTCTTGTTTATGGAAGCTATAAAATGGATCTCAAAGCGTCTAACTCTAAACATTTTTTTTTCCGGAGAGGCATACCCAAATGACCAGTCATTCTTCTCCTTTATGGACTATGTTGCTGAATAATTATCATAGCGAGGCGTGATCGATTCCATTGATTGAGGACAAGATAAAAATGTCGTGATTTCGTTTGTGTAAAATAAAAGATGCCTCCTCTTGCTACTAGATTACCTCACAAATTTTCTGATGGCGTACGTCGTCTGATTTCGCAATTGCGTTATTGTCTTGTTATTTATCCAAATATGGGAAACTTCTGTAAATTGATACATGTATCAAAAAACACTTAAATGATATATGATATCCCTCTGTCATGATAACCCTTCCCCCGTTTGAATTAATCCTATTTCGCATTGCTTCATTGAATAGTTAACGGAGTACTCGATCGGAAAAACCGATTATACACCCTTGATTAAACCATTCGAAACGCGCTTCAACCTAAACTAATTTTTCTGAAAAAAAAGATGCCTAGTTTACTTCCTTCAATCTTTTTCCCACCATATAACTGAAAATCTGTTGAGTGTTAAACACCAATATACACCCATACAGACATAGACACTTTGATAGGCGATTATCAATCTCCATATCACATGTTACAAATATATAGAATTCAAACGGGCAGGTGTGCAAAGTTGAGTGTTATATGTTAAAATGTTCAAGTATCTATTTCGTAAATGAAATTACGTTAAAGAACCCTCACTGCTCAATGGCCGTAAGTGCCGAGCATAGGCCAAAATTTGAAGCCCTTCACCGGCATTTGGTGACGTCTCCATATGTGTGAAATATTCTTGAGTGGAACGTTAAACAACAATAAACAAACAAACGTAAATGAATTTACTGGAACACTATACAACAAATGTTGGTCGAGAAGGCAGACCATATAGTTCGCCTGTTTTTATGCTTGTTATAATTTGGGTCAAAATTAGACAACGACAACCAGCTCTGCATTGTTGTGTAATGACCCTAGATAATGTGTATGTGAAGTTTCATGGCTGTAGCTGCAGTACTTTGCCCACAATGGACTGAACCAAGAAACTTAAAACAGAAAAGGACGACGTCGAAGCAGTGACAGCAATAGCTCTTCTGTTTTTCGAACAGGCGATCTAATTAAGAAATATTTAACTTACCTCTGTTTTCTCGCCAACTAAGAACATGAATTGACGCATCACGCATACAAGGGCAATCTTTAACTCGAGGAAAGCAAGTCGCATGCCGATGCAATTGCGAGGTCCATATCCAAATGGTAAAAAGTGGAATGGAGAATGTTTTCTTTTGTTTTCGGGCGAAAATCTATAAAATGTATGAATTACGAACTTCAAGGAAAAGTAGATAAATCCATATTTTAAATGCATGTATTTATGCAGAGTAAATTTAAGCGATAAAACTAAATATTTGTAATCGCTAGAAGATATGAAGATGTTTAACAAAATTATTTTTATCCCATGTTTAGAAGTGAGGTTGATATTATTGTTATGTTTCTTTTCATATATAAGATGTATATTTTCTATTAACTTATTATGACCCTTTCCCTTGGAAACTGTTCTTTTCAGACGACACCAAATAGGAGAGCGTTCACAAGGAAAAGAGATGTGATAAATATAGTACAACACGTGTCAAAGTCCTGCTTTAAGCCTACAAATGTACATTTTTCATTAATTTGAATATTCACTTTACACTGGATAGAAAACATTCCATTCCGTGGACATATATGTTGTCAAGAATCTTGCAAAGGGGTAATAACTGTAAGCTCAGTTTATTGTCCCGTAGGAAAATTGATCATTTAAGTATCGTCGTGTGTGTGTGGCATGGCAAAATCACATTCATGAGTTCAACCTAGTTTTTCTCAGTTAAACCTAGTTTTTCTCAGGCTTACTAATACGCAACAATCACATTAATGAATATCAATATAAATTTTGCGCAGTTAAACCTAGTTTTATTTTAATAAAACATAGTCTTTCCCAAGTTAATATGGATTACGAGAAAACTGAGAAAAACTAGGTTTATCTCGAGAAAAAATTATGTATAACTGAGAAGAACTAGGTTTATTTCATTAATGTAATTTTGCGTGCATTATCAGTTAAACCTTTTTTCTCAAATAGCACCAAAATCTGCGCCATAATCACATTAATGAGTATTAATGTAATTTGGTTAATCTTAATTCTTCTTAGTTAAACCTAGTTTTTCTCTATCTAATGTGGATTACGTGAAAACTAGGCTTAACTGGAGAAAAATAGGTTTGACTCGTAATCCGCATTAACGAGAAAAACTAGGTTTAACTGGAGAATAACTAAATGTGATTTTAGATTGTCATATGTATTTTGCCAGTTAGGCACGTCTATTGTCAGAAGAAAATTAATATTACACGGATTAGAAAGTATGTATTTACTTTAACAAATCCTAGAGACTAAATTGAAGTTTACGTACGTTTTCTCGTTTACTAATATGAAATCACGGACAGGCATACTGTTTAATTTAACAAAAACATTTTTGACATTCCAGTCTTAATGGCTTTACAATTACCTTCAACAAATAGTGTGCTAAAGTACTAGTTCCTACTGAATACCATAGAAACCGCTTGCCCATGGTCTAGTGGAAGAGCGTTCGACACACAAGCGGAAGGTTCCGGGTTCTATTCATCGACCGGGTCATTCTGAAGGCTTTAAAAATGGAAGTGGCTGTTCCTTCGCCAAGGACTCGACATACGAAGTGAAAGTCACGTGTCTCGGAAGGTTTGGACGTAAAAAAAAAAAACCTCACTACATTGGCGTCAGTCCATAGTACAGGCCAAAATTTGTAGCACTTCACCTAATGCGGTGACATTTCAATATAAGTGAAAAATTCTTGACGGGATGTAAGACAAATAACAAACAAACTGAATACCATTGAACACTTTTAGCTCTCCTAACATTTTCAAGAGAAATCGCGAGTGGTCAGATAATTACTTAAATAAGTAAATAACCAATGAAGCACAATATTTTTGTGAAAAAGTACCTTTCAGGATCAAACGTTTCAGGATTTGGCCAATTATCAGCGCAACGATGTATGGCCCATATAGGAACAGACACAATCATTCCTTTGGCAATATGTAGTCCGTTAATGTCCGTGTCAGCGGTACATACCCGTTCTGTTCTGCAAATAATATTTACATATTATTAACAAGAGGACCCACAGGCTTTAAAGGTCATCTGAGTGAAATATACTATTATATTGAAAAACATGTTAGTCATTGCTTCATGGAGAAATTGACTTCAAAAATGGCTCATTAGTTCATGAGGGAAAGTACAAATTGTGTAATCATTTATACATATTAAATATCATATGTTTACTAAGGTGCCTGTGACCTTGACCTTTGTCTCCATGACTTTATAATTGTGTAACAATTATCCCAAGATAAACCCAATCAACTTTGTCATATATATTTGTATACAAAGAGTAATCGGTAGATGTGGCTTACAAAACAATTACATCAAATTAAGAAGTACAAGATGTTGGCCCTTTCATTACACCTTTTGTAGGCCCTATAGGTATTTCCCAATTTCGTTTGCAAACAGTATATGACATCAGGTGGGGATAGTTCCTGTCAAGTTTGCTAAGCATGGGCACATTGGTTTATGTCTCAAAAATTGATCAAAACATTTATATTTTCTCCTGGGGGCATTAGTTTGTCCTTTTGCACCAAAATTATGACTTTGGTACTATGTTTATAATAGTTTAGGTGCTTGTAACCTTAACCATAATGGATCCTATGGCCGTGCAACTTTGTCACAATTATCCTTAGACGATTTCTTTTAGATAATCATTTTTTAAACATTTTTGTATTTTTCAATTAGTTTTCAGTTAATAAGCGATTTGTAAGAAACCCAACACAATTCCCTTATAATATATATATATATATATATATATATATATATATATATATATATATATATATATATATATATATATATATATATATATATATATATATATATATATATATCACAGTATTAATATTCACGATGTTAAAGGAGACAATATACATAGACAAATCTGGTGAACATAAACCATTTTCATTCGCAAACATTATGCGAATTTACAAAGTTTGTCTACAATTGATCCATTTATTCTTGAGAAATAATCAAAAATGTGATAAGGATAACCACAGGGGATGGACGATGCATGAATACAGACAAAAGACGATCAATATTGGTAACCATAGTAAACTAAATAAATATTATTTGCAGGTTAATTATTCTATATAGTCTTTTAAAAGGGGATTATATTGAAAAAGAAAAAATCATCTAACATTCTTATTACAATTAAAAAGCATGATAACTATAGCGACATCGTCAGATCTCTGGAAATCCTACGGATGGATTAGGCGCCATGGATTTGTAAGTATTCCTTGCCTATCGATTATACCTACTGTGAGTTCGCAGTCAAAGCAAGAAAAAATGGGATAAATACCCTAGAAACAATCGTAATTATATATAATACAATGATGATAAAATAACAGATGTCATGAACAATCAAATGCCAATACCGAACTGATGGAGGGAAAAGTCTCAAAGTCTCGTTGATACACATCTCAAGATAAACGAGCTTTTGAACGTTATCATGATTTGGCTGCTCCTGTAAAAGAGAAAACGGAATTAAATCATAACGCTTTTTACCGTAAGGTAAAGGCAAAAATAAATTGGGGTGAAAATTTCCTGGTAAAAACCTTGTTTACTCAAGACTTTATATAAATCAGGGTGGAAGAACATAGTCCGTATGGTAAACGATATTAAAAGTCTCAGATACCAAGGTATAAATCATTAGGATGTCCAGGATATAGATACAAATCTGGCAAAAAAAATTCCGTATGGTAAACGATATTAAAAGTCTCAGATACCAAGGTATAAATCATTAGGATGTCCAGGATATAGATACAAATCTGGCAAAAAAAATTGACAAACACGGACCTCTTGCAATCAAGAGGCGGGATCAGGTGCCATGGAGGAGTAAGCATTCCCATGTCGACCGGTCACACAGTCAAATTAAAATGAAATATGTGAGGAACTAATCCTCTTCATAGTTGGTACAGACGTCTCAACATCCGCCATCGAACAGGTAACTCAACATTTCACTCAGTGAAACAGAGTAGTCGCAAACAAGACTATTATACCGACTGTAAAATTTGCGAAATATGAAAAAATCAGGGTGAAAGAACATAATCCGTATGGTAAACGATCCTGTTGAAAGGTTACATCACTTCCATAGAGACTACCACATTGACTATCAAACTATTGTATCAGGTAAATACCGATGAAAACGTTTATGCTTATTGATGCGGAAAATTAAAAGCAACCATTTTTATTCACAAGTCGTTTGGTGATTGTTCCATCTTAATCATTTTAATCTGGATATGATAGAACGTGAGTTATTTACACTGATAGCGTCGTAGACGTATCCTTATACGTGATTTGTTATTGGATCTACAGTAGAATATTCACAAAAGTTTGAATATAAGTCATTAATTGTACTTATCAACGAATATTGCTGTTCCTTTTCTTCGCATGAACATTACTCATCTTGGATTTTAATAAGAATCATAACCGACGTTTAGTATCACAATGGGCATTACACGTTCAGGAAGACATATAGAATTGGCCTTTCCTCATTGGATAGGTAAGATTACGGATTATTTCCCTGACAGATTGTAACACTTTAAAATAATTGAAAATACATTTTGGGGGATGTATGATGGTACCAAAAGTAGCAAAGATACCAAATAATGATTTGGTAAAATATTATAAAACCACTTACGTCACCAAGCTCTTTTAAGATTTCTTCATGCACCTTTTCTTGAATTTGGGGATGTAACGCCATGTTATGCGAAAATAGGCAGAGTGTTGTAGCGGTAGTTTCGTATCCAGCAAATAAGAAGACCAGACTGTTTCCTAGAATCTCTTTAAACGTCAATCCTGTTTGAATAATGAATAAGTCCACTGTTTTTAATTATGGAAAAGCTTCTTTTATATGCGTTCATAAAATAACACTTGATATTTTAGTATATACACTATACCTTTCCAATTCCATTTTATTGACAAATGTCGTTTCTTAATCATCTTAATCATTTTAATCTGATCCCACCTCTTGGTTTCCAGAGGTCCGTGTTTGTCCATTTTTGCCGGATTTGTATCTGTGTCCAGGACATCCTAAAGATTTATTCTTTGGTATCTGAGATGTTTTATATTCTACAACTGGCAAAATCTACAAGTTTGATATAATAATGTATTAAATATATGTATTTAGCGTGCATGGATAGGATATCTCACCCTTCTTGCTCTCTTCGGGGTTTTCTTCGTGGGCTTGTATCATAAGTTGCAAAAAATCTACATAATCCTACAAAAATAAAACCAGTTAAAACATTGCGGAAGTTTCGAGTTATTTCCCTTGTTTATAACGTTCAAAATGTCAATAGCGAATGGTGCGAAATTTATACGAAATGACCTTGCTTTGTATCGTTTTACTTAAGATTGCTTTGTCAAGACATGTAAATATTGTTGTTAATATTTCACAAATGATCCGATATGCCAGGGTGTGTTCAACATATGAACTTACAAGTCACATTTCATTTAGTGAAAGAGAGTCATCTCAAACAAGACTATTATATCGACCGTAAATTTTGCGGAACATTGACATCAAACGCGATGTTTGATAACCCTGTGCCAATAACTTGGCATATTAGATTATTTGTGAGATATAAACACCATATGCAGGTTATTTAGGGACATTACTACTAAAATGTGAAAAATTTACGACGGGAAAGCCGAATTCGTCACGTTTGTTGTATAGTCTGGCTGTTAATTTCCTGTCTTTGTCTATAGTAAGTAAAATGCCAAATAGGAAACATGTTGTGTTTGATTCTGTTGTGTCTGTAATTTCTAGTTTTTTGGGATATATCACATCGATATATGTATGAAAATTGTCATTATTAATTGACAAAACGTTGACAAAAAAGGTTTTTAAAACAATGTAATAAATGAAAATTTCCTGTGAATAAAAACATTTCATGATAGAAAAGTAATAAATTGGATTTATGAAAATTAAAAATGAAAGAACACCTTTGAATTATATCATAAAAGTATTGGTTTACATTAATTAACCAAATCAAGTATAAACATATATTTACCTCTCTTTCTGATTTTCTGTTGTTAATTTCTTTGACAACAACATCTCGGAAAAATTGTTGGGCATCCTTAGGAATAAAACTGATTCCAAAAAGTTTATTCAACGGTTTCAGCAAAAATGGAGTGAAAACTGAAATACATTTTAAAATATACAAGCTTTAGGCACATTTTATGAATATTCATGCACTATATTTATATCCCTTGTTTTAGGCAATACATGTACATGTATATAGAAAAAAGTGCATACCTTAACATTTTAAATAGCATTTTGTATTTTTTGGACCGGGTTGCACAAAATATAGTTTATGTCGGGAGAGTCGGCTCCTTCCACAGCTTGAAATGTAGAACCTTCCAACATCGTAAAATCGTTTTATGAAATTGTGCACCGCCTATTTTTAAGTTATTTTGCAAATTTTCTGTGAAACCAAAGTCAAACGTAATCTACAGTTATGCAGACTGAAAATAAATGTTATATGTAATTCCAACAATTTAGAATTGTCAAAAAGAAAATGCATTAGGCATATGTTTATGCATTTGTGTAACAATGCCTTTAAAACGTCTATTTCATAATACACAGCGATATGAAAATAAACAATTGCAATTATGAAAAGAGAGGTCCTACATAAATAGCAATTGATAATTGAAAATATTGAAATATATGAACGTAAATAACGCATACTTTTAATGTGTTTATGCGTACAGTTGATACTAAAGAAATCATTTGAGAAGTGTATTTAGCACGAAAAAATACATTTATTAATCTCGTGGTTAAAACACACATTGCCAGCGTTTTGACTTGACAAACGTAAACAATTCAAGTAATGCAATTATAAATATATATGCCGCCTTGGGTAAAAAGAAAAGTTTTTTGAAGGAATACCCTGTGCAGAATATTTTTGAAAATGTCTGTGTAGTGGTGCATGTATGACTGGTAACTGAATAAAATATGATAACCCCTAAACCACTTTGAATAATTCCTCGAACTGTCACTCTGCTATTTTACATCACCCCCCTAGTAAACGAATACTCAATCCAAAAACAGTCGGTTAACGGATTACTGCATATTTATCGATTTAACAACCGAAGTGTGTGTGTGTGTGTGTGTGTGTGTGTGTGTGTGTGTGTGTGTGTGTGTGTGTGTGTGTGTGTGTGTGTGTGTGTGTGTGTGTGTGTGTGTGTGTGTGTGTGTGTGTGTGTGTGTGTGTGTGTGTGTGTGTGTGTGTGTGTGTGTGTGTGTGTGTGTGTGTGTATATGTGTGGAGAGAGAGAGAGAGAGAGAGAAAGAAAGAAAGAGAAAGCATCGTTTTATTCAATAAATGTTTATTATTTGACCTCGGATTTTAGTTTTTAAAAAAAAGAACCGTATGAGGCAAGACCAAATATTTTACCAAAATGTATTGTTAAAACGTTTTATGAAACATTCAGTCAATCATTTCGTATCTTTCTTTTGACGACAACCGTTAAGTTTATTCATAACTTACAGAAAAGTAAATTCACTGGTGATGTTAAACTAAAATCGAGTATCTTTACAACGTTCTTCACAAACTCGTTATTAGGTTCTCTCTGGGAATCTGTTTCTATGCCAAATGCGGTTACAGCAATGACATCGGCGGTGTAGGCTCCATACAGTCTGAAATGAATTTCAAAATGGTACAAAATCTGTTTGCCTTCAATTGTATTTAATGAGAAAGAATTTTCATTTCGTGGAAACGAAACACTATTTCGTCCAAACAAATAGTTTTTATTAAGTGGGCACGTTTGCTTAATTCGTGGCTATGAATCAATATACCTTACACCTGCATCAACCATCCATACATCATCCGCATAGTGATATGTACAGGAAAATAAAAAGCTTACTCTTGCCAATATATCGACTTCTGTCAACTGATCAAAAAAGAAACTTTGTAGTAGACGTTTGAAAATTTTAATGAAGGGAGCACTGAATTGAATTCAACTGAGGTTAATAAGATTGTTATGTCTATTTTTCACAAAGTAAAGTTTAGAACTATCTGAATATCAATTTCAAGGCAACATTTCTTAATCATTTTAAATGACAGTTATTTGTAATACAATGTTAGTGCCGTGAAATATTCAGTAGACATATGTAAATAATTTTATTAAAGGTAACAAGGGTATATTAATAGTCCCCACCTGGGGCATATTGCCAAGAAATATAAATTGGCAAAAAAGCATCTACCTACGAAGCATGTCTGAACCAAATATGGGAAGCCTATTGGAAGAAATAACTACGATATATGACACAAACAAAGGAATCCAACAAAGGGGAATAACTCTAAAAATAAGGGTGGTTGGCATGCAATTTTTAATGAGTTTTCTCAAGATATATACCTGCACCTAATATGGGGAGCCTAGATAAAAAAAAATAGCTATGGCATAAAAAAAAATTAAAAGGGGTAATAACTATAACAATAAGAGTGGTAGGCATGCGATATTTGTATGTGACATTGTCTCCTCTTACAATATATACCTGTACTAAATCTTGTGAGTCTAGGTGACGAAGTGAGTTAGATATGGCCAAAGGGGAATAACTCTAACAAGTAGGGTGGTAGAACTACAATTTTTGTATGTGACATTCCGTCTTTTTAGTTGTTTACTTGCAAATATGTGGAGCCTACGTGAAAAAAATAGCTATGACTGGACAAATAAAAACTAAAGGGGAATAACTCTAAAATATGGGTGGTATAAGCGCAATTTTTGTATTTAATACTGTCTTATTTAGATGCAACTTGTACCAAGTATTAGAAGTCTAAGTGAGGAAATAACTAGGATATTACCCAGACAAATAAAATCAACAAAGGGGAGTAACTCTAAAAAGAACGGTGGTTCGAGCGGAAGTTTTGTATCCGTCTTCTGAAGATGTATACTTACATCACATATGGGAAGCCTAGTTAAAGAAATGAAGAAGAACAAAGAAATAGGACGGACAGAAGGACAGAAAGACGGACAGGCATAACGCAAAATAATAGTTCTCGGGAATCAGTGAGGAAATAAAAATAATTGATTTAAACTTTTCAATATTAATATAAATACATATGTTTATTACATATCAAACGTCCTGCCAACATAACACAACGTACATTATACCGATCATTTGACACGAATATCATCATCAGTTCTACGTTACGATTACATGTTCTAGTTGCATTTTGGATGTGTATAGCAAATGAAAAAAACTTACACTTTCATGTTTAATTCCTTGTTTTCGGCACATTTCCGTTGTTTTTCTCACAAGCCCTGACATCTGTGTACAGAACAGAAATATAAATGATAGTACTTGTTCAAGTGATCATGCAAAGATCTCCGAAACCAAAGTATTAATCTTCAAGATGTCCGAGATATATATACAAATCTGGTAAAAGTTGGACAAACACGGATGTCTGGAAATCAAGAGATGGGATCATGTGCCATGGAGGAGTAAACATCCCCTTTTGACCGGTCGCATCCACAGTGAGTCTACAGTCAAGTCCAAATGAAATAAGTGAGGGGAAAATTCTCATCACAAGTGGTACAGACGTCATAACAACTGTTATTTGGCACGCCAAACACAAATTAATGTGTTTCAAGTAGTTATTTTTTGTCCATTTAATGTTACCGTCTGAAGCACACTGTACAGCCAACAGGCCCATTTCGCGATATATCTATGTCATGTTATAACCAGAACCACAGTTCAACTACTTTGTAAAGCATCTCTGAAAAACAGGTCGATTTGCCTTCACCGGATATTCTTGTAAGAAACAATTCGTCACTCGCATCGTGTGAAATCAGGAAGTGTGAAATACTTACGCAAGTTACGTACAAATCAGTCAGTCATCATGGTTCCCAGCTGATTGGTAAAAAGCGTAAAATAAAATGGCTACTTTCAGTTGTCATGATTGAATATCAGCCGTCTCCCTTCGCGTAAGTCACACTCAAACTATCTATGGTATATCCCATTAATAACATATCAGAATTCAAACGCAAATTCGTTGTAAATACATTATACAGCATAGCCATGGGCGCAGGCATCTGTATTTTCAATTCTCTTCTGACACATTTAACTTTCCGGTACCAAGCAGACGAATATTTTAAAATAACTTCAAAACAAATCTGACACTTATTCAAAATTTTCCATATCACTAGTTTCTTTCAAAATAATATGAAAGTAAGAAAATAAGCCTTAATTCCATTACGTATTTCCGGACAGAAAAGGGGAACTACTTCTCGTCTCACACAGCTGTTTAGCTGTACCGTCATATGAAAAACTACCACCGCAAAGCCAAGTACATAGAATGAATTTCGTAACCAGCTGACTACAGATATACAGAAAATAGTGATATATATAAATATAAGGATATAAAATTTCAGATACCAAAGTATAAATCAATAGAATGTCCAGGACATAGATACAAATCCGGTAAAAATGGACAAACACGGACCTCTGGAAACCAAGAGGTGGGATCAGGTGCCATGGAGGAGTAAGCATCCCCTGTCGACCGGTCACACCCGCCGTGAGTCCACAGTCAAGTCCAATGAAACACGTGAGGAGTGTATCCTCGTCACAATTGGTACAGACGTCTCAACAACCGCCAACGAAAAGGCAACTCAACATTTCACTTAGTGAAAAAGAGTAGTCGCAAACAAGACTATTATACCGACCGTAAAATTTGCGGAACGTTGACATTAAACGCGGTTTTCGATATCCCTGTATCAATAATTTGTCAGTGAGTAGTTTACCTCTGTATATGAAATCTTCATATGTTGTGCAAGCCCTGGCATATCGGATCATTTGTGAAATATAAACTCCATATGCGGGTGACTGAGGGATATTACTACTTGAATGTGGAAAATTTACGATGGGAAAGCCGAAATCGTCGCGTTTATCGTATAGCTTAGTTGCTAATTTCCCGTCTGTGTTTATATTAAGTAAAATGTCTAAGTATGAAGCGTGTGTGCTTGATTCTGTTGTAACTTTAATTTCTAGTTCGCTGGGATATATCGCATTGACATATGTATGAAAATTGTCATTATTAATTGACAAAACGTCGTCGATATACTTAAATGTCAAATTAAAGGACACCGCTAACTTTTTCTTCTTTTGATTCAGCAGTTTCTGAATGAAGTCTGCTTCGTATGAATAAAGGAACAGGTCGGCCAATAAAGGAGCACAATTGGTTCCCATAGGAATGCCGACAGTTTGTTGAAAGACCAGGTCTCCGAACAATACAAATATATTGTCTATTAGAAATTCCAGCATGTTTTTATATCAACTTCAGTATATTTATGTGTAGAATCAGAGTGGTGTTTGACGAAATAAGTATCCTGATAGCCAATCACTAGATATCTAAATTTTCGGGTACCACCTTTAGTGAAAAAGCAGTTGTCTATGATGCTGAAAAGTCTTTCTTTTAATTTTTTATGTGGAATAGTAGTGTAAAGAGTAGAAGAGTCATAAGTTTTGATACTGTGAATTCGAGAAAAATTGTGTGCCTTCAAATTTTCTAAAAGCTGTTTAGAAATTTTAAGTATCCACATCTGATTTACACCGCTTCTGGAATAAGCAACTGTACAGTATTGTTGAAGTTTCTCCTTAACGGCTGTCAATATCTTGGTAAGGAGTAAAGATAAAGGTTTAGTAGAACATTTGCGGGATCCTGCTATGTATCTTTGCTTATATGGGGTTTTATGAAGTTTAGGTATCCAATATAAATGTGGTAGCTCGAAATCGGTATCCGTTGTAGGTATATCAAATAAGCGTAATACGGACACGTGATTTTGAAGGATCTCGTCCTTTGAAAGTGAGCTACGTGTGTATGTAGGATTTCCAGAATTCGTATTAAACCCAAGTTCTTCTAATAAACAATTATTGTAATGTGCCTTACAAATAAAAACTATATTATTTGAGGCTTTGTCTGCTGGTACCAGTACATATTGGTCATGTAACCTATCCAGTTCAGTTACTACTTCAAGATCATTAAATACAGAGGGATAACGTGTTTTCATAGTCCCTTTAAGTTTTCGAATACGAGATTTTATTAACCATCGTATGGCTTTCAGCCATTCAGACAAAGTGCCTGGTTCTCATCTTCATGTTTGGCCCATCGTCTGCCATAATCTTCGACAGAATCCATAACTAAACTGAAATTCTGACGCCAATTAAAGGAACGGGCTTCCCGGTATTTAGGTCCCCTTAAAATAAGATTTCTGAGGCTTTCATTTTCAACAATAGAAACGTCGCCGGTAATGACATGCCCGATAGTATTGTATTTGAAAGGAGATGAAGCACATGAACATGTGACAGTGTTGTGTAGAAGATGGTTGATGTCTAGGCACTGCAAAACCTGTTTGTAATTGAATAGCTTGGATGCGATGCTAGGTGTATAGCTATATGAAATGCAAGGCGTGGTCTTCAGTTCAGTAAATTTAAGTTTAAGGAAAAGATGTTTCTGTTCAGAACAGTCATCGTTTGTAACGCATGCAGGCTTAAACAGTCTGTGATAAGCGATATCCATTATAATTGCGTTCAGTATGTATTCTGGGGTTGAAGAATCCGTGTAGGGGTTCATTCTTGCTTCTTGAAAAAGTTTATTGAGATTTGTAAAAGGAACAGAATAAAGTTTGCTGCGAATGTGATGAAGACCCAATTTTTTGTTAACGTAAGGTAAAAGAGATGAAAAAGTGACATCATGTATGTAGGGTCGGTTGTATGAACGATGTCCGTGACTTCGTTTACGTCTTACGTTAGAATTAAAAAGTTCCATCACATTAACACCATTACACAGTGGGCTTGATAGATTGCCTACACTTTGGATATTATCGTTACATCCATAGGGATATGCAGTGCCAAGCTGTTTAATCCAAAATTCTTCACGTTGTCTACGGAAGGGGTACTCAAGGTGGGCTTGTTGGTCCAGTGGTATATTTTTTCAATTATACGCACTCTCATAGACAAGATGGAATGGTCAGGAGAGTTGAAATGTCGATAGAGAATCTGGTTACCCCCATTATTAATCTCGAATCGATGACCAGATACTCTTTTATTTAAGGGCCCCTTAGTTTCGCCAACATAAATCAAACCACACAAGGTACACTCAATTCCGTAAACAACGTTAGATGATTTGCAGTCTAGATGATCCCAGCTTCTGGTGTTGTAATGCTTATTTGTCAGATTGCTGGTGAACACTTGATCAGTTATAAATATATGACATGTTTTACAATTTTTGACAGAACATTTGGAAATTGTTTGTATATTATTTGAAAATGAACTATCAAAAATGTCGTCAAGTGGAATCTGACAATTTTTTATGGGAACATAAGCATTATTATGTTTATACCATAACTGTCATCTTTTGACTGTGCAAATGTTAAATTGTTAATGTCCCGAAGGACAACCCGGGGAGCACCAAACAATCTCTGCGAGTCTCTGCTCCCGATAGACTTCACAGAAGGACACCTTTTTATACTGGGCGCCGTGCCATCCAGTATGCATTTTTTGGTACTTGTTTATCCATTAAATGCATATGTACCGAGTGACAAGTATCCTCGAGGACAATATGTCCACCAGCAGTGATACATACTCGGTGGTAAAAATATAAAAATTTCAGATACCAAAGTATAAATCAATAGAATGTCCAGGACATAGATACAAATCCGGTAAAAATGGACAAACACGGACCTCTGGAAACCAAGAGGTGGGATCAGGTGCCATGGAGGAGTACGATTACTCTGTATAGACTGAATAGTTGGGACAAAGAAGATATCATTCTGTATAGATTCTATGGTTGGGACAAAGATGATCACTCTGTATAGACTCTATACACTGTACCAAAAAGGGAGGGTGAGTATATAGATGCCGCCATCTTGAATATGGAATCATAGGATATTCAGTTTCGTAGATGGACAGTGAATCCATTCTTATAGGGATACTTCATTGTACCAAGGGAAACGACTGACTGACAAATCCCATGGCAAGAGTGGCACATATGAGGTGTCAGTAGTATGAAGTTTGTAACGTTCTTACTCTGTATGTGTTGACGTTTGCAACTGTCTTACTTTCAAAGTTGTAAAGTTTCCAACGTTCAAAGTTTCAAAGTTGTGAAGTCAAAGAACAATAGTTACACACATGTTAATTATGAAGTTCACTGTTCTACATTACACAATTTAAAAGTACAACAGGTTCTAAATTTCAAGCATCAGAAAGTGAAAAGGTATCTCTACTTAAAGGTTTGATATTATTTAGATATTAGGTATATGATAAAAAATACAAACATTCACCTAGAGATTTTGTCTTACTATGTTGACTCTTCGAGCTTCGTAGGAAATATCTGCCGCGTGAAAACTCTCACAAACTCTCGCCAACTCTGAAATCGTTGTAAAGCGCCACCTGACGGCACATTCCAAATCACACGCTATTGAACTACCTATTACTACTCTCGCCAGGCCTAGGTGCAAGTCATCGGAAAGTTAACATAGCGTAAGGAAAATCCTAATTGCCTATGCAGACATTTCATTTACACAAACATAAACAGGAGGTGGATGTCATATAGATACAGAAAAAGATGTTGGCTTCATTTTAACTGTCTACATAATTGATAATTAGCTTATTCCATATAGGCCAAGTTATTACCTCTCGATCTCTTACACCAAGCTTTGAAAACTTTGTGATTCGCTGTTTTCCCTGGTGAAGGTAACGGCAATAACCGTAATGGTTTTCACGAGAACAACAAAGCTCGGCTGACAGAAACTAAATCATAAGACGCTTTATAATACGTTTTATATTGATATATATAGCATACGAAACACCAACAACAATATGCAGATGGAAGGCCTACCTTTCTCAGTTTTCCAGCACTAAATGTAGGGGTCATCAAATTCCTCACAGTTTTCCAATGATCGCCTTTTAGAAGCGGCAGTCCGTGCTCGACATCTCCTTCGAAACCCTCTACAGACTAAAATGAGGCAATACTAATAATAGAATATACCCCTACCTTGAGGGTATAACAAAATAATCTCAATCCGAGGGTAAGATTCTTGTCATCCAAGAATCTTATCACGAAGATTGTATTGATCATCGAGCTAGTGATAAAAACACTTTGTTTAAGATCATTGAGTTAATGATAAAAACACTTTGTTAATGATGAACGAGCTAATGATAAAAACACTTTGTTTATGATGAACGAGCTAGTGATTAAAACACTTTGTTTATGATCAAGAGCCAGTGGTAAAAACACTTTGTTTATGATCAACGAACTAATGATAAAACACCTCGTTTATGATGAACGAGCTAGTGATTAAAAAACTGTTTATGACGAACGAGCTAGTGATTAAAACACTTTGGTTATGATGAACGAGCTAATGATAAAACACTTTGTTTATGATGAACGAGCTAATGATAAAAACACTTTGTTTATGATGAACGAGCAAGTGATTAAAACACTTTGTTCATGTGAAATTTGACATAACCTACGTTGTATTTCGGCCGAATGCTTATTTTGAAGCGTAGTGGGTTTTGTACATAACAAAGTGAAATAAAATTAAACGTTACCATTCTGTCTGAAAAATGGGAAAACTTCTTTACGAACAGTTGTGATAACATTTCTTCGTCAGCTATGAGAAGGTTTGGGGTTTTTCCTGCAAATATTCTGAAACAAAATGCCTGAGGTACTTTATTAAAAAGAGAAGAAAGAATAAACACAATTTACGAAAATAACCTATACAATATAACACATGAATAAATAAACTGATGAATTGGCAAATATAGAGAGAAGATAAACCTGACGTAATACATTTGTAAACTTGGAATTTTGATCTTGAAGGGCTTTTACGCCACAGCAGTCATTTTTACGAGTTGATGTAACATCAACGCAGTTATGTTATGCTAAGTTGTTTATTGGGAACAGGTCAAAGCACATTTTGCAGTATGGGGTTAATAACACATTATTTTGAAATTACACATTTATGTGTATTTCAGCAACATAAACTCAATTTCAAGATTTATATTTCCAAATCACAAATTACTCGTATATTTTTGCTTTTTAAAATAACGAAAATATAGTAACAATTCGCTGAAAAATATAGGTCTACAAGACTTGTTGAAATATACGCTATTAAAGGTCAGTTCGGCGTCCTTTATTAATTTTAAGATATTATAAATTTGCTTCAGAATGTTACTTTTAATTATTTTTTCAATTATACTCTTGTGATAGAATCGACATTAAAAGCGATAGACTGGATTGTTAACAATTCTTTCCCACGATTTATATACAAATGAGTTTTGATCAAGTTTTTCTTACTGTGTATTGGCAAAATTTGTCTGTGAAGTTGGACAGAGAAGTTGTGTCATTCTTCATTCACGTGATCTTAACTGATGAGAAACTCGCGGCAGTCTTTGAAATTGGGAAAATGTTTTACATGTACACGTATTGACCTAGAGATTTAAGGCTATTGATAGAAAGTATAGCATAAGGGTATAATACTGCCCTGTATATAAATCTAATACCGATGAAACGATGTTTATAAGCACAAGATTTTATAATCATATCGCTGATCTATGTAGTATGTTGCATAATAGATAAGCCATCAGTACTTACGTTAGGCCAAATGTTTGACCTGATTTTTAGTTACTTTTTTGTAAAATCTAATTTTATTGAATTAGAAAGTATTCAGTATACTGAGTGTATTATACCTCATTAAAACTTACGATTGCCATCAACTCGTATCAGTACTTTCAGTACTTTTATTGATGGAGGCGATAAACCGTTTACAATATAACCAGTTAGAGACCATAGGACTTCCAGAAGTAAACTGCCAAACTTTCTCACAAAATTCAACATAGGTTTCGGCGGGACTCGAATCTGCGCTGACCAGAAGTGAAAGACGTCATGGTTTCAGAGCGCGATGCACTGACCACTCGACCACGGAGGTCCCAAATTGTTATAAAATCGATATATCATTACATTGTTCCTTACCCATAGACTTTTCCATACTTTTTCATCCACATTTCGTCGGCTTTCATCATTCCCTGTCAAATCATAAAACAGTTATTCGTGCTTAAGCACATTATACATCCAAATTTTGATTACGGCAAGTACCTTTGCATAAAAACTTAATTATATTCAAATGTTTTGAGTGGGACATAAGAATTTACAAATATAAAACATCTCAGATACCAGCGTATAAATATTTAGGATGTCCAGGAAACAGATACAAATCCAGAAAAAATGGACAAACACGGACCTCTTTACACCAAGAGGTGGGATCAGGTGCCATGAATGAGTAAGCATCCCCTATCGACCAGTCACACCCGCCGTGAGTCCACAGTCAAATACAAATGAAACACGTGAGGAACGAAGCCTTGTTACAATTGGTACAGACGTCCCAACAACCGCCAATGAAAAGGCAACTCAACATCACACTCCGTAAAACAGAGTAATAAATACTAATTCGAGATTCTACATTAAATTTTGCTTTTTTCTCATTCTTAACATAAACCAATCATATATCCATACTATCAAACGTTGGGTAAAATATAAAACTATAAACACGCAGAATTCTCAGTCGCTCCGTCGTATTGCAACATGGGCCCCTTTCAGTAATCATCCATACGACTTGTATTCCTTTATCTGGCATTCAGTTGTTCACAGTGAGTAACATTTTCCTTTGTATAGCTACAACAGCGCAATACAACAGCTAATCTGATTGAAATGCATCAATTCTACAATATTTATCATCAATTATTAGCAAACGATACGCTTTCAGCATTTTGTAGTGTTTATATTTATTATCTAGATATAATTGTTGCCAGAGGGTTAATATGAACAAACTGAAATAGCTTAACTATTTTAATCGTATGCATAGTATTTGGCAATGTATTTTTTCTGAATTTCGTCCCTATACATTCAAATTTACAAAATATGCCATTCGAATTTCCTCAACCAGAGACAATAATTAAAACAGTATAATTATAAATTAAAACTGTTGTATAATTTTTGTGACAAAAAGAAATACGGAAGATGTTTTGAACCTCCATTCTGTAGCAGACATACTTGAATCGTCAATATAAAAAAGTCTTTCTAGGCGATATAATAGTTGAAATGACAATATAAGTCCATCTACAGAGTGCGAACAAATCTGTTGAGTAACGAAGTTAGTGATAATCGCACCTATATGTCGATGTGTTGTGTCTGTCTGTCCGTCCTTCCGTCCTTTTGCTTTTTTTTTGGGGGGGGGGGTCATGTCTTTCTCATTTCTTTAACTAGGCTTCCCTTATTTGGTCAAGTATACATCTAAAGACGGAGTGTCACCTACAACAAATGCACTCGTATACTGAAATCAGTATAATCTACCACAGACCTATATTACTTATTTTTTCACCTAAGCTTATCATATTTAGGGCAAGTATGCATCTGACGTAGTGTCACACACACAAATTGCGCTTTTAACAACTTAGTTTTTAGAGTTAAATGTTGATTTTAACTGTCTGGGCCATAGCGTAATACAAGAGGAGTGTCGCTTACAACAATTGCGCAAGTGTCACCCTTATTTTTAGAGTTAATGCCCTTTCTTGTTTTTTTATTTTATTTTTTCGGGTCATATCTAAGTACTTTTCACCTAGGCTTCCTATATATGGTGCGAGTATACATCTAAAGAAGACGGATCGTCTATACAAAATGCTTGTCCTACCACCTTGTTGTTGGAGTTATTCCCCTTTATTATTTTTGTGTCATATCTAAGTCATTTCATAATCTAGGTTCCCCATAATAGCTTGAATGTATACTACTTGAGAAGACAAAGTGCCACATTAAAAACGTGCATGCCTACCACCATTATTTTAGAGTTATTCCCCTTTGTTGGTTTCATTTTCTGTGTCAGGTCCAAGTTATCGCTTCACCTAGGGTTACCATATTTGGTTCAAACATACAAATATGATTGTTTTTCTTATTCAATATTCATTTTCGACGTGCACCAGGCGGGGCTCTTAAGTTTTACAAATTATTAGCCTTGTTTATTTGTCCTCTTGAAAAGAAAATAGAAGAAAACAAAGCATACCACCCTTCCTTGAGTAATGATGTTTCCAAAAACTGGTATAGGGGTTGGTCCTTTGACCCCCATCCGCTTAAAGCATCTGAACTCGCTTGACATATAACTGCAAAGAAAATGAAATAGATACAATATGTCAGAACAGATCATCTTTACGATGAAGTTAGTGGTTTATACTTGACCCACAATAAACATTTTACCATCTACATGCTTTATTTACAATGTCTTTCTATATATATAAAGCGATGCACATTTAATCTTTTTGAGTCTGTAACATGTTTCCTAAAGTATCATAATAAATACATACATTCCATGCATATTGTGTGCAATTGTAAGTATAAATGTTGAAGGGGCATTATCTGTGTTTACCATAAGGGTATTGCGATTTTATTTACTTTTACTACTTGTACTTGATAAACAATACCAAATAAGAGTTATACACAGGCATAAAAAATTGTGAAAAACAATTGCAAGTGAAAACGTGTCAAACCTGGGTTTCTCAACAATTTTTCACAATATATATATATATATATATATATATATATATTATATATATATATATATATATATATATATATATATATAATATATATATATATATATATATATATAATTTAAATAATTGTCATGCCTGTAGATATATTTTATTTGTTTATTATTGTATATCAATCTAAGAAGTAAAAAAGGAAATAAAATTTACTATTTTGACTTCTAAATCTACAATATCAACACACGAGCATCTTTTACACGCAAATAATCACAGACTTCACAAGAACATGCATCGTTTATTATATTGATACATCACTTATCAATTTATCTTAGCTGTCGGCGTCAACGCTGGTTTTGTATGGACTCATCCGTAAACAGTACACATTGACTTTATTTAATACTTGGCATGAAACATTGTATGAATTAAGTAAAATATACCGTAACTGAGAGTGGACACTTTTTGTAAGGCTGTATTAGATCGGAGCCCAAAGCTTTGAATATTTAAAGTATTTGTTGGCAGAAGAAAAACATTTATATATATTGATACATACCCAGAAAAAATATAAATGTTAACGTGAAGAATTTTGGATTAAACAGCTTGGCACTGCATATCCCTATGGATGTAACGATAATATCCAAAGTGTAGGCAATCTATCAAGCCCACTTTGTAATGGTGTTAATGTGATGGAACTTTTTAATTCTAACGTAAGACGTAAACGAAGTCACGGACATCGTTCATACAACGACCCTACATACATGATGTCACTTTCTTTTTACCTTACTTTAACAAACAATTGGGTCTTCATCACATTCGCAGCAAACTTTATTCTGTTCCTTACACAATTCTTAATAAACTTTTTCAGGAAGCAAGAATGAACCCCTACACGGATTCTTTAACCCCTGAATACATACTGAACTCATACTGACTAATGGACATCGCTTATCACAGACTGTTTAAGCCCACACGCGTTACAAACGAGGACTGTTCTGAACAGAAACATCTTTTCCTTAAACTTAAATTTACAAATAAAGGCATAGACGCTTTAAACATTGGCAATGTTCTAAATCACATAAAAGTTCAGTCCTGTGTTCCACCATATTTTAAAGTGAAGATCACGCCTTGTATTTCATATAGCTATACACCTAGCATCGCATCCAAGCTATTCAATTTCAAACCGGTTTTGCAGTGCCTGGACATCAACTATCTTCTACACAACACTGTCACATGTTCATGTGCTTCATCTCCTTTCAAATAAAATCCTATCGGGCATGTCATCACTGCTTTTTATTGTTGAAAATGAAAGCCTCAAAAATCTTATTTGCATGCCACACCCGTCGCATATGTTCCATGGAAACCTTTCTAGTTCGATGAACGGGTCAAATTCGGTAAAAAGGTCAAGTTCGGTGAAAAGAATGATTGGTGAAACGGAGTCACTGTCTGTGGCCGTGATCAAGAATACTATTTAACATCTCTAAGAGGGGGACTTCATAATGTTTAACAAGATCCCCGTATCGACCATAAAACTTCTTAAACGACGACTGAAAGCGTTTAACAACGTAACATTGTGTAAGTAGTTTATTAGCTAGTCGTTTAGCTCTCAGAATAAAACATTCATAAGAAGAGCATGCCCTGGCATAACGTATAAGTTGTGAAAAGAAAACGCCATAGGCAGGAGAAGATGGAATATTATTACTTAGAAACGGGAAGTTTGTGATATGGAAATTGAAATCGTCTCGTTCGTCATAGAGGGATGTGTGAAGTTGACCGTCTTTTCAAACGACAGGAGTAAATCTAGGTAAAAAATTCTAAACAGCTTATAGACAATTTGAAGGCACACAATTTTTCTCGAATTCACAGTATTAAAACATATGACTTCTCTACTCTTTACACAATTATTCCACATGAAAAATTAAAAGAAAGACTTTTTAGCACCATAGACAACTAAAGGTGGTACCCGAAAATTTAGATATCTAGTGATTGGCTATACTTATTTTTACAACACCACTCTGATTCTACACATAAATACACTGAAGCTGATATAAAAAACATGCAGGAATTTCTAATAGACAATATATTTGTAATGTTCGGAGACGTGGTCTTTCAACAAACTGTCGACATTCTTATGGAAACCAATTGTGACCCTTTTTCGGCCGATCTATTCCTTTATTCATACGAAGCAGACTTCATTCAGAAACTGCTGATTCAAAAGAAGAAAATGTTAGCGTAATAATGACAATTTTCATACATATGTCAATGCGATATATCCCAGCGAACTAGAAATTAAAGTTACAACAGAATCAAGCACACACGCTTCATATTTAGACATTTTACTTAATATATATATACAGACGGGAAATTAGCAACTAAACTATACGACAAACGATTTCGGCTTTCCCATCGTAAGTTTTCCACATTTAAGTAGTAATATCCCTCAGTCACCCGCATATGGAGTTTATATTTCACAAATGATCCGATATGCCAGGGCTGGTACAACATATGAAGATTTCATATACAGATGTAAACTACTCACTGACAAATTGTTGATACAGGGATATCGAAAACCGCGTTTAATGTCAACGTTCCGCAAATTTTACGGTCGGTATAATAGGCTTGTTTGCGATACTCTGTTTCGCTGGGTGAAATGTTGAGTTGCCTTTTCGTTGTTGAGACGTCTGTACCAATTGTGACGAGGATTCACTCCCCATGTGTTTCACTGAACTTGACTGTGGACTCACGGCGGGTGTGACCTCTTGGTTTCCAGAGGTCCGTGTTTGTCCATTTTTACCGGATCTGTATTTATGTCCTGGACATTCTATTGATTTATACTTTGGTATCTGAGATTTTTTATATTTAAAAAACGCTGATAAAGATATCGACATTATCTTTAAATATCTCGATATTTATATACCCTGTAAATTTATTCTTACCGTCTGATAGTTGAACATAATTTATGATGAGCTGAAGCATTTCTCATATCTAGCAGTAAATAAAAACATTGATAATAATGAAAGCGGATGAGTTTATTTCGGCGTTGTGATTTTTTATTTATCTACGTACTTGTGTGAATCATTATCTACCGTACACGGTGTATGATTCTTTTGAATGAATACCTGTGCGATTAGAATGCACTTGTGATACAAATTACTAAACATTGTACTTTGTCCTTGTAATTTATTTGTATAGGTCTATATCAGTTGTCTCTTTGTGCCTGTTTGTGCATACAAATCAACGTATAATTGTACTCCTGTACTGCAGATTTCTATACATAATAACTTTGTCTTCATACTGTAAATCCGGAGCATTTCGCAGGAATTTATTTTCGCGATATACAAGTTATAGATTCATTCACGAGATGATATTTTCGTATTTTCGAATGCCCGTTTCGCCATACTATTATCATACTTTTTTCGCGATAATTCCATTTCCGTAAGAGAGAGAGAGAGAGAGAGAGAGAGAGAGAGAGAGAGAGAGAGAGAGAGAGAGAGAGAGAGAGAGAGAGAGAGAGAGAGAGAGAGAGAGAGAGAGAGAGAAATTACGCGTAAATAATTTTCTGGCGTATAAAATTGGATTTACAGTACTTTAAAGATGTTCCGATGTCTACTGTATAACTTACTGACGTCTACTGACGTACAAGTAACACAGTTTGTGATACTGCTTTGACCATATACCTGTTAACATGTTGAGATGATCTCATGAAATCTACAGTACACTCCGTTAACGTCTTCTAGGCGTACAACATGACGTTTATCGTTAATACATGTAATAAATATTTCTAGACATATTTTTATTATTCGTTTAAGAAGTTTTATGGTCGATACGGGGATCTTGTTAAGCTTCATGAAGTCCCTCTCTCAATCATATTAGATAGTATTCTGGAGCACAGCCACAGACAGTGTCTCCATTTCGCCAATCGTGCTTTTCACGGAACTTGACATCTTCACAAATCTTGATGTCTAATTGTACGTTAAAAACTACGTTTGCTTCCAATTCATATCTTGACATTGTATCAATATGTACATGATAAAATGAATATTTTTAGTTTTTGTCATACATGCGTCTATGAAACATTCTACCCCATGTTGTACCCACGATTAACGTTGTTCACTTACATTTCCACATACATGTATGATTAAGCCTATATTTAGAGTATATATGCACTAACGGACTTCTTCAGATAAATGTCTGTCTGATTGTTTATTTAAATTCGTATAGACGTGTACGATTACATTGTGGTCTACGTGTACCGAGAGTAATTGTTCAATTTCTGTTACGCTTGTTCAACCAAATTTCTATTTCATAATCTTATGAATGTTAAAATAAGGAAGTTTTGCGCTTGAGCGACTTGTGACAATTATATACATTACAGAAAGGCATGTCAGTTATAGAGTAAGATTCACTGTACGAATAATTATGATTCAGACATGGCCATTTACCTAAAAAGTGTCAACAAGCAGTATGATAAGAGAATATTATACATTTTGTAACAAATACTCACAGTAGATATATAACAAAGAGTGCAACTAGAATTAAACTCCATAATGGAATGTCCAAAGTTAGAATTTCCATGTTCCACGATCACCTCACGTGCTGTAAATGGAATAGTCTTTTTTATTACTTCGCTGATAGATTACATGACAAAAGTATAGTACTTAAGCGTTTATATCACTGAAAAAGCAGCGATCTCTTGAGCAACGGCTTGTTGAAAAAGAAAGGTAATGACTGATTTATGGAGAATTTCCATACTGGTTGGGTAGGAGGAATGGTAGATAGTCAGAGATTGCGTGGATGAATTATTTGCACTAGGGTCAAGCAGTTTAAATCATACTTTATATAAATAAATTTATGAAATTTATTAACCAGGGAACAGGGATCAAGGTTGTGGGGCGGTGCCAATATAGCTATATAGTGACTGATTCATGCAACATGTATAAATGACTTAAGACCTCAAACACGTTGAATTTGGTATATAAAAATAAATGGGGAAGTTTTTAGGAATTATCTAAGGATCATTTTGACAAAATTCCAAGGTCATATGGTCAAAAGATCAAGGTCACAGGCACCTAATTAAACAGAAAATTAAAGATTTTTTATCGAGTTTTAGATATTTTTTATTTCATTTCTAGAACTAGTGGGTTAATTTCAACAAAACTTGGCAGGATTTACACACATTTTAGGCTGCATTAAGTTTTTCAGCTAATTTGTAGCTTAATAAATTTAGCAATATGAATTTACTGGAAAACAACTAAGATTAATTATATTTAACAACGAGGAAATTACATACATACTCATTTATTTTTAGGACAATCAAAATAGCCGCCTTTTCCGTAGAGCGATAATATGATGGGTGAGTATTGGAGTCAATCCTGATTTTTTTTATATAAGATTTAAAGAAGATTATGGTCAGTCATAAAAACCTTTAAAGAACTCTTAAAGGGTTTAAAGCTGTTCGTATGTAGGGTCATTTTTTAATTTTCTCTTCAACTTATGGTTTATTTGTTGAGTTGTGCATCTACTTGAAAATAAAACAAGTACTCTGAGGGCAACTCCTATCGACGAAACCATTACTTAATTGAATTGAGAGTAATTATGATGTCACAAATACACTGAAGACGATATCGACAGTATGCTAGAGATTTTAGTAGACAACATATTCGTGAAGCCGAAATCTGCTCTCCACTGGAAATAGACTGTTAGCATCTCAGTTCAGTTTTACTTACAGGTACGTCGCCGACGTCATGTCTATAAATAACATGTATCCTATTGAGCTTGAAATCAATGAGACAACGGAGAGCAACACAACCGATTTTTACATAGATTTTTTTAACATATTTTATTGCCATATTTTAACAATGATTTCATTCATCATGTATAATTTTAGAAGAATGGTAATGAGGTTCTGTAAATTAGATATATTCACATTGCCCAAGATAATGTCTCTATGAGTAATAACCGGAATTTGTTGCGACTTCTCACTCATCCACTCTTTCAAATTCAACCAAAGGTTACTTGAAAATCTACAACCCCCAAAATGATGTAAAATATTTTTTTTTTCTTGCCTACAGAAAGTACACAAATCTGATTCAATATATTTAATTTTATTTAAGTATGAGTTTGTTGCTAGTATTCTGTTTATTAATCGATACTGTAACCAATGTGATTCTGAGTCCTTAGTCACTTTAAATGGAATAATGTAACTATTTTTCCACCAATTACAGTCTACATTTAGGTTCCGAATATTTTCCCATTTAGTTTCATGTTTTGGTTTTTCTTTTGCTACAGAAGTGACTATATATATATTTTTTTGACAGCCTTTAGTCTTTGACAAAAAGACATTTAGGTATTTTGGAATTATAGGCCTTTAAACAAAATTGTACTGCTGAGTAGATTCGGTATTATTTTTCATGAATCATTTTATTTGTCTAAAATGCATGCATAGGTAAGGAAATCAACAATTAAATTAAATTTTTCATTAAAACTTTCAACAATTAAAAGTTCAAAATTTTCATTTTGGAAATCATTAATGAATGGTATTCCTCTTTGAAACAAAATGGCAATGAAAATTTCCTTTCTATCAAATTTCAGAAAATCATTATACCTTAGAGTTCCATCTATACTTAAAGAACATTGTATTTCTTTCAGAAATTATTTTTGGATCAGGGTTTGGTAATGCCATAAACAAATGTATCAATTTTGGTAAACATAGAGTTTTAACAACTATGATTCTTCCTATAGTAGATATATTTCTTTTAGATCAACCAACAATCAGTTTTCTTATAGAATCTACTTTGTTTTTGTAATTTATAAAAATTTTATTTTCCAAATCTACAGAGAAAGTAATTCCAAGAAAAGTAAAAGGATCCTGTGACCAGACAATATCATACTTGAAGGTATATTCAAGATTTATCTCTTTTAGCATACCTATTTTGATGCATCTAGTTTTGTCATAATTTGATTTTAATCCGGAAAATTTAGCATATTGATCTACTAGAGAGAGTGAAGAACGAAGAGACTTTTCAGAACCATCCAAAAGAAGAGTTGTGTCGTCTGCATATTGAATAAGCTTATATTCCTTATCAAATTTCTAATCATGAGAGCCATAATTTCAACGCATAAAAGAAAAATATATGGTGATGCTGGGTCACCTTGCCTGCATCCGCGCCCAATTTTAAAAAATTCTGAGAAGATACCATATTGTATTACACATTATTTTATGTCTGATAGAATCACTTTAACAGGGTTTATGAAATATTCTGCAAAATCAAAAAACTTTAATACTTTTAGAATGAATTTCCAAGAGATCGAATCAAAAGCCTTTTCAAAGTCAAGGAGAATTATCATACCTGGCTGCTTCAAAATTTCTGTTTGGTATGTAATGGCATACATAAGTCGCGTGTTTTCTCCTATATATCTACCAGAGAGGAAGCCCTTTTGATTTTCATGTATAAGATTATTCAGGACTGACTTCAGTCGATTTGCAATAATACAAGAGAAATTTGTATATGTTGTATATAGGAGGGATATTGATCGCCAGTTCTTAAGAAAGTCACAGGGTTTGTTTCCCTTTGGCCAGATAGAAATTACACCTAATTTTTGTAATGAGGACATTTCCCCTTTTCTAATACTACAATTATAAGATCTGACAATAAAAACACAAACACAAGTCTATCCAAAAGAATTTGAAAAATTAGCTTGAAAGCCTGTCGTACCTGGGGTTTTATCATTTTTTAAATTTTGTAAGTTTTGAAGAACATCTGATGCAGTTACAGGTGAATCAAGTATTTGTTTCTGATTTTTTGTAAGTTTAGGTACCCCAAAATCACTGAATAAAGCACAACGATCAGCATCTTCTAGTGTTGACATTTGTATAAATTATTATAAAAAAAAACTTTGTTCATTTAGTATATCATATTGATTTATAATTTTTTAATTATCATTATTTCTCAGACTTGTAATATTTTTATTTACAAAATTTCTTTTTTCAAGTGCACAAAAGTATTGACTAGGTTTTTTCCTCCTGCTCTATCCATTGTGCCTTAGTTCTTAAAATAAGACGATCCATTTTATATTTTCTCAAAATCTTTGTTTAAATCTTCTAAAATATCTCCAACTACTTCATTTTTTGATTCCTCAAATATATTTTTAACTAAATTTATTTGGTCTATAAAACAATTTGTTTCCCTGTCCCGAATTTTTTAAAGATTTTTACATAGATTTACTCCTGTCGATTGGGAAAGACGGTCAACTTCACACCGCCCTTTAGGACAAACGTTTCGATTTTCATTTTTATTTCACGAACTTCCCGTTCCTAAGTAGTAATATTTCTTCTTCTGCCTTTTCGGCGTTTTTATTCCACAGCTTATACGTTATACCAGGTACGCCTCTCTTATGAATGTTTTATTATGAGAGCAAAACGGCTCACCAATAAATTACACAGGGTAACGTTGTTGAACGATTGAAATCGTTTGAAATCTAAATAAGGAAGTATATGTTTCTTGTTAAACATTATGAAGTACCCCTCTCAGGAATGCTAGATAGTATTCTGGAACCTGACCATATCACTGGCGCACGCCCCCCAAAAATCCTTTTTTTCTTTTTAAATAGAAAATAGTAAATAAAGTTTTAATGCCTGGAAGCCAGAAAATGGCCTCTCAAAGATTTTTAAATCAATTTTTTTTCTCTATACTGAATCCAGAAAAGGCTTCCCAGATCTTTTAAGAATAAAGAGTTTTTTTATCCCAATTTTATCTCGGGAGCTTTCCGACAAATACATGGAGATGGGTGACTGCAATATAAAAATGTCACCCTCCGGACCGGATTTTGTTATCTGCTTAATATGACGTCATTAATCGGCGGTTCCAAATATCATTAAGCCTATCAAATGTATACGGGAAAGTACTTTCACACAAAATTGTAATCGCCATAATATCTGAACGAAATATTACTTTTAGTATAAAATAAATCAAACATGACGCAAGGACATTTATATTTGTATGTAGCTGTTGCATAAACACCCTTCAATTTTTTTTCTCCAATAGTATAGCGTCATGATTTCTAAACATGAACGAGAGTGTCTTGACATAGGTAACCATACATATGTATATGATTTTTAAATCTGGTGTCACAAATGCATGTTTCTGTGATTTGTTGGGCAAAGTTTGTCACTCAGTCGATCTGGTTCTTTGTCTAAGTACGATTCGTCTTGGGTGCGAGTTAATCTTATAACTATTATAGTTGACACAAATTATTTAACCGGCAAATCTCGTGGACATCTACAACGATGATTCGAAAGTAATCAGAGGTCATGTCTTGTTTCAGTTTCCACGAAAGCACAAAAATATCGAATATTTTTCCCATATGCACCCTTTTTTCGACGGTAAATCGTATTATCGGGCGATTTTTATGGTATACCATCGTTTCATTATTAATATACACTTTCCGAAAAAATATTCCTAAGTTAGCTGATGCTTCTTTAAACATCGTGGTCATTATATATGCTTAAAATACGTTGACATATATCAAGATATTACAACCATGATAAATGTCTGCAACATTATAACAATTTGAGACCCTCAATTACGAGGTCAATTCTGTTAATAGGTCACTTTTATAATTTTGATGCGGTGACCGCTTCATACAGGTTAAAATATATACAGCCATGTATCATACAACCCCAAAAGTTGAAAATTCATAAAAAAAAATGTAATTTGAACAATATAAGATTCATGTACATTTTGTAAAAATATTTTTTTGTATTCTTTGTTTTATACACATAAGTTAAATTGTACCGAACTTAAGTTTGATTTTGAAAAGATGGTTCGATGTTTTGTCAACGCTTTATCTAGATAAAATGGTTTAATTAAATTGTACAAAAAACGTAAGTGTAAAAATAATATATTTCAACACATTAGAACCTGTAAAATACTAAAAAATCTAAATTAGACAGTCATTCAATTTTGATATTGAAACTTAATACCAAACTTATAGTTTTGCAAAAGGAGAAGGTTCAAGACGATCGTTTCTGTCAATAAGACTTCAACAGTTGAGTTCGTATCTAATATAGTTGTAGAGTTCCAAACAAAAATTGATATCATACCAAATTATAATCCTAAATATATTCCCAAATCCGTCTAAGAGAAACCACAATGAAAGATCTTATATTATGTATGTATAAATTAATCAGCTGGTATCGAAATACCAGGTACTCGGTATATGTATAATCACGGGGGCACAAAAGTTTCATTAGTAATGGCAACGACCTGGTGGTGTAAATATCATAAACATAATACCAAAGTTATACTTCAATGTAATTTATTATAGAATATGACATGGTTAAACAAATAATTTGAAATATACCACACGCATAGCTTGTACTATAAGAACTACATATAAATACTTGAAGTGCATTTTGTTTTCATTAAAACCACTAGTCGTTATTATTACAGTTGTAAAATCGACAACATACAGACACAGCCATTTTTTCGACTGATAATTTTGTAAATATATCCAAATACATTTTCCAATGGCCAACTTCCATTATGGGGGAACAGGAGATATCGCAGTTTGTACACAGCTTACATTTTGTTCATGAAACAGAAAAATTGTGAATTTCTATCGTTTCTCTACTTTTAACCATACTTCTTTTGGACTAATTAGCCCTTCCGTGGCCAGTTTCGGGGGAATCTGAAAAAGACCATGAAATAATGATAAATATTCAACAGACCAGGATCGTTAAAGGTTGTATGTGATTAGCTAACCACTTTACAGAGAAAGAACAAGATGTGTTTGTGAAAAACGGTCCCAACAAATTTCTAGCGGGACGGAATTACGGACAGACAAACAGGCACACAAACAGACGGGGCTGAATTACGGTCAGACAGACACACAAACAGACAGACGAACGATCCAAACACTAGATACCCATGGCGGACCTTCAGGCGGGGAGAAACAAGCTATTTCTTATAATTATCTCCTGATACCAGCGAATTTTTCTTTTCTTTAGGAGGAAGATTTCGAATTTCTGTGAGTATATACTACAACGCTGATCATAGATATAGAACAACTGCGTGCATAGTTATAAAACAGTCACATGCACAGAACATGAAGAAAAAAAGGAATGATCAACTTCTTAAAACAGTTGAATAACTATAATATATAAATAGCATTCAAAGCAGAAATACAATTTATAATATTTTACACCTATATATATTAGGGTTGTCATGGGTAATCGGTTAACCGAGTACTCACCGATATGCCCTATTATCGAATACCAAGATAAGTACCCAGTTAATCAAAACGAATTTAAGAATGCCAGGTATATTGAAAATTTTGAAATATTGAAATTAAAATGAAACGAGTAACCGAACACTCGGTTGGAAACATATTCCAACACAAATATATTGAAATCAAAGGGGTTGAATCTATCTTTCAAATAAACAGGGTTTTCAAATTAACCTTGTTGAAATGGTATTCGGCCGGGGTATCAAAATCGCTTCAAATAAAGTATGTGTGTGTGTGTGTGTGTGTGTGTGTGTGTGTGTGTGTGTGTGTGTGTGTGTGTGTGTGTGTGTGTGTGTGTGTGTGTGTGTATATATATGTGTGTGTGTGTGTGTGTGTGTGTGTGTGTGTGTGTGTGTGTGTGTGTGTGTGTGTGTGTGTGTGTGTGTGTGTGTGTGTGTGATAGACAGAGAGATGGAAGCCTCGCCAAATACGACTTTTTTCATGGACCCAATATATTTCCGTATCACCCCTGTAAAACACTATGTAACGAATTTATCCCACCAAAGGCCTGCCTTTTTGTAGACTCTTAAAGTATTTTTTTAATGCAGATCCATTCTAACCTTAGTTATTTCTTCTCCGCTGCGCGAAGCAAACCTGTCCGTCATGTTTGTTTACATCTCTCGTCTATTAAAGTGACATCATCGGTGAGGGTGATATCAAAATTAATAATCAGGTGGATAGGTAACCCGACACAAGAATACGTTGCATCCTTCTAAACCAATCATAATCCTAGTATTTTGCCAGAAGTTGGATAAATAAATAGATACATACATGGATAAATAAATAGATACATACATGCATACATTCACCCATAAATGCATATGTAGATACATACCTATATACATGCAATTATCTGATCAATGTTTGATTATCTACCTCCCGGACACATGTTAACAAATTCTAAATGTACAGAAATCAGACAGTTGTGTAAAGTTATGTGTTATCTGTTAAAGTAAATATTTTAAAGTAATCGCATTTACTGCAACATAACCCTTTTATACAAAATTAAGAATTATTTAACTTACTTGAGTTTTTTCACCAACTGAGAACTTGAATTGACGCATCACGCATACAAGGGCAATCTTTAACTCGAGGAACGCAAGTCGCATACCGATACAATTGCGAGGTCCATATCCAAATGGTAAGAAATGGAATGGGGAATTATTTCTTTTGTTGTCGGGTGAAAATCTACAAAATGTATTAATTACATACTTCAAGAAAAGGTAGACGTAATTATTGATTTTTATATACAATAAACAGAGTAAATTTAATAGATAAAACTTATTATTTCATTATTGCAAATATTATTAAGTTCAACAAAAATACTTATAACCCAAGTTTAAATGCGGTGTTGATATTAAAATTACCAGTGATGTAAAAAAACTATTACTTTCGTTACAGTAGAGATGTGTCATATTTTTCTGTTAAACTATTATATTCCTTTCCCTTGGAAACTGTTCTCTCCAGACACCACAACAGGAGAACGGATCACAAGGGGAAGATATATCATATATTTAGTATAACACGTGTCAAACATGGGTAAAACTAATACATTTCTACGTTTTCATTAAAATGGAATATCGGCTGTAGACTGGATGGACATTATTACATTTTATGGATGTGTTTGTTGTCAAAATCTTGCAATAGAGAAATGCAGATTAGTGTATATTCCAGCTGGAAAAAGTACAGTGTATGTTGTCAGTTTACACTATACGGTTGTCAAGAGAAAAGGAATACTACACTGATTACAAACTAGGAAGTAAGTATTTACTTAATCAAATCTAAGAAACTAATTGAAGCTACGTGCCGTACTAACTTACTGCATAATATCTAAACAAGGACATGCGTTGAACTTCCAGTCTTAATTGATTTACAATTACTTTCCACGCATAGTGTGCTACAATACTAGTTCCCACACTGAATACCATAGAACACTGTCACTGATTAGCTCTCCTAACGTTTTCAAGAGAGTTCGCGTGTGCTCAGATGACTTCCTAAAATAGGTATTAACCAACCACTGAAACACGATAATTATGTGAGAAGCAAATTACCTTTCAGGGTCAAAAGTTTCAGGATTTGGCCAATTGTCGGCACTGTGATGAATGGCCCATATAGGAACAGACACGACCATTCCTTTAGCAATATGTATTCCTTTAATGTCCGTGTCAGCAGTACATACCCGTTCCGTTCTACAAAAAGATTAAATATTTATAACATGGGGATAACTCATAAACTTTCTCATATCTTTCTCTGTATACAAAATATAAACAGCTGAGTTGATAAGTGTTTTGTGTAAAACTGTTCCCGATGTCATTGGAATCGCCCCTGGTGATACTTATTTTTATGAACAAACATCGTATTCAACTTTGTAGATATTGACTTACCAGTCAGGCATATCAAACTGAAAGCATGTACCAGGTGTTGGTCCTTTTATTACACCTTTTGGAACCCTTCACAAAATTCGCAAATTCGCATAGAATTTATGAATGAAGGGGGGCTATGATCAACAACTATTTTTTATATATAGTTACTATCCTTTTTCGTTTTCAAACATAACGGAGAAGTAAAAAAAAGCGTTTATTTCCTGATGAATACATTTGTTTATGATTATTTTGTTACAAAACTTTAACTTTGTTATTATGTTTATAGTATTTTATTTTCTATACAAAACCAATTATTTTTCAGTAAATAAGCCATTTGTATGATACCTAGTGCCTCCTATTGGATAATTTCTGCACGGATTTCATTTTCGTTTGTGCATATTGACCTAATAATCGTGTTTAAATATATATCATTTTTTGTCCCCTTTCGGAGTTCCTTTAGATATAAATACCATAGATGTCACAGTAATAATCTTTGGGATCTTTAGGAGACGATATAAAATATGGTGATTATAGCCAATAACGCATAACGACACCTTAGATAAAGTAATTGAAACTTAGATATTATTTAAGGCTTTTAAAAGGGGATTATATTTACAAAATGAAATAAAAGAAATATTCCTATTACTATATACAAAATCGTCAGGACAGCAATAAGCAGACCAAAAAACATCGCACAAAAGTAGACCTTTCGACGATGGGATCAGGTGTCATGGATAGCTAAGTATTGTTTTCCAATCGGTTATACTCTCAGTCAAATCGAGAACAGATTGAATAATTACACTTGAAACAATCGACATTATATATGATATTATGAGGTGATTTAACTGATATTTTGAAGAATTAAATGCCAATACCGAATTGCTGGAGGAAAAAGTCTCAAAGTTTCGTTGATACACATTTCAAGATAAACGAGCTTTTGAACGCTATCATAATCTGGTTGCTCCTGTAAAAGAGAAAACGGAATTCAATCATAACGCTAAAACTTTTGTCAAAACAATAAATCAATTATTAGGGTGGACGAACATAATTCGTACAGAAAACCATCCTGTCGAAGGATTACATTTCATTCGAAATATGCACTGCCACAGAGTTTAGCACATTGACTATCAAACTACTGTAACGGGAAAATATCGATGAAAACGAAAAACTAAAAGCAACCATTTTTATTCACAAGGGGTTTGGTGATTGCTCCGTCTTCTTCATTTAAATCTGTCGCTACAAACACTTGATATGATCGTCAATAACGATTTACAGTAAAGTGTTCATAATTGGCGGATGATGTTGAGTGTAACTATAAGTCATGCTTGATACTTTATCAAAGAAAGTTGTCGTTCCGTTCCTTTTCCAAGATATATGAATTTCGATGCTGTTGTATGCCACACTAACAATTTATCAGTTATATGACAGCGGTAAGTTTTTAGTGGTTGACGAGAGAACCCGGTTACATTGTAACCGGAAAGAGACCACTTGCTTTCCACATATAAACTGGTAACTTTTCTCATAAAATCAGCTGAAACTTCAGTGAGACTCGAAGCTGAGTATAGGTGAAAGGCTTCACCTTCTTTTACCCTGAAAATTCAAGTCATATATAACACAGAATAGACATCTAACCTAGGTTTCGTATCACTTTGGCATGGCAGATTTAAGAAGACTCGTACAACTTATAGGACAGGTCATAGTATGCATCATTTCACTGATGGTGACACTTCTAGTTAGTGAATATACCTTCTGTTGGGACGTAAAAAGGTCACCAAACTAGCAAAGATACCAGAGGTATTATTTTAAAATGAAATATGTTCTATAAGTTGATATCATTTCATCTGTGCATATAAAGTAAAATAATTTGGTAAAATATCAGAATGCCACATACATCACCAAGCTCTTTTAAGATTTCTTCATGCACCTTTTCTTGAATTTCGGGATGTAACGCCATGTTATGCGAAAATAAGGAAAGTGTTGTAGCGGTAGTTTCGTATCCAGCAAAAAAGAAAACTAGACTATTTCCTAGAATCTCTTTAAACGTCAATCCTGGTAAAATAATAACATAGTCCATTATTTATAGACATGTGGAAATCTTATTTTATGCGTCTATAAAATATTATTTTATATATCACTACATTCATTATACTCTTCCACTTCCATCTTTTCGACAAAATACATTTTTACAACTGGTAACATGATTAAATTTAATATAATGATTTAATTAATATATATGTATTCAGCGCGCTTAGATAGGATATCTTACCCTTCTTGCAATCTCCGGGGTTTTCTTCATGGGCTTGTATCATAAGTTGCATAAAATCTACATAATCCTACAAAAGTACAACAAAGTTATTCCTTTTATCTATAGCGTTCTACAGTGAAATACACAAAGATATAACATGCCAATAGCGAATGTATACCAAATGACCTAGCTTTGTATCGTTTTACTTGCTTTGTCAAGAAATATAAATAATTGTTTTTCATCATTTTACAATTTTTTCGGACTGAAATGAAGAACCCTGTCGTCTGCCTTTTGATACACTTAAAGAGGAATCAGCTGCATTTTCCCAATTTTTCTTCTTTTTCTACTAAGATTTATATCGAATAACAAAAAGAGAGACATAAAAATTCCTAAAATTTCTATATATCTTGTGAAAATTGCTTTGGAAACCGATGTTTATCATTTTTCAATTGCAATTGATTAACTCATCCTTACTATCTGTATATGCATACCACACTGGACCTGACCTTATTTTCACAAAATATGTAGGGATATAAAAATGTGCATGCCTGTGTATAGCTCTTGTTATTGTTGTTCAAATACAAGAAGTAAATGCAGGACAAAATAGAAATATTTTTGGTAAACAGAGCTAATGTGTTTTTAAAGAATATGAAACTAGGAAAGCTTTAAGGGTACCACGTGACTTAGTAGTCTAAGCATTGTGCTTTAAATAGTCAAAGCGTATATACGATCTATTGTGGAACCTAAACATGAAATAACAATAATAAGTTAAACCTAGTTTTCCTGCAGTTATACCCATTTTGTCTACAGTTAAACCCAGTTTTTCTGCAGTTAAAGTCAGTTTTTCCAGTTTTTACATATATGAATTATATACAGGACAACTATTCGTCAAACAGAAAGTCGTTGTGGTGGTTATTCCACCAATTCGGAAAACTAATTGTAACATACGTTAGGGCATTTTTATGAAAAATATATATTTTCAATGAATATCTAAGTACAGAACATCTGGAAAGCACTGATAAACCGGGAAGCGGCCATCGGTCATCTGGAAGTCCCGTTCATATTAACCCTTTCAACTCTACAGACCACAATAGACTGGTCATAAACAAAAGAAAGAGGATATTATTCAGATATCCAGGTGTGAAAGGGTTAATAGGTGGTGTTATTACGGAAAACAATGTTATAAATGATCATGTCTAGTAAATAAAACATTTTATGAGAAAAAAGTAATGAATAAAGTTTTTGAAATTGAAAGAAAGGCATCTTTGAATTATCACATAAATTTACATTAATTACACCAAATCAAGTATTAAACATGTATTTACCTCTCGTTCGGATTTTCTGTTGTTAATTTCTTTGACAACAACATCTCGAAAAAATTGTTGTGCATCCTTAGGAATAAAACTGATTCCAAAAATTTTGTTCAACGGTTTCAGCACAAATGGAGCGAATACTGAAATACATTTTAGATGCTAGATTAAAAATATTTTGTCCTGCCCTAACATTTTTAGTTGATTATTTTTAATCAACATATATGAAATTATTTGTATCGAGATATTTCTGAGCCAGTAGAATATGGATGGTGCTGATGTTATTTTTTAAAGATTTGTTATGCTACTCGCCCTTTAAAATATAAGCCCTATATATGCATGAAATAATCCCGAAGACCATCGTTTTGTCAAGAACCCTTCAACGCTTAAGCTCGAATTGTAAGTAGTTTTATAGTTTCAAAGGAAAACAGAGGTATGAGGCAAGGCCAAATATCAAATCTAAATGTATTCTCAAAACCTTGCAAGAAACATACAGGCAATCGTTTGATGATCAGTAAAGTTTCTTCATAACTTACAGAAAAGTAAATTCAATGGTGAGAGTAAAGAAATATCGAGTATCCTTGCAACGTTCTTCACAAATTCGTTATTAGGTTCTCTCTGGGAATCTGTTTCTATACCAAATGCGGTTATAGCAATAACATCCGCGGTGTAGGCCCCATACATCCTGAAATGTATTTCAAAATCATATAATAGCAAATCTATTTTCGTCCGATTGTATTTCATCAGAACGAATTTTTACTTTGTGGATATCACTGTTTTGTCCAAACAAATAGTTTTTTTATGGAAAATATTGTTTTATCCGAGGCCATAAATATATATACCTCAAACCTCAATCAAATATCCATACTTCATCTGCACTGCGATCTACACAGAAACGAAATAATAATACGCTTACTCATGTCAACAAAGCAGCTTCTATCAAGTGATCAATAAAGAACATTTATAATTAACCCGAATAATTCAGTAATTTTATTCCGCTAATTACGATCACATCATTCGACCGCAGGAGAGAATCGGAAACGGAAAAGGTTTGGATTATTACTCGAACTACTTTGTAATATACATTTTAAAGATTGTCATAAAGGAGCACTTTACTGAATTGCATTCCCATTTTAGACGGGAAATTAAAAACTAAGCTATACGACAAACTCAACGATTTCGGCTTTCCCATAATTTTTCCACATTTAAGTAGTAATATCCCACAATCACCCGCATAGGGGCTTTATATTTCGCAAGTGATCCGATATGCCAGGGCGTGTTCAATATATGAACATTTCATATACAGAGGTAAACTACTCACTGACAGATTATTAACACAGGGATATGGAAAACCGCGTTTGATGTCAACGTTCCGCAAATTTTATGGTCGGTATAATAGTCTTATTTGCGATTACTCTGTTTCACTAAGTGAATTGGCGGTTGTTGAGACGTCTGTACCAATGGTGACGAGGATTCGTTCCTCACGTAAAACATTTTTATTTGAATGTGGACTCACGGCGGGTGTGACCGGTCGACATGGATTGCTTATTCGTCCATGGCACTTGATCCCACCTCTTGATTTCCAAAGGTCCGTGTTTGTCCATTTTTACCACATTTGTACCTTTATCTTGGACATCCTATAGATTTATATTTTGGTATCTGAGATTTTTTATATTGTTTCTTTTAATAAGACTTCATCAGTCAAGCTCAAATTTGATGTAGATATTTTTCCGAAAGAAAAAGTGGTATCATACAAGGCCAAATGATAAATCTAAATGTTTTGCAAAATCCGTCTAAGAGTACCCTCTGTAACAATATAAATCTTTTTTAGATTTTTCTTCAGATTTTGAGAATTTTTAAAATTCAAATGGTGGTATCTGTGTTATAATATAAAACATAACTTCGTACCAACATTACACAAATCAATATATACTGATAATATCGATAACAAAATGATAATCATTATGACTTGAAATAAGGCCTCCACTATTATTTTACGACCCGCCTATATAGGAATCATCATATTTCGGTGGTATCTGTATGTTAATGTAGTTTTGGCTCTTAAAAATACAATGCCTGCCGTGATCTGTTTGATCTTATTTGAAACACCCATTACGTTCACTTCTTATGCAGATTTCTAGCGAGATTTCTCTGTATTTATTCCTTCCATTGTAACAGATCAGTCTATTGAGCTCCATGGTGTTAAAAGTCTTAATTTGACACAAATATCAACATTTATTCTACGTTAGCTCACATTTTCCGGTCGCATTTTCCCGATCGCATATATATATATATATATATATATATATATATATATATATATATATTATATATATATATATATATATATATATATATATATATAATATATCAAGTGGGGAGATAAGACTTACATTTTCATGTTTATATCCTTGCTTTCGGCGTATTTCTTGTTTATATTTTCTACCAACAGTTCCGTTGTTTTTCTCACCAGTCCTGACATCTGTGTACAGAATACAAGTAGCAGTGATAAAAAGTGCTAATATATTAGAAAGTACTGATATAGTAAAATCCATATAAACCTGGCATGGTGGAGCCTTGTACGAGTTTAAAGTTTAGGTAATACATCATAATTACACTGGTAAGAGTAGTGGTTCCTGCTTGTCATCATACCCGCGAGTACTCAGAGCACAATATGACGCTTTTCCCCTGAAGCTTGCCATAACCGAAACGAGAGTAGAATCGTCCGTATGATAATTAAAAGGCAACTCCAAAGTTATCTGAATAGGGCAATATATGGTACACCAAAATCACATTAGTATGTTAAAAATCGTTATCTCTGGTTAAACCTAGTTTTTTTTCAGTTAAACCTTGTATTTAGTAGTGAATTCTATTTTTCTCTTGTTATACGAGCTTGGAGATATACTAGGTTTAAGTCAATGAATAAATGTGATTGTGCCGTTGCAGTTTGAATTAACTAGAAAAAAGCTTAGTTTAAGTGAGAAAAACAAGGTACAACTACAACGAAATCAAATTGATACTCATTTTCGTTATTTTGGGCCAGTTAAACCTAGTTTTTATTACTTAAACCTAGTTTCATGAGTTTATGAGAAAACAAGTTTCACTAGAGAAAAGTAGGTTCAATTAATTTATGTCATTCTGTTGTCCCATACTGATATATATAATTTGTAAAGCCCTGACACCAGATCTGTATGTTTTGAATAAATTTCTAACGCAAACGCATATTGTAATTTATGTAGAACTAAAAGGAATATAACGTATAAAAGACTCCCAGTGATATAACGTTTAAGTAACTACCGGTTATGTAATTTATATAGAACTATTGGTAATATCAAATATAGGTATTTACCGATAATACAACTTATAAGTGACTCCCGGTGATATAATGTTTAAGTAACTACCGGTAATGTAATTCATATAGAACTATTAATAATATCAAATATAGGTATTTACCGATAATATACGTTTAAGTAACTCCCGGTGATATAATGTTTAAGTAACTACCGGTAATGTAATTTATACAGACCTATCGCTTATATCAAGTATGGGTATTTAACGATAATATAACGTATAAGTAACTCCCGGTGATATCACGTTTAAGTAACTACCGGTAATGTAATTTATACAGAACTATCGCTTATATCAAGGATGGGTATTTACCGATAATATACGTATAAGTAACTCCCGGTGATATAATGTTTAAGTAACTACCGGTAATGTAATTTATACAGAACTATCGCTTATATCAAGTATGGGTATTTACCGATAATATAACGTATCGGTAACTATTGGTAATATCATTATATGCGTAAATCTAGAGATATAGGGTATAAATGTAATTACATACGTATAAAACTGGTCACATAAGTAACTACCAATGAGGCAAGTATAAAAGACATCATAGATATAATAGGACAGACACCAAGAAATATTTTCCCATAGGCCTCAATATTAATTTACAAAGCTTCAGGTCTATATCACTCCCATGTTTATTAAATCTGGTTCAAATCAGTACCCAGTGCTGAAAGATCAATATTTTGATAACAAAATTTGCAATCAAATGTATAGGTTGCCGTTGCATTTCTAGTTCGAATTTTCGCTTGTTTACAGCTCATAGTATTCCGAACCAAAAGGAAAATATCTATTCTCATCGGACAACTCCCTTTAAATTTTCAACCGTCAACCCTGATATTTGCAAGGTTCTACTAATATTCATGTATCTTTTTTATCACCTTAATTTCATTTATTAAAGTTTTCATCTAATGACCAGTCAGATCGCTGGGCTCATTTTACCCTCCGCAGAACAAAAAGAAAACAAGAAAACAAGAAAAACGCCGAAGTTGTAAACAAAGCAGGTGCTTTTTAAATAGCAGTGATCAAATGTATAAAACCGACCAGAAGATACATTTACACAAGCATTAAGAGGGAGCGGATGTAATATAGAAACCCCCAAAACATTGCCTTCATTTAAACTGTCTACATAAGAGTTAACTATTAACTAATCCCATGTGTCATTTGTTGGTTTTCCTGGTGAAGAAAACGACACTTATCGTAATGTCTTTCACGAGAGAAACAAAGCTCGGTTGATAGAGAAAGTGGTAGATGTTATATAGCATAATAAAAATGAGAAACGCCAACAAAATTTCCAGAGGGTAGGCCTACCTTTCTCAGTTTTCCAGCACTAAATGTTGGGGTCATCAAACTCCTCACATTTTTCCAATGATCGCCTTTTAGATCCGGAAGTGAGTATTCTATGTCTCCTTCGAACCCCTCTACAGACTGGAATGTACAAATTGTAGAGAGGCATGACAATGACAATATTCCTCTCTCTCTCTCTCTCTCTCTCTCTCTCTCTCTCTCTCTCTCTCTCTCTCTCTCTCTCTCTCTCTCTCTCTCTCTCTCTCTCTCTCTCTCTCTCTCTCTCTCTTACTTATACACAGGCGACTTGATTTAATAACATAACAAGTTTACTTGAAGTGAAATGCAGAATACCGGTTAGACCTACGACGCCATATAAATTGACAATTTATAAATGTGAACTTGACTTACTTATTCATAATATTTCATTAATTTGAAATATGACTGCATAAATTTGTAGTAAGAAACGGATGCAGGATAGCATACTTGCAGTCTATAATGTATAGGTACAAACGATCATAAACTCCTTTAGATTACTATGTGTTACTGAATAGCTTCAGCTTAAAGGCGAAACCAATATCGAAATATGATAACATAAAAATGCACCGATTATATATATAATTATATCCAAAAATACTAAACCTAGCCTAGAATAATTATATATAGACTATGTAGTGGCAGGTAATATTTATTATATTTTCCCCTAGCTGCCCCTGTGTAAATGTTTGATGATAAAAGTCAAGATGGACAATATGTAGATACAAAACAATGTAATGTATAGCAGAGTATCGGGTTCTCGAATTGTCCGTTATTATTCTAAATTTTTCGTACTGGTATCATGTGACTTTTGCATTTTGTTAGTCATCATTACTTCCGGTTAAGACTCTTTACATAGGATACCAGAACAGATGCATTATTTTATAAATAAATCAAAATGTAGCATGATTCCACCTGTGTTAAATCATTCAGAAGTTTACGTCAATTGCTTATTGACATAAAGGAACTAATAACAATCATCTGACTGTTAAGATACAACTGGTCGGTTTTGCTTATTCATGTCCTCATAATCGTTATGCAAGTCAAGAAATTCTAAATCAAGTTCGTTGCGTTTCTAGTTAAAACAAGCGAATTAACCCATGTTTGCGATGAAGTTTACAAAATATCAATATTCCTTGAAGAAATAACACCAATTTAGGAACATTACACACCTTGAAATGTCTACTGGTATTTTATTTGTCGATTAACACATAAAAATGGATGTCACTATTACTTCAAAGCTGAAGCGCCTAACGAAAAATCCAAAAAGGATTCCGTAGAAACCCGAAACAATGCTGTTAATATTATCAAGTAATGTGTATGATCAAGCTAATGACTAAATACAATTTGCATATTGTTCGATATTTTGAATTTTTAAATAGTGTTTTACGCCACATACACAACAATTTTTTGACAAATAGATTACCATTCTGTCCGTAAAATCGGAAAACTTCTTTACGAACAGTTGTGATAACATCTCTTCGTCAGCTATGAGGAGATTTGGGGTTTTTCCTTCAAATATTCTGAAACAAAATGTATAACGTAGTTTATTAAAAAACGAAAACGAAACGGCAAATACAAGTTACGGAAAGGAGCGTCGCAACATCACACATGGATTCATAAATATAAAGACCACAGATAGCAATGTGTTGATAATAAGAAGTTTCAGGAACCTCTCAAAATGAAGAGGTGGGATCAGGTGTCATGGGGGAAGTAATCATCCCCCTGTCGACCAGTCACACAAGCCATGGGTCCAAAGATACATTCAATGAAATAATTGAGGCATGAACCTTTGTCAGAATCGTTGAAAACGATCCAACCAACACATTCGAACCGGCAATGTTTTACCCAGCTAAACACAGAAATCGCAAATTATACCGACCGATTATTTGAGAAATATTGACATTAAACGGGATTCTTAATAAACTACTGAATGGACAAATATAGAGAGATCAACCTGACATAATAATATGAACGAAGAAAAACACATTATATAATTAATCAATTCATCGTTAAATTTTACCTTACCCAAAAACTTTTCCATATTTTTTCATCCACATTTCATCAGCTTTCATCATTCCCTGTCAAACCATATAAAGTTACTTTTTGTTAAAATGTATTATGAAATCAAATTTTATTTAAGACAAGTACCTTTGTATATAAACGTATGTTGCCGTCAAATGTTTTGACTGAGACGCAAGGACCGACTTACTGAATTTAAAATTTCATTTATTTTTAAGGGGCATTACCTGTGTTTACCAAAATTATTTCAATTTTTTTCTACTTTTACTACTTGTACTTGATGTACATTAACAATTAACAGCATAAAAATATTATATCCCTATATAATTTGTGAAAATAAGGTCCGTTTCAGTTTGGTATACATATACAAATAGCAAGATTGGATTAAGAATTGCCAAACTGGGTTTCTCAAGCACATTTTGCAAAATATACAGGTATTTAAGAGGTTTTATGCCCGTGTATATTTCTTTTTGCTACTGTATACAGTAAATCTAAGTAGTGAAAATGGAAAGAAAATGTTTTTTTAAAAAATGCAGCTTATACCCCTTTAAAATAACACAATTAGAGTTCCATACTATTGAATATAAAAACTCTTAGATACCAAAGTATAAATCAATAGAATAAAATTCAACGGGAATTGAACGGGAGTTATACAAGAAATTAATTGCTTTGTGCCAATGCAACCAGGGTCCCGTCATCCATGTTCTTTTATTGGTATCCAGTTTCTCACGATAAGCAACATTTCACCTTTTACAGCTATGGCAGTGCGATAGAACCGAATAAAATACATCAATTCTGCAATATGTTGTATCAATGATATACAAAAGGTACTCGTTCGGTATTGTGTACTGTCCGCATTAATCATCGGGATATATTTGTAACCAAAGGCTCAAGATGAACAAATGTTTGCCCATACCATTTTTAAGTAGTTTACATAATATTTGGCAATATATTTTTCTGAATCCCTTCTCTATACAGTCAAAGTTTACACTGTAGGTCTTTCGAATTTACCTATCGCCAAGTGTCTGACACATGGCTGTCCATGTGCTTTTTTGACGTCATTCGATTGTGATGCCATAGTCACAGAAGTGTTTGACGGGCCATTTGATTGTGTCGTCATAATGGAAAAAATTTCCATGAGGTGCCGAGTCGGGCATTTGGCGATAGGTCAATTTCCCTCAACCTTAAGCAGAGATAGTTATTACACAGTATAGTTATATATTAGAATGTCGTATCACTTTTGTTTTGGATATCTATAGTTTTGACAAAAATAAATACTAAAAATGTTTTAAAGCAACCTGACATTTGCTACTTCCTTTGGCAACTATGTTTATTTTGATTCTTCGGTATTCCTAACAACCGAGATAAAAGGCGCAATAGGAAATGAAATTACAAAGATACATTCATAGAAATAATATGACATACAATAGATTTAAAATAAATTGGCGTAATTTAGAGGATCTTTTGAGTCAATAATGTTTTGGTTCTTTGGGGGTTTTTTTTTGGGGGGAGGGTATGTTTTTTGGTTTAATGAAATAATGAAGTTAGAGTCAATTTCACCTTTTAAGTAGAAAATAAATAATCATTTTATTGAAAATATTTAACAAATCTTTGTAACAATGGAGGAAACAAAAGTTGGTGTGTTTCCAAATCATTATTATTATTATTATTATTATTATTATTATTATTATTATTATTATTATTATTATTATTATTCAAATATGTTAAAATTTAATATGGCGGTTTTATTATTGGAGTGTTCGGGGTTTATTTATGTAATGTGGCAATTAGATATGTTTAAGTCTCTTTCGTTCTATTTTCAATTTGGCGAAATGACCCTGAACAAATTCATGCATGCCTTATAAATTAAATATTCAAATTGCCGCCTCTGGAAGATATGCATGAAAATCACAACTTTGCCTTAATATACCACCTGAGCCAAATGCATAAACATGTATTTTAAGACAAAAAGTAATTTAGATTATTTATAATTTTGTCTATTCTTGTTTCATTGTAAAAAGACCTGTCCCTTCTGGTGATAGTTGTCTGCTAAAGTTGCAAGGTCAACATACGTTAATATCCATGGCAACAAACACGGAAAGGAGAAAAACACGCGAATATGACGGTTGCGTATGTAAGAGAGGTTGGTATATTCTATATGGACTCTTGGAAAAAATACAAGACATACATACCAGCCTTCCTTGAGTAATGATGTTTCCAAAAACCGGTATAGGCGTAGGTCCCTTGACCCCCATCCGCTTAAAGCATCTGAACTCTTTTGTCATATAACTACAAATGAATCAAAATGAAAACAATATGACGTAACAGCTCGTTAATTTACGTTACGGTTAGTGTTATATTTTGGACTAACAATCATGATCTTGCTATGTACACGATTTATGTTCAATATTTTTTAAATAACATTTTTTATTATGTAATATATTTACTGACATATACCATAAACCGTTGTCATCATAATGTATTTGTGTGCAATTGTAAAAGATGAATTAATGTTAATAATGTGTATTGACTATTTTGACTACTAAAACAATATTATCAGCATACGGGTATCATGACACGCATATATTCACAAGGACTTTACAAAAATACACAGTTTACTATTGTGATACATCATTTATTAATTCATCTAACATGTCAGTGTCAGAGCTGTTGTAGTTTGAACACATGTGTAAAAAGTAAAAATCAAATAAATACTTGACAAGAAACCTTGCTTAGATTGTGTTAATGTTACTGTCAATGACAGTGTACAAGTCTTGTTAGCTTTTTTGTTTGACTTGTTATTTACTTCTGTATTTGTTAACAGAGGAATAATGTTATATATTGATATTGATTTACATCGAAACTTTGACTGTGGAAGCTTAATGCTATATACCCGGAAAATTTCTGTTTATTTTCGCCTTTTACGACAGAAATCATATTCACCCCGTCTTCACACTAAAACATCATAATTTCAATTATGATTCAATTGTTAAGCTTGAAATTTTCACTCTCATTTTAAATTCGCCCTCTCGTCTAATATAAAACATCTCAGATACCAAAGTATAAGTCTTTAGGATGTCCAGGACAGAGATACAAATCTGGCAAAACATGGACGAACACGGGCCTCCGGAAACCAATAGGTGGATTCAGGTGCCATGGAGGAGTAAGCATACCCTGTCTACCGGTCACACCACAGTCAAATCCAAATGAAATACACGAGGAACGAATCCCCGTATCAATTGGTACATACGTCTCAACAACCGCCAACGAAAAGGCAACTCAACATTTCACCCAGTGAAACAGAGTAATCGGAAACAAGATTCATTAACATCAAACACGGCTTTCGATATTCCTGTGTCAATAATTTGTCAGTGAGTAGTTTACATCTGTATATGAATTGTTCATATGTTGAACACGCCCTGGCATATCGAATCATTTGTGAAATATAAACCCCATATGCGGGTGACTGTGGAATATTACTACTTAAATGTGGGAAAGTTACGATGGGAAAGCCGAAATCGTCGCGTTTGTCGTATAGCTTAGTTGCCAATTTTCTGTCTGTGTCTATAGTAAGTATGAAGCGCGTGTGCTTGATTCTTATGTATCTTTAATTGTTAGTTAGCTGGGATGTATCGCATTGACATATGTATGAAAATTGTCATTATTAATTGACAAAAGTCGTCGATATATCTGAATGTCAAATTAAAGCAGTTTCCGAATGAAGTCTGCTTCGTATGAATAAAGGAACAGGTTGGCCAATAAAGGGGCACAATTGGTTCCCGTTTGAATGCTGGCAGTATGTTGAAAGACAACGTCTCCGAACATTACAAATATATTGTCTATTAGAAATTACAGCATGTTTTTCATATCAACTTCAGTGGATTTATGGACAGACACCACCAAATATTTTCCCATAGGCCTCAATGCTAATTTACAAAACTTCAGGTCACTGTCACTCCCATGTTTATTAAATCTGGGTCAAATAAGTACCCTGTGCTGAAAGATCAATATTTTTGATAACAAAATATGCAATCAAAAGTATAGGTTGCCGTTGCATTTCTACTTCAAATTTTCACTTGTTTACAACTCGTAGTATTCCGCACCAAAGGAAAATATCTATTGTCATATGACCCCTCCCTTTCAATTTTCATCCGTCAACCCTATAATTCCAAAAGTACTACCAATATTCATGTATCTTTTTTATCACCTTAATTTCACTTATTAATGGCAAAACTAATTTTTTCATTTAATGACCAATCAGATCTCTGGGCTCATTTTTACCCTCCGCACAACTTGGGTGTCCAAAATGTCGCCCATGATGTAAACAAAGCTGTTTTTTTCCTATAGATTTATCCAAAACATTGCCAAAAATGGTCATTTTGCATTTTTTGGAAATCTCATTAACTGAACACCAAGCCCCCTTAATAATGAGGATGGGAACCCAACCTGAAGAGAAACACAGTCTATAATGTGTCACACCCCTACCTCTCAATCCCATTCATTGATATTAACAAATAAATACATTATATGAAGAAGTTGTCTGTTTTTCTTTCATGATTTTCATTCAGAATTGTCTGTAACACATACACTTCATTATTTTGAATGATTTCATACCATTATTTACCAATATTGACCATGATATCAAATAAGGGTAGACGGTACCCCTTAATAATGGAAAAAGTGACAAAATATACCATTTTTTTCTTCACAAAAACTTAAAATTTGGATCATTTCTTAATGAGCATGGAACCAATTAGTCTCCAGAAGTAAAGAAGAATTTCTGAAGCTCACTTAAAAGTAAACCATATCATTTTTTATATCATCAAATTGCTTTTATTGACAAGGAATGAAGTGCACCCTTAATAAAAGTGTAAAACTTCTGGGAGGGGATACCCTTACATACAACACATTTCAATAGACTTATTGTGTTCATTTATATAAAATATGTTATGTAATCATTTTCAGACATGTCCATGTTTTGTTTCATCCCTTAATTACAGTCTCATGATGTAACTAATTAAATACAGAGGGCAGATAACCGAGTCTGACTTTAAAATGACTGACACTTAAATGGTGCAAAATGCTAGTCAAATTGCTTTTAAAAGGATATGACATATTTATAGTTCTGTTTCAGATGAAAAACTAAGTCAAATTTTAATTATACTAAGTTTTGAAACCAGTAAAAGTCAATATCAGGTGTTAATTTTTTTCTTGTATGACCCCAAGAGAGTGTTAAGTGACATTTGCTGGAAGGGGGGGGGGTTGAAAAAAGTGATTCAAACAAAAAATGCATGACTGAATATTTAGAAAACTTATGAAAACATGCAACTTGAATGAATATTAGATGAGTTAATACAGAAAAAAATATAATTGATATTTTATAATTACCTTTACAGGTACTTGAGTATGATAATTAGATAAAAAATCTCTTATTGGACAATATTTCCTGGATTTAAGAAATTGAAATATTCCTTCTACAGGTTAAAATGTTGATAGATTATGAAAAAAATGTTAAAGCGCCCTATTTCTACAGAATTTTTTTACTTACAAATTATCTATTACCCAAATTTAACACAATATGACCTAACCACAATGTGGAAATTCTTGTGTACAGATCAGGGGGGGGGGATTTAAATAAATTTTTATACTGTTTACAGTGTATATGGCATGTTGAAATATTTTACTGATGAGACTTAAATGCAGTTTAATACAGTTTTCTTAAAAATGAGATGGTTCTTACCCTTCAGATACAGTACATATATACAGGTAAAGATACAAAATACACTGCACGAGTAAAATGACATGGTCCAATATGTAGATTTTGCCCTCAAAAGAAGAAAATCAACCAGTCTTTATCTCAAAAAGGTCTGATTTTAATTCAAATGGGTTAAAATTTACAATAGAAACATCATTTCCAAAATATTTTGCTAAATTTAGTCACTATGCATTACCATAACTATATGATTTTTTATAAAAGAACATGTGCATGTTTGTAGGAGAGGGTGGGGGTATACTTGAATTTTCCAAGTACAGATGGAATTTTGACCAATAAATGATAAAATATTAGTTCTAGGTGTAATATAAAACATACAGACAAAATTAAGAGATCTCAATATGCAACAAATGCATAATAATGTGTGTAGAGGCAACATACCTATTAAATTTGCACCTTGTGGACCCCCAACAGGTGCCCCATTTCATAGAGGCCCTCAAATCTGTTTTAAAAGTATGAGTAAAAGTGAATGAATTGCAACTTAGGTGATAAAAACGAGAGAAATGACTTATTTTAAGGCTTCATCCAGCCTACATGTGTCAAATGTGCATTTCTCTATAGGACAGACACCACCAAATATTTTCCCATAGGCCTCAATGCTAATTTACAAAACTTCAGGTCACTGTCACTCCCATGTTTATTAAATCTGGGTCAAATAAGTACCCTGTGCTGAAAGATCAATATTTTTGATAACAAAATATGCAATCAAAAGTATAGGTTGCCGTTGCATTTCTACTTCAAATTTTCACTTGTTTACAACTCGTAGTATTCCGCACCAAAGGAAAATATCTATTGTCATATGACCCCTCCCTTTCAATTTTCATCCGTCAACCCTATAATTTCCAAAGTACTACCAATATTCATGTATCTTTTTTTATCACCTTAATTTCACTTATTAATGGCAAAACTAATTTTTTCATTTAATGACCAATCAGATCTCTGGGCTCATTTTACCCTCCGCACAACTTGGGTGTCCAAAATGTCTGCGCCCATGTTGTAAACAAAGCAGGTGTTTTTCCTTATGTGTAGAATCAGAGTGGTGTTTGACAAAATAAGTATCATGATATAATTAACCAATCACTAGATATTTAAATTTTCGGGTACCACCTTTAGTAAAACAAAACAATTGTCTATGATACTAAAATGTCTTTCTTTTAATTTTTCATGTGGAATAGTTGTGTTTTACAATTCATGAAATTCATTCATAATTTATGAAATATATTACACCACATTTTATCCACGGTTGATGTTCTTGTTGTTGACGTAAATATACGTCCATTGTTATATTTAAGTACATATGCACTGACAGAAATGATCGTATGATTGTTTATGTATATTTGAGTAGGCGTAAACTATTACTTTACAACCATGTGTATTGCATCGCTTGTTAAACCAAATATCTATTTGGTGTAGAATGATAAGAGTTGAAATAAAAATAATATGCTTGTGAACTACCGGTAACAATTAAACATTTAATACTAGTTACTGCGAGTTATGTCCATTCCGAAGTATGATGCACTTTTTGAACATCTGTCAACTAATAGTTATTGTAACATGATCAAGTTCCTACAAAGTGTTTACAAATAGTATGGTAAAAGAAAATTATACATTTTGTACAAAATACTCACAGTAGATATATTACAAAGAGTGCAGCTAGAATTAAACACCATAATGGGATGTCCAAAGTCAGGATTTCCATGTTCGACGATCACCTCACGGGCTGTAAATGGATATTTAAATGCAGTAAAAGCCTTTTTATTACTTTGCTGATCGATCACATGATAAAAGTTTAATATTTAGAGCGTCGATGTTACTGTACAATGGTCTGTTGAAAAAAGGAAAACAATTAATGATTTATTTCCATGATGATCGGGTAGGCGGAAGGACCGGTGTAACATGAAAAAGTGACCCGTCGTAGGAATTCTATCCGGGGTCACTTTTCTACGATAGAAATCTTACCCGGGCAGCCGTAGGAAATTTACTCGCTTCAACATTTCTGTTATTCGGCCTATGAAAAAGTGACCCCCGTAGAAAAGTGACCCCTATAAAAGAAAAAGAAACATCAACACGGAAATTATGCATATATTACGCCTAATTATGAGCTGGACCGCGAAGGACCCACTTGCCCAGACCCCGCCAAAAAAAAAAAAAAAAAAAAAAAAAAAACTTGGTACACATCTAAAATATCTTCAGTGATCAGATGCTTTTTAAATTCTGTTTGCTTGATTTTAAGTCAATATCTACAAAGTTTTCAAATGAAAACAAAACAGGCCATTCCAAGTTTTTTTCTCTGTCTAGCATCCACAAACGGATTGGTTTGTGTCAAATATATGGTTTTTATAAGTTTAATTCAGTTATTCTTTTGAAAACAAATCAATACAATACATGTACAGAAATGTACATTATACTGCATTTGTTCTCCTGAAATGTTTTGTGTTTTCTGTCGTTTGTATCTTGTTGGAAATGTAGGTTTTTGGTTTGAGAGTGGAAAGTAAACATAAAAACATCCTGGCAACTTTCTCACATCAGACCAACAAAACTTTTATGACAAATTAATTATCCAAGAGCGAGATCTGAACCCACATCTAGGAGAAGAGATGTTATAATCATAAATCGAAGATCTCAATCACTGAACCATCATGTGATTCCATACCCTCAAATTTCCCGTGGTATTTGTATGTCAAAAACTCTCATCATTCATATTACCCTCATGGTGCACTTTTCTAAATTGTCCCGAAACCATTTTTCTACAGGGTATGGGTCAATTTTCTACATGTGTCCGGGTATGATTTCTGCATAGAATATTAACCCGGGTAGTTTTTCCGTGCGGGTTATTTTTCAACGTTACACCGGTATCCAGCGATGACGTCAATGAGTCATTTTCCCTTTGAACAACCAGTTTGCACTAAATTATGTTTTATATATATTAACATACGATACTTAATCACGAGACAATTTATGTGTGAGCCACTCTCACGAGAAACTTCAAATTATTTATCACAGATTAACCTTACTTGTACCTATAACATTAATTACTTAGTTACAGATAGTTATACATCGCACAAATACAGATTTAAAACTCCTGTTATCTAATTACTAGTATTTGTTTTGCCTCTGACTAATTTGTGGCCATTTCACTGCCGGATGTTTCAATACACAGTCGATTGAAGACATTTTCTAAATGAGAATATGATCCCCTACAAAACCAAGCTGTTATTACGTGTGTTACAACAACACAAATCTTATCATGAACAATGCTTGACGTATTAAATACATATCTCGGAACATATTATTTTATAAATGACCAAGTATTACAATTGATAAAATGATAACAATATCGACAAGCAATCGTGTATATGGATGTATGTATGTATGTATGTATGTATGTATGTATGTATACATGTATGTATGTATGTATGTATGTATGTATGTATGTATGTATGTATACATGTATGTATGTATGTATGTATGTATGTATGTATAGCCAATTGCCAAAAGTTTATAGACATTGTCAGATTTACCATATATTTCATATAAAAATAAAAAATCTTGTGAAGCCATTTCTTATCACATCTGAATAGAATATTCACTGTTAAACAAAGAATGTTTCCAAGTTTCATTTATTATTTGGATGTAATTTTCTAAATTTTCTAATTCTAAAATGCAAACATTATTTATCACAATTTTATTTACACAAAGAAGAAAATTTTTCACAAAGAGGGAAATTTTTATCGCAAAAAAACTTTGAATTGATGAATTTTTTAATTTCTAATTCAGAAAATTAAAATATTAAAACAAAAAGTACAAATTTTATATCACATTTTTATTTAGATAGAGAATGAAAATTTTCACAAAGAAGGAAATTTTTATCGCAAAAATTAAACTTTCTGTTTAAATTGATGAATTTTTTAATTACTAATTCAGAAAATTAAAATAAAAATATTTAATAAAACAATATCCAATTCTCTGTTTAACAATTAATATCCTATTGAAATCCGATAAGAAATGGCTTCACAATATATTTTTTTTTAAAATATAGTTTTATATGAAATATATAGTAAAGATGATAATGTCTATAAACTTTTGGCAAGTGGCTGTATGTATGGATGAATGGATGAATGGATGGATGAATGGATGTATGATGTATGTATATATCTGTGTATGTATGTATGTATGTATGTATGTATGTATGTATGTATGTATCCATGCATGTATGTTTGTATGTATGTATGTATGTATGTATGTATGTATGTATGTATGTTTGTTTGTTTGTTTGTTTGTTTATTTGTGTTTATGTTTTTTATAAAAAAAAAAACCAAAAAGACGTAGACTAACAAATTTCATAACCATGTAAAGTTCTATAAAATAAACAGGGTACATAGATTTTGAATTACTTGATAAAGTCGTCTGTCTCACAACACATTTGCAAACAAGATAATACAAACAATAAATCCCGAGAATTTCGAATGAACTAGTTTTCGGCGTATACCAATATACTATGCATGTAGGCACATGTTCAGACAAGAATGAAATTGTGTATTGACTTGTTCCATATATAGTCTATTTTTAGATATGCTGATCCAGTCAATATCAACAGTAGTATATATATTGCCGCTATCGTCTCACTCGTCAGTGAATAAGACAAGAAGTACGAGACAAGTAACGTCTACTGAACATTTCACAAGTAGTAGGTAGGCATTCACTGTGTAGTGTTGAAATATACATTGAGTGACATGTATTTTAGGTTTAATCCTTGTTTGACACACGCTCATTAGCTAAATAATATAATTACAATTGTAGAAATATACGCCCCCACGGAATAGTATATATCTTTTATGATTACTTTAGACAATAGATAAAATTCCAATCAATTTAACTTCTATCAAGATATTCACTTACAATATAAGTTAATGGGCGTTTTTGTTCATCAGCTAATTACAAGCATTAATTTCACTTTTAGAGGTCGACGCGACCCTCAAATAATTTATTATCAATATGATATCAATGCAATATCCTCTAGATATTTTCACAATAAGTAAAGGTAAAAGTAAAGTCTTTCCACAAAAAGTTTTATACAGCCATGCATTGCTCATTATCATAACAGTTTGCATATCTCTTCAACTTTGATATTTTACTTATTAGTCCTTTAACGTTTTTCTGTTATAGGGAAATTGAAGGGACATGGATAACCCTTGTGTGCCTCTCCCACCGGGTGGCTTGCTGGAAATAGTGTTTTCATTTGACACAACCGGATCAATGTCATCAATCTTGGAAGAAGTACAGGGTCGATTACAAGACATGGTTCAGCGCCTTCAAGCGGACATACCCGGAATCAGAATAGGTGTCATAGCACACGGCGACTACTGTGATAAGGATGTGTTCTATTTGACAAAACAATATGACTTAAGTACTAATATCAGTGCGCTGTGTGATTTTATAAAAGATGTAGGCGGAACTGGTGGTGGGGACCAAGATGAGTGTTATGAACTAGTGCTTAGAATGGTCAGGGAATCATGTTCTTGGACTCCAATGTCTAATAAAGTTTTGGTTATGATAGGTGATGCCAATCCACACGAAGCAGACTACGAAATGAATGAAGAAAACATTGACTGGAGGAATGAATTGAGGCTGCTGAAACTAATGGTAAATAGTTTTATTATAGACCAGAGAACAGGAATAATGAATAATAGCAAATAAAATAAATAAATAACTAAATAAATAAATAAACAGATAAATAAATATATAAATGAATAAATAACTAAATAAATAACTAAATAAATAAATAGATAAGTAAATAAATAATTAATCATCATCATCATCATAACTGTCATGAAGATGATTTATAATAGATGAAGTATGCTTCAAATAATTATTTGTTTTACTTGTTTAATTGTTTTATATACATAAGTATCAAAACTTTCTTTTATATATTTGCAGGGTGTAAAGATTTATGGAGTACAGGCGTTTGACAACGAAAATGTAGATGCATTCTATCGACAAATGTCGGAGGAAACAGAAGGGCAATACTTAAAATTAGACAATTTCTCCAATATCTGCGACTTCCTCATGGCAATCTGTTACAGAGAGAGGGGTGAAAATTTCCTCTTAGTAAGTTCCTTATGTATGTAAATATGGTTCTATAATACTGCTGAAGATATCGAGTCTTTGTGATTGTCTACTTCTGAAAAAGGTGTTGCCTATTTGTATACAGGATCACCTATTTCTAAGTATTTGTCAATAAGGAAATTTCCTATGATCGTAAAGTTTTGCCTACTCTTTTAAGGAATTGCTTAGTCATTTATGGGACTACCTTTACCTATACACATCTGTTTTTGTAAACAAAATTTCTGTAGTATAAATATCTTATTTTCTTCAGGGATACGAAGCCGAAGTGCGCTCTCGACACGGTCGAATTGGACTTGGAAAAGATTTGGAAGGCATGTTTGGTACTTTGAAACGGGGAGATTCGTCAACAAGTTCTATATCTGTTTCCAAGATCAATTCCACATTCGCGGTACCAACACCATATTCGCCGTTACCATCTAGCTCCACTGCATTAGGTGCACTTTCCATTCCGTCATCATTTACTAACACAAAGAGAATTGGTCTCAAAATGGCAAAGCAAGTAGCTCCTGTGAAGAAAGATAATATGGCTAACAAAAAGAAGGTAAGATTGTATTTCATTTTTATTATCTACTTGATTATCAATGAAAACATCGCGAAATACACACACACACACACACATACATACACACAGATATATATATATATATATATATATATATATATATATATATATATATATATATATATATATATATATATATTGTAGCAATGGAATACAATGTATTATCGTTTTATTAATTATTTATTTATTTTTTGTGATTCAAGATTTGTATCTCTCTTACAGAATACGAAGACAAAAGATAAAATATATAGAGAAAAGGTGAAAGAAACAAATTTCGTTTTCAAAGACTTAAAATGGTCACCATGGAAACTTGCTTTCACATCAGGAAACTACTTGTCAGATAGAATTTGGACAAAACTAGCTAAAAACAGAACTTGCTTAAAGAAAATTAATCTGTTTATGGGTTCAACTTCAAAAACTGGGTTTTATGAATTATCTGTTCAAACGAACTTTAGAAGAAAGCGTCATACTGTATTTCATGCCATTGTGCCGGGCAATACTCATAAAAAGTTCAACACAAACTGGGAAAAATATCTTTTTGGAAAAACTGGATCAAAATGCCGAGTCCAACGGAAGATTCAAGCAGTCATTCAACAAGGGTGCAAGGTGTTTGTACGACGGGCTCTAGTTACTAAGAGACAAATTGTGAAACTTGACGCTATAAAGATGTACAACTATGTGTGGAACAAATACTCAAAAAATAAATGTCGACAATTTATAAAGGATGGTATCACCGTTTCATAAAGCAGATAAATATGTCATGAGCAAATGAAAACGTTTAAATGTTTTAAATGAGTCAAGAAAGGAGAGAGAAAGAATGGAATGTAATATGTGAATGAACATGGGCTTGAATTTAATCATCATTATCATAATTGACGTCTACAACACCATTTTTACTGTTTCATTACTTTATTAGTCGTTTATTTTTTCATGGAACGTGCGATAGATGACAGTAGTTTTAAAACAATTACATGTACATTTCGCATTTAATCATTGTTTTATATATTTTATGTTATGTACATATGCATTGTTATTTGATATTCAATAAAATTATTTTTTTTAAAAAAGTCTGTCCATTTATTGTTTTATTGAAATTTAGACAATGTGCCTGCAATTATCTATTTCAAGTATAAGTATATTTGTACGTAATTGTTCCTCCGTACAGAAGAATATATATATAAACTGTAGTGTAACATCATTGACCGAGTAACCGAGTACGATACGACAACCCGAATACATGTATATAGATAAGGTATATTACTCCTATGTGTATCTGCAGGATAATTATGATTAAGATTTATCTCCCTTACCTTTCTGCAAATTTAACACTATTTTAACACTGGAATATACAATATGTACATGTTCGCCGATCCGCAACGTTTTGCTCTTCATGATCAGAACGTAAACAATATAAGGAAAATATTAAATAACACATGCGGACTTTTAATGTCCATTTGATCGTTGCAGTTGCTAGTGGACAGTTTAAGTCACCTTTTAATCATTTTATTATTTCTATAGGCATGTCTTTAAAAAATAATTACTACAATATTTGCAATTAGCAGTATACAGAATGCTTTAATAATGACATGACATGGCCATTATATATATATATATATATATATATATATATATATATATATATATATATATATATATATATATATATATATATATATATATATATATATATATATATATATTACAAATATCACTACAGCATTATCATTTACTATGGAGCTTGGATCAGAAATGTCACTATCTGCGTAAATAAATGATACATAAAGCACAAATACAGAAATAACAAGGTACCTACAAACTCACCATGCCCAGGCTGGAGTTCGAACCCTCGACCTACGGCACCAATCACCTGGCTCTCATGCACGAAGTTCTAACCACTTGGCCATCTACGCATACACAAAAAATGAATGTTTAGATAGCAGTGATTAGAATCCCGAACACGAGAACTCGGTCGCAGAGAAAGAGTTGAAAGGTGTTTAATCCTAACGTAAATGATGTAGTGTTGTAATGTTGTAGAGATATTTGTGCTTTATATATATATATATATATATAATCTCAGATACCAAAGTATGAATCAATAGAATGTCCAGGACATTACAAATCCGGTAAAAACGGACAAACACGGACCTCTGGAAACCAAGAGGTGGGATCAGGTGCCATGGAGGAGTAAGCATCCCCTGTCGACCGATCACACCCGCCGTGAGTCCACAGTCAAGACCAATGAAATACGTGAGGAGTGAATCCTCGTCACAATTATATATTGTTATATGTATATATATATATATATATATATATATATATATATATATATATATATATATATATATATATATATATATATATACATGTATTTATATAAATGAAAGGTACATTACTCTTATGAGTATCTACAGAATTATTATCATTAAGATTTATCTCCCTTACCTCTCTGCAAGTTTACACTTTTAACACTGGAATATCTAATATGTACGTGTTAGCCGATCCGCAGCGTTTTGCTCTTCATGATCAGATCGTAAACAGTATTAAAAAAAACATAGCACACTTCCCGTAAGCTGCTATTGTTTATTGTTTATTACATTTTATTAATTAGGCTTTAAATTATATATGTTTTACAATTTTGATTTTAGTTATTCATGTATTTTTCTGCTTTGACTGTAAGAACTTTTAGCGAGCATTATATGTAGTATTGACAGTCAATAGCTGAACGTAGACAAATTATTTGATTTACTTTCTAAGAAGAAACATATGGCGATTGTTTAATACAGACACAAATACAAAAATGGCAATTTTAATTTAGGTTCTGGATATGTTGATTAAAGCTACATTATTGCGATCAATCATAATCCTTTGGTATCTGTACTTTTATACGTCTTGTTTAGGATTACTGTTTCACTAAATGAAATATTGAGTTACCTGTTAAATAGCGGTTGTTGAGTCGTCTGTATCAATTGTGACGAGGATTTGTTCCTCTCTTGAATCTGATTGTGGACTCACAGCAAGTGTGACCGGTCAACAGTGAATGCCGACTCCTCCATGACACCTGATCCCACCTCTGGATTTCCAGAGGTCAATGCTTGTCCAATGTTCACAAGATCTGTATATGTATCCTGGGCATCCTGAAGATTTATACCTTATTACTGACTATATATGAATATGATTTTTTTCAATTAAATACTTTAAACTGATTAGGACTAATGACAAAAAGACATTGTATTATTGAAGGTCATTCACAAATAAGTGTAGGTTATACATTTGATTCCGTGACATACGGTATATACGATATATCCTTCGTTTCCTTATATTGTTGAGACGTCTGTACCAATTGTGACGAGGATACACTCCTCATTTTTTTCTTTGGACTTGACTGTGGACTCACGGCGGGTGTGACCGGTCGACAGGGGATGATTACTCCTCCATGGCACCTGATCCCACCTCTTGGTTTCCAGAGGTCCGTGTTTGTTCATTTTTACCGGATTTGTATCTATGTCCTGGACATTCTATTGATTTATACTTTGGTATCTGAAATTTTTATATTTATGTTTGTACAAATATTGGCAGATTCTAGGGACCAGCTAGATACATTGTTACAATATTCCAATAAACCTTCTACTAATTAAAATACATTAAAATACATTTGTATTGAATAAATAAAGCGTTCTTAGTATCATTGCAATAAAGTGAAACATAAATTAATATACATGTTCATTACTTTACCCAACTCTCGAGAGGATATGATAAAAAAATAGTTTTGTTTAAGTTCCTGTGGATTAAAAACCAGATAAAGCATTGTTCTATAATTCACAATGTCAAAACAAAGTCTTTTCTTCTATTTATACAAAAATTCCGCATTATAAATTAAAAGAGAGAATTTTTGGTATCATCAACAACTGTTATTTACATCATGTATGAATGTGGTTCCTGGAAATAAAATACCTGGCCATTGGTTATCGTCATACTTATTTCGTCCAAAACCATCTGAACATACTGAAGTTAACATAAAAAGAATTTCTAACAGATTTGTTTGAAGACAATGTACTTCAGAAAACCGTCGGCATTTCTATGCGACCCAATTGTATCCCTTTATTAGCCAACTTGTTCCTTTTTTCATATGAACAAACTTTATTGACAACATTCTTTCGATTAGTTTTGGGGATCTGTGACCTTTGTGATGTTTTAAGAAATTTCACCGTTAAAAGTATTAAGAAGGGAGCTTAAATGTTATGAAATATTTCATGAAATCAATGAATTAAAATGTATAAAGAGGAAACACTTCATGGACAACCATAGTTGAAGAAGAAAATAAAAATTAAGATTCGAGATAAAAACATGTTTTGGACTTGAATATATAAAATCAAAGTGTAAAGAGAACAAATATATTTTGGAAAGTGTTTTTTAGATGTTTATTCGAATATGGGGTATTACTTGGAAAATTCATCTGTGCCATACCAGGTTACGCTATCACTAGATGACGGAAGTCCGCGACATATATTATCGCCATAGACTCATAGATATACATGTATATCATCATTATATATAGATAAATATTTCATATTACAGAGAGTTTATCACGTGCATATTTTGGCGAACACCATCAAATTATAAACCGTATCGTCATTATATACTTTTGGGTCAGTTTAACATGTAAATATGTAATAAAGATCTGTACTCTCAAACCAAATTACCATGTAAATATTATAAACATAATACCATAGGTACAACGCTAATGCGATCGATTCTGTCAATTAGACTTCATCAAGTATCTCTAATTAAAAATATATGTTTATTTTCTAAAGAGAAGGTGGTATCATAGAAGGCCAAAATCTAAATCTAAATGCATAACCAAAATCCGTCTAACAGTAACCACTGTTAAAAGACGACTATCATAGCTTGTGAAGAATTTAGAATTTAAATGGTGTTATCAGTGCGAAATATCACTTTAGTATAAGATTATCAGCTGGTACTGAAATGCCATGTACTAAGGAATTCAAAGGAGATGCTAAAGTTCCTAAATTCCAAACATATAACAAATATCAAGTCCTTTGATTCTATAATCCTTTACACAACAACTCCTCATCAGAAACTTAAAAACAGATTCACATCTATTATACAAATCTCCTTTGTTTACCAAAATGGAAATCGCAGATTTTGATATTAAGTAATTAGGTAATGAGGAAACATATTTTGTTAAGGAACACTCTGATTCAAATAACAAGCACACTGAAGACGATATCATCAAGACAACATATTCGTGGTTTTTCTGGGAAAAGTTTTCAGCAAATTGTCGGCAGTGGATACCAATTGTGCACCTCTATTGGCTGACATTCTGTATTCATATGAAGCGGAATTTATACAGTTTCTGCTCTCCAGAGGAAATAAACAGTTACCATCTCGGTTTAATTTTACTTACGATGTCCCGTCTATAAATATTTCAGAATTTCAGAAGTATGTCGTCCAGATGTATCCTGATGAGCTTGAGATCAATGAGACGATAAAGACCAACACATCTGCTTCTTACCTAGATTTTCTCCTGTCGATTGGGCAGGGCGGTCAACTTCACACGTCCCTTTATGACAAACGCGACAATTTTCATTTCCATATCACGAACTTCGGATTTCTAAAGGTTGATGGAGGGTATAAGAAGAACTTGTTTATTGTCTTGATATAAAAAGAGGTCGTCAGTTGAATAATGGTATCGTAAAATAGATTGTAAGAAAAAGGAAACGTGTCAGTCTTATTTACTTCGCAAGCGACAGCTCACAGCATAATTTCCATGCCTAGATAACACCAATCTAATTAAAAACTGATATCTCATTGCTCCCGTTTTCTGATATGTTTTCGTAGATAATCCAATGAAAAGCGTGATGGGGTCATATGCGAGTGACCTCTCATATGTGTATTCTGTTCGACCAATGAAAATACGACTTACAATATGTTGAAAGTTTATCGAATTGTAATGAGAAGCAATGCATTTCTAGCTTGCCCATACGAAAGTCGGGAGAGATAATGCCATACCCCCGTCGTCGTCGTTGTCATAGACAAAACTTTAACCTGGACTATATATTTTTAGTCACAAGGGGCATGACTTTGATATTTCGCATATATATTCCTTATAATTATAACTAGAGCTTTCATTTTACCTAGTGACCTTGACTTTGAACTTTGACCTACTTTTTAAAAACATTAACCTTGGCTTTATCTTTTAAATTATGAGGGATAGGGCTTTGATATTTCAAATATAAATTTCTTATGACCAGAGCTTTCATTTGGGTTTTTGACTTTTGACCTAATGATATTGACCTCAGAATTTGACCTACTTTTGAAAAACTTAACTTTGGCTATATCGTTTAAACCATGAATGATGAACATTTGATATTTCACATATAGATTTATGAGAGTTTTCATTTGGTACCTTGACTTTTGACCTAGTGATCTTGACCTTGGACTTTAACCTACGTTTTAAAGACATTACCTTGGCTAAATCTTTAAACCATAAAGAAAGGGTTTTTAAATTTCATATATATATATATATAATATATATATCTATCTGTGTGTGTGTGTGTGTGTGTGTGGTGTGTGTGTGTATGTGTGTGTGTGTAATTCCTATGACGAAAGCTTTCCTACCCTCCCCCCCCCCCCCCCACCAAGCCCCACACACCTCCCCCCCATCCTCCCCACCCCCCCCCCCCCCTCCCTCCTTGCCGCCACCTTCCTGCCCCAATCCCCACCCCCCCACCTCCCCCCAGCCAGCCGCCCCCCATGCCCTCCCCCCCTTTCCCCCGCACTTTCCCCGCTCCGCCCCTCCCCCCCCTCCCCCGTTCCCCCAGGGGGTCCTACACCCCCCCCTCGACCTCCCCCCCCCCACCCCCCCCCGCCCCCTTTCCCCACCACCACCACCCACCCTCCCCCCCCTCCCCCCCCCCTCCCCCCCCCCACCCCGCCTTCCCCCCTCCTCCCCCCCACCGCACATTCGACCCCCCCAACACCCCCCCCCCCCCACCGCCCCCCCCACTCCTCCCCCCCGCCCCCCCCCCACCTCCCCACCCCCCCCCCCCCCCCCCCCCTCGCCCCCCACCCTCCCCCCCTACCCCCACCCCCCGGCGCCTAACCCCCCCCCCCTATCCCCCCATCCCCTACTCCACCCCCACCCCGTCCCACCCCCCCCCACCCCACCCCACCCACCCCCTCCCTCCTACTCCGCCCCCCCCCACCCCCCCCCCCCCCCCCCCCGCCCAATCCCACTCCCTCCCCTCCCCCCCAAGCCCCCCTACCCAACTCCGCACCCCCCGCCTCCCTTTCCCCCCCCCACCGCCCCACCTCCCCCTCCCCCCCACCCCCTTCCCCGGCCCCCCCCCCCCACCACCCCCACCTCTCCGCCCCCCCTCCCCCTCACACCATCCCCTTCCCCCCCCCCCCCCCACACGCCCCCGCACCCCCCCCACCTACCCCTTTCCCAACTTTCCCCCTCTCCTCCCCCCCCCCCCCCCCCCCCCCCACTCCCTCCCCACCCCCCCCCCCAACACATTCTTCTGCCCCCCTCCCCCTTCTTCCCCGCATTCCCCCCTCCCCCCCCGCCCCCCACCCCTTCCCCCCCCCCCATCACCACCCTCCTCTCGCCTCCCCCACACCCACCCCACGCCCCCCCATCCCCCGCCCGACACCTCCCCACACCCCCCCCCCTTCGCCACACACCCTCCACCCCTCCCAACCACCCCCGCATCACTCCCCCTGCCCCCTCCCCCCCCCCCTCCCTTCCTCCCCCCCCCCCGTCTCTCCCCACCCCACCTCCCCCCCCGCCCCCACTTCCCACCCCTCCCTCATTCACCAACACCCCCCCTCCCCCCCCCACCTCCCCCCACAGTCCCCCCCACACCCCCTCACCCCCCTTTCCCCGGCACCCCCCGTCCCCTCCCCCCTCAGCCCCCTCCCCAACCAACACCCCAAGCCCCCCCCCCCTCCACCACCCCCCCCCCCCCCCCCACTCCCCACCCCCCACCCACTCCCCCCCCCCCACCTCCCCCCCAACCCCTCCCCCCCCCTCATTATTTTTACTATTTATTACCTTTCCCCCCCTATACTCCCCCCCCCCACCTCTCGCTCACCCCCACCCCCGACAAACACCCCCTTCCCCCCCCTTACCCCGCCCCCCACCCCCACCACCCTCCCCCCCCCCCCCCCGCCCCCGCCCCCTTCTCGCCCCGACCGACCCCCCCCCCCCCCCCCCGATCCCCCCCCCCCGCCCCACCCCCCCACCCCCCTCCCGCCCTCCCCCCCCCCGACCCCCACACCACCCCCCCCCCCCCCCCCCCCTCCCCGCCCCCCCATCTCCACACGCGACACCCTGTCCCCCAACCGCACCTACCCCATCGAACCCCCCGCCCCCCTCCCCCCCCCCTTCGCCCCCACCGCATCCCCGTCCACATCTCCCCCCCCCAAACCCCCCGCCCCCCCGCCCCTATCCCTACCCTTCGCCTCCCCCCTCCCCACCCTCACCCCCCCCCCCCACCCCTCCCACACAGCCCCCCCCCCCCCCACCCCCCCCTTGACTTTTGACCTAGTGATCTTGACCTTGGACTTTAACCTACGTTTTAAAGACATTACCTTGGCTATTTCTTTTAAACCATGAAAGAAAGGGTTTTTATATTTCATATATATATATATATATATATATATATCTGTGTGTGTGTGTGTGTGTGTGTGTGTGTGTGTGTGTGTATGTGTGTGTGTGTATTTCCTATGACGAAAGCTTTCATTGGTGCATTGATGGTTGACCTAGTGACATTGACCTTGGATATTGGCTTTCTTTTCAAAACTGTTAGCCTGAGCCGTAGGAATCAATATATTTACCTTACCTTGAATCTTCTCCAATTTTCGGCGAGCTTTGTTATACAAAGAAATCATCAGTCTGCAGAAATAATTTGAAACATCTTTGCTGCTTCGATGCTAAGTTTATGAAAGGAATTCTCTACTTCCGGATTTTGACTGTTCAGTGTTGTTTATAGTTTTTATAATGTTTACATGCGATAAACTAATAATATAGCGTAAGCCGAATTTTCATTTGTAGATTATGGCACATCTACGGGCTCACTCGCATGTAACCCTATAACGGGTTTCGTTAGATCCTCTTCGCGACCTATCAGAAAACCTGAGTTCTAAGATATCTATATTTTAATTTGTTTGGGATAGCACTATTCCTTTTCAAAAAACGTTCAACATAAAAAGTGAATATCTGAGCATAAGATTAGACTTTAACCAAAGTCCTATGCCACTTCTCCATACAAGTTTCATATAATGTAAACGAAGGAAAGAGAGATATGTGGTAACATTCAGAATTTTAATTTGGAATATGTTCTACGCCACACTCACCAAGTTTTCAGTTATATGGTGGCGACCAGTTTTTATTGGAGAGAACCCGGTTACAATGTACCCGGGAAGAGAACAGGCCTACCTCAAGTAAACTGACAATCTCTCTAACAAAATCAGTTTAGGTTCCAGCGGGGTTCGAACCAGCGCTGACCAGAAGTGAAAGACTCTCGAGCGATTAGAGTGATGCTCTTACCACTCTGCCATAGAGGGCAACATTCAGAAAACACGTGTCATGCCAATGTTATATAAATAATGTCAACAACGAAACTTTATCAGTTGAGCTTATATTTTAAATATCTATGTTCCAAACGAGAAAACAAGATGCTAGTTCCTGAATATATTCATAGTTTATTTCCTCCAAGTAGAAATGGCATTAGCCATGATTTGTGAGACCCACATATCTATCAAATACCGATTTTTAGAGTAGACATACTAAAAAAATTATTATACCTTCTTTATAAGCTTATTAAACGGACTTTATAACTCTTTGAAAAACATTACATTCACCTCTGCATTTCATATGAAACTATCACATATACCATCTGTTTTACCCAAATACATGTAGTTGAATGTCGGAAACCGATATCTCTGAGTACTATTAGTTCGTATTAGGCACGGTTGTGGTGCTTTAAAAATAATTTATTTCGTGTAGATTTTGTCCAACACCTGTCTGACAGTGTAGTGAAGGCACCGAAGATGCACATCATTTCTGTCTAATCTGTTCACAACATTCCAGTTCGCCAGTTACTCTGATACTGTCATGAACATTAGTATTCACCCCGGTTAATATACATTTTATTCTATGTGGAGATCCCAATCTTCCATATTATACTAATGTCAAAATTGTACTGGGCTTTCAATCATTTATTAAAGCATCTAAAAGGTTCAAATTGAACTAGGAACAACCATTGTAAACAGACGCTTCCATCCTTTCTACTTCAACTATCTTCCTTTTTCCTATATTTTCCATCTTTACTTTACTAGGTTTTTTGTCTTTACCAAAGAATGCCATTACTTGTAAATTGTATTGTAAGTACTCCATGTTATCATGTGTTGATTCAACTTATTATGTATTGTATTATCTGGAGAGGGCCTAGTAAGTTGTCAGAATTTGTGCCCAATCCTTTTGAAAATAGAATGCTGAATAAAATATGTTTAAGCCAAACCAAGGAGAAAATGGTATCATACAAGGTCAAATAATACACCTAAATGTAATGCCAAATCCGTAATTAGAGTAACCACTGTTTAAATGTGACTATCTAGCTTTTGAGGAGTTTTACATTTAGTATAAAAAAATAAAATGGTACAGAAAAAAAGTTACTGAGTTTATCTATATCCTCAGGGAGTCGAACAGTTCGCCAGGAGTGGCAATGGCTCAGTGATTGTAATAATTATCACATAATAAAGAAGTTATAGTTTTTCTAAGAGTCCAAAACAATAGTTTTGTCTATAAAACTTCATGCACTGGAAATGTTGGTTCTGTTGTGTTAAATATTTCATGTAAACAATTATTTTAGTGTCAATGCGTGACTGTCGCAATGTATATACCAACAAATTCAGAGAATCAATGAATCGGGAATATAGATTGAAGAGTAAACATATTTACAACACCATTTAATATGTAATGCTAAAACACGAACTGCACCTAAACAGCGATAAATGGGATAAATATGTAAATGACCTAAGACATTAAAGCAATATAAATATGTCGCAATCTACCATACAAGGAACTATGATATAATCCTGCAAATTCAAAAACAAAACAAAAATATAAATTGAAATAATTGTTCTAGATTTAATCCGTTATTCGTTATTAGAAATTTTTGGATATCTCAGACAAAAGCAATAAACAAGTTGTAATACATTAAGTTCATGTACTACCTGAATTGTTTGACATTTAAAATACATGTATACATGTACATCTTTTGGAACTTTGACCTTTACCAGAGGCCATGTACATTGATGTAATTTTTCACAGTTAACAATCAAACCTATCTCTTTACTATAGATAGAGATATTTTTCGATATACATATATTAACAGGGAGATACCCATAGGAAGACGTACGGGTTGTGCTGTCTGCGAGGGTGCATAGCCCCGGAACGTCATGGAACGAAACTACTTTTGTAAAATAGGAAACTTGAGTAAACATTGTAACTATTTTGTATATATAAATTGAAACCATCTTAACAGAAGATTTGAACGACTCTTTTCTCATTGTGAAGGAAGACGACGGCTACAATTACGACTAATACCACTAAATCACTATGACGGTCAAGAGCAACTAGGGGGTCTATACCACAAAACTGTACACTAAAAATACAAGGTTGATTCTTATATCACTTCATTGTTTATGGATTCACTTCCGTTTAAAACATTTATATATACATGTACGTATATCTTATTAGCGTAATCGACTAATTAATCAACTATTTTCTGTTCAAAGACCCACCAGACATAGTAGTCTATATCATCTAACCTGGCAATGATGATATATGTAGTCAATAATTATGTGCATTGTACTGACGCATGGTTGGAAATTACCCATAATATGAAGTCAAAGAAGTCTCACTTATACGTATGAGATCGGTCAAAATGAATTATGCATTTTCAATTACACGCTACAATGATTTAACCACCGTTTTATAAAATTGCATTTAAATACGTGAAAGGAGAATTCAATTCTCTTTCGTTTCAGATCCGGGGTTCATTTGTTTAACAATATAGTAAAAGAGGTTATATCTTAATATTGCATTCTTCAGAATTTCTGAATGCAACGAGTCAAGATTAGACAGTTGCTTAAAATTGGTGTAGTGACTTTGAAATTTCAACAGAAACTTTAGATTGCACATTTATCATCAAATGACTCTGGAGAGAATTGTTTTCCTGATTAATTAATGTGTCAAAAAAGCAATACTTACGGATAAGTCCGATATAATTATAAATTCTAAGAAATTTTAGAAAAATTGTCAGTTCAAGGATTTATCAGGATAGAATATAATAGAATATGTTAAGCTAGAGACAAAAATCATTTTTTCGACCAAAATATAAAACATAAATAAATACCAATAATATGTTTAAATTGTATGTATTTCACATTATATATGATATATTCAGCATTTTCTCTTCTTCTTTCTTTTTCATGGTTTAAACATTTTATACAAAATAAGGTGAAACTCTGTCACTACAATTATAAACACTGCATTTTTAGTTATTAAAGTTAGCCTGGATCTGTGTGGTACGTTGTACAGCCAGGTCAAGAAAAATTGTTAAAACAAACCGTCAGTAATACAGATCAGGTTGAACTGTATATTGATAACTGAGGTCGGAGTTAAATATTATCATCATAGACCCTCATGTGATGATATATATCATAATTATATATAGATAAATTTATCACATTACAAACAGTTTATCACGTGTACATTTAGGCGAATACTATCAAATCATACTTGGACATTTTAATTACTATAGACACAGACGGGAAATCGGCAACTAAACTTTACGACAAACGCACCGATTTCGGCTTTCCCATCGTAAAAATATTTTCCACATTTTAGTAGTAATATCCCACAGTCACCCGCATATGGAGTTTATATTTCACAAATGATCCGATATGCCAGGGCGTGTTCAACATTTGAACATTTCATATACAGATGTAAACTACTCACTGACAAATTATTGACACAGGGATATATAAAACCGCGTTTAATGTCAATGTTCCGCAAATTTTACGGTCGGTATAATTATCTTGTTTGCGATTACTGTTTCACTGGGTGAAATGTTGAGTTGCCTTTTCGTTGGCGGTTGTTGAGACGTTTGTACCAATTGTGACGAGGATTCGTTCCTCGCGTATTTTATTTGGACTTGATTGTGGGTGTGACCGGTCGACAGGGGATGCTTACTCCTCCATGGCACCAGATCCCACCTCTTGGTTTCAAGAGGTCCGTGTTTGTCCATTTTTGCCGGATTTGTATCTGTGTCCTGGACATCCTTAGGATGTGTACTTTGGTATCTGAGATGTTTTATATTCTTATGTCAGTTTAACATGTGTCAAGATGTACTCTTAAACACAATCACCATATTAACTAAATGCGCACTCACATGTATATATATATATATATATATATATATATATATATATATATATATATATATATATATATATATATATATATATATATATATATATATATATATATATATATATATATATATATATATATATATATATATGATTAGGATAGGCATATAAACATAAAGGTAATACCTATACATCGCAGATGCTGTCTTCTATACTAACTTTAGGACAGGTTATAAACATATAGGCTAGACCTACACATCAGAGTGACTTCCTCCTATATTAGGTTCAGGACAGGTGTATCATCTTACAGGTCCTGCCTATACATTACAGAGGATTCTTCCCTATATTAAGTTCAGGACAGGTGTATCATCTTACAGGTCATGCCAGTACATTACAGAAGCTTCCTCTGATATCAAATTTAAGACAGACGTATAAACTTTGCCTGGGTAGAAACTTACAGGTCAGACAAATAAGTAGGACGTTTACGTCACAGAGACTGCCTTAGATATTAAGCACAGGACAGTCATACACTAATACATAATATTTACTTGAAAGTTGTTGCCTCCTATAATTAGATCAAGACAGACTAATAACCTCACAGGTGAGACCAATCGATATAAACATTGAAGTCACACTAGCACACAAACACGCGTTATTACACAGGACAATCATGTGGCCACAATTAAAACTTAGTATAAATATTCCTTAATTGATAGAAGAATCGATCTGCTAATATAATGATAAAGCGAAACGGCCACAAGTAACCTTAATTAAGAAAATCAGTGGTTATTAGTCAAACTCGTGCATTGTCCTATTATGACGTGTAGTCGTTAGGTAAATGATGGTTTCATAAAATATATTGTTAGATAGAAAAACCTGTCAGTTTTATTTAATCAGGTACTTGAATAGTTGCTTCGCTCGTTAAATGGAAATTCAATTCTCAGGTCGTTCAACGCGCAGGGTCTTAGTTTTAATTTGCTGTCTTGATAACACTGTCGCTTTTCAAAAGCATAAAAGTGAATATCTGAATTTAAGATAAGACATTTAACCCAAATCCCATGTCACTTCTCTATACAGGTAAAATATACTTTGACAGAATGTCAAACAACAATGAACGATATTGAAAGGCGAAAGCGAGATATGGCAATATTCAAAAAATAACACGTTGCATGTCAATGGCATGTAAACAATGTGAAAATAATATCAGTTATAGTTTCGCAAAAGGGGACGAATAAAAATGTTCGAGTTGAGCTAGAATTAAAAATATATGTGACGTTCCGAAAGAGACAATGGTATCAAACAAGATTAAAAAATATGTTATCTAAATGTATTTGCACATCCGGCTGAGAGTAACCGCAGTAAAACACGACTATCATAGAGTTTGACGAGTTAAGAATTAAACGACCCCATCTATACGAAATATTATTGTAGAATAAGATAATCAGATAGTAGCGAAATACCAGGTACCGAGTGTTTATCATCGGCGACTTAAACAGAGCGCCAGAAGTGGCAATGAACCGGTGGTTGTGAATATTATCAAAATAATACAAAAGTCATGGTTTTGAAGAAGGCGAAAACAAATGTTCAAGATGACTATTGCTTACGATAAGACATCCTTATTTGTTACCGAAATGTTGATTCGGTATTGCAAAATATATCATATTATAAATTAATGTAGATTTAGTGTCATTACGTGACTGTCGACATGTGTGTCAACTATTTTAGAAACTCCGTGAATCGAAACGCATACCTTGAAGAGTAAACATATTTACAACAACATTTAGCACGCAGTGGTAACCTAAATTACTTTATACGCACTGCACCTAAATAGTGATGACTGCAATAAGTACGTAGATAACCTAAGACGTTAAATAATAACAAAATATGTAGTAATCCACAAGACAATGAACTGTTTCACTGAACTACACTGTATTTTGAATATAAGGTCAATTATTATTAACGTCCTTTTTATGGATTCACTTGTGTTTTAAAATAAAACATTTCGATATATTTATATCTAATTTGCATAACCGACTAGTTTATCAACCACTTCCTGTGCAAAGGCCCACGGGATTTGTATAGTCTAATTCATGGAATAATGCAATAATTAAATATCCGAGGTATATGCACAAAAAGACCGACTAAATGTTCTATACAATCGTTTCTGTCAATTATACTTCAAAACTGTATAGCCAAATCCGTCTAAGAGTAACCATTGTAAAACATGATCTTAGCTTTTGCGACGTGTGTGGCATGCCAGCAGGGGATGCTGACTCCTTCCGGACACCTGGTCCTATCCCGTTTGTGATTTGCAATTGTTCTTCATGTTGAGACCATATACATATAATTTGTCGTGTTCTAGTAGACTTGAATTTCGATTATCAATTGGTACTTCTTCGTTTTTACTTTTGAAGAATAAAGAATTTAAACATTGTTGTCCCTACAAAATGCTACTGTAGTATGACATAATCAAATGGTACCGAAATACCAAGTACTTGGTTTATGTATACCCTCGCGTACTCAGACAGGGCAGTGGCAACGACACAGCGGTTGTAAACATTATCAGCATAATACAAAAGTTTTAATTTTTGCGAAAAAAAACAAAAACAAACCCACAAGACGGTCGCTTCTGTCATTAAGAAATCAACAATTGGATCTTTATATATTATGTAAACAATTAACTTTTTATTAATATATCACTGTCGTAATGTCTGTATCAGCAGGTTTAAAAGTTTAAATGAATCGAGAAGTACACTTTAAAAAGTAAACATATTTATACCATTTAACATATCTTTGTAATCCAACGTAATTTATCCGCACTGCACTTTAACAGCGATGAATGCAAAAGAGACGTAGAATAGCTACGCCCCTTAAAACATTACAAATATGTTGTAATCCACAATTCAATGAACTGCTTCATTACACCTTGACTTAAACTGTACACTGCATTTTAAAGGGGTATTAGCTGTGTTTACCAAAACATTATTTCGATTTTCTTTACTTATACTTGATGTACAATAACAAATAAGAGATATACACAGTTATAAAGATCTTATATCCCTATATATTTTGTGAAAATACGGTCAGGTGCAGTGTTGTATGCATATACAAATAGTAAGGTTGAGTTTATAAATTGCAATTGAAAAAGTGCCACACCTGGGTTTCTTAAGCAATTTTCACAAGATATATAGGGATTTTAGAATTTGTATGCCTGTGTATATCTAATTATTTGTAATTGTATATCTATCTAAGTAGTAAAGAAGAAAACAAAAATTTTGAAAAAAAACACAACTAATGCTCCTTTAAATACATGGTTAATTACTATTATATATTTTTGTTGTATGATTTCACCTTACAATACTGAAATGTAGCGCAGTCTTCTAATGTCATGTTTTGATAACGACTCAAGACTTGACAGTCATACTTTTGGGCAACACCTTTGATATGGTTAGTTGATATTCAGACATTAGCATTTAAAATATTTTACCTGGATGTTTAGCCTTTATCATCCATGCTACTTCAGACACTACACAACATTTGCGGTTTTTACAGTCAATTTGGGTTCTTTTAATTCATAAAAGGACAGCCATAGTATCATAAAGTATTATATATACTTCATCATTTGGTTATTTAATCAGGTTTCACATTGTTTATGAAATTATTATTTTGAAACTTAACTCTTTCAACCCTACAGACCACAATAGACTGGTCCGAAACAATAGAAAAATGCATACCACTCCGATATCCAGTGGTGAAAGGGTTAATTAACAGTACCATGGATATCTCGGAATGATTAAATATCCAAATGATGAGCTGGATCAAATACTAGTATAGGTGTACCAAGGTAAAGTGGCACATCCTGGTTCAGTCAGAAACCAAAACAATATGTCTACTTTCCAAAAATAGGTTGTACAGGTAAAACATATTGCCTTGCACGGACTCAATGCATTACTGAAACTCTAAAACTTTTGTGATAAGTAGCTTAACAACCTAGTTATGATTTGATGTAGACTCGTTGTTTGTAAACATGTGCCAATTTTAACCTTGGTAGCCCTGTTCACATAAATGCAATTTTAAATATAATTTATATACCTTTGGACTTGTATCAAACTGATTAAAAAGCACTGTGATAGATAGATAGATAGATAGAATGAAAACGTTTTTTTTTTAATTCAGACTCACTGTAAACGTTTACGGATTTTAGAATGCAATATATCTGAGCAGAAATTGTTTGATAGAATAAAACAAGAAATATTTAATACTATATCTAGTTTGTTTAAAGTCTTGTTGACATTTTTGTGTGTTCAATTTTAATTATGTAAATCAATTGATATGAAATATAGAAAACAATTAACGAAAGTTAGGAGTTCCTCTCACATTTTCAATATTAAGAAAGGGAGATATTTAGGTATTAACCGAGATAACAGAAACTGTGAAAAATGCCATTTATGTTTTTAGAGTATGAATTTCATTTCATTCTTGAATGCCCATTTTATAAAGAGCTTAAAGCAAAATATATTTAATAATACTAATATTCTCGATTCAGTACTTTTAAACTTGTTCAGTTACATACTGTACACAATTTAAAACTTACAAATCTAGGACGTAGGTAGCGCGCTCGACTCTTGATCGTGAGGTCGTGAGTTCGAGTCCAGCCGGCGGCAGGTTGATTTCCTGTCCTTCGGATGAGACAGTAAACCTCGAGGTCCCGTGTCATAGTAGGTGTCGGCACGTTAAAGAACACTCACTGCTCAATGGCCGTAATTGCCGAGCATAGGCCAAAATTTGAAGCCCTTCAACGGCATTTGGTGATGTCTCCATATGAGCGAAAGATTCTTGAGTGGGACGTTAAACAACAATAAACAAACAAATAAATCTAGGAAGATATTTATACTTTGCTACTGAGTTGAATGACTTGCGGATAATAAAGAATTGAGATGGATAGAGTTAAAAGAATTATCATTTCATATGGATGTTTACAATGTACATTACAGCTATTTTTGTTCAAACACTACATAATTGCCATTGTCTCTCCTACTAATCAATTTTCAGTAGGTGTCGGCACGTTAAAGAACCCTCAATGCTCAATGGCCGTAAGTGCCGAGCATAGACCAAAATTTGAAACCCTTCATCGGCATATGGTGACGTCTCCATATGAATGAAAGATTCTTGAGTGGGACGTTAAACAACAACAAACAAGCAAAAAAAAAACTAATCAAATTTACATGTGTATGTGTTGTGTTTCTATCATTTTGTTAACACGTATTAAAGATGGTTTTTAATGAAATCATACTCGGAAAAGGATGGCATGACGATTGTAAATGTCGGAATATAATTATATGTAATTTATATTCCAGTTTTGTACTCCTTTAGTTGAGATAAAATCTATTAAAATCACCGTCAACTTTTAGATTGGACACTACAGTTCCTTTCTTCTTTTCTACTTACTCTTATTTGTCTGTTTCTATCATTTATTTAAAGATATGTTAATGAAATTCTGTGTGAAATAGCGAGACGACAACAGACAAAATATTATGAAAAATACTCGAGGAAATTTTTGTCTTATTCGTCACAAATGTATAACTGTTTCGTTTTCACGTGTAATTATCATTTCCCCAACAGGCGGACGTTGGTGCAATTATTTAATTCACTTTAAGTATGTGTATTTACACAAATTTACCTGTGATAGCGAGTGTATACTGCATATACTCGTATATTGGTATCTGTCTCACAATGTATTTTATGTTTACAAATACATTTTATACAATTATTCACGTATATTTGACGTAGCTATATTTTATTATGCATCCTGTGACGATGTGCATACACATAAATGATATTTTCTTGGTCCTATATATTCGCGTATATTTGGTGTAGCTATATTTTACGATGCACTGTGTGACGGTGTGTGTACATATAAATGATATTTTCTTGGTCCTATATATGCGCGTATATTTGGTGTCTCTATATTTTACGATGCACTGTGTGACTGTGTGCATACATACAAATGATATTTTCGTGGTCCTATATATTGGCGTATATTTTGTGTACCTATATTTTACGATGCACTGTGTGACGGTGTGTGTACATATAAATGATATTTTCTTGGTCCTATATATGCGCGTATATTTGGTGTCTCTATATTTTACGATGCACTGTGTGACGGTGTGCATACATACAAATGATATTTTCGTGGTCCTATATATTGGCGTATATTTTGTGTACCTATATTTTACGATACACTGTGTGACGTTGTGTGTACATATAAATGATATTTTCGTGGTCCTATATATTGGCGTATATTTCGTGTACCTATATTTTACGATGCACTGTGTGACGATGTGTGTACATATAAATGATATTTTCGTGGTCCTATATATTGGCGTATATTTCGTGTACCTATATTTTACGATGCACTGTGTGACGGTGTGTGTACATATAAATGATATTTTCGTGGTCCTATATATTGGCGTATATTTTGTGTACCTATATTTTACGATGCACTGTGTGACGGTGTGTGTACATATATAAATTATATTTATATGATTTAACATTGGTGCAATAATTCCGGATTTAGTTGCAGATTATGTTTTTAAGGACTTTCTATAGAGTCAAAATAAAGAGATAAATATTGAGCTTGAGTATTAAGTTTTGGTGACTTCGGGTCCAGATATCGTATACTGATAAACTAAGACCTATGTTATGTGTGTTTAGCGGATTAATAGTTGCGGATGCATGTTTACTTATATAGATACAGAAAAATCATCGTTCTTATATATCTCTGTCGTATTGACGTTCTTTCACAATGTATGATAAATTTACTGTTGCGTTAACAATCGATACTCCCCACATCATAATGTCAATTTCTGTATACCACTGATACATACAACGAAAATATCAATAGACAATGTACATCAGCTGTCTAACGTTCATATATTGCGAGGCTAAATTTGCTTTGAATTTATTATTGAAATCCACTTATTTATAAATTAACAAAATGTTCTTTGCATTTCCCTAATGGTAATACATTTTACTAATAAAATTTAGAGTTTTTTATAAGTTCATTTAAAATCTCTTTGAAGCTTATTAGAACTTTAAGCACTAAAGTGAGGCTTTTGAATAATTTAAATCAGTCTTCTTGTGTCTGTAACACTGACTAAATAGAAAAACAAAAACATAAACCACTTACACCAGAAATAGGAAGTGACACGATGCAGGGGGCGTTTTACGTAATGCCATACATCGTAGGCACACTTACGGTCCATTGTACAAAGAATTAAGACTTGTGCGGACTTATCTTTATGCTTACCAAGAGGCAATGCAAACATCTAAGTTATGGTTGTAAGTTTCATGATTTATCTTTGTAAATGAAACAGGTAATAGTATTCATAAACGATGAATGTCAAATTCAAAAATGTGTGATTATGCCACAAGATTTGGTTTACGCTAAGGATAATAAAAGTTTCTTTTAAGGTCCATTCACTTAATAATACTTCGGACTATGAACTTTTTGATAAAACGAAACACTTCCCTAGTATTCCAGTATCATGGACCTTGTCTGTCATGATAAAAAGCGTATTTCATTGTGGTAGTTGAAACTTTTTCACTGATAGCAACAGAATATTGTATCTTTAATTTTGGTCTTATTTTGCTCACAATGACGGGTAGACAGTGAATGTTCACTCCTATGTAGCACCTGTTAACTCTTCTATATACGTGGTGCGACGGGTGGGCATTGAATAGTCACTCCTATGTTGTACCCCTATACCAAGCTGGGTATGACGGGTACGTAATGGATGTTCACTCCTCTGTATTGTCTGATTTAAGCTCGAAGTGACGTGTAAGTAATGGTTTTTCACTCCTCTGTATTCACTGATTTAAGCTAGGTGTGACCTGTACGTAGCGGATATTCACACCTCTGTTTTGTCTGATTTAAGCTAGCTGTGACGGATACGTAGTGGATGTTCACTCCTCCGTATTGTCTGATTTAAGCTAGGAGTGACGGATACGTAGTGGATGTTCACTCCTCTGTATTATCTGACTTAAGCTAGGTGTGACGGGTACGTAGTGAATATTCACTCCTCTGTTTTCACTGATTTAAGCTAGCTGTGACGGATACGTAGTGGATGTTCACTCCTCTGTAATGTCTGATTTAAGCTAGGAGTGACGGATACGTAGTAAATGTTCACTCCTCTGTATTGTCTGATTTAAGCTAGGTGTGAAGAATACGTAGTGAATGTTCACTCCTCTGTATTGTCTGATTTAAGGTAGGAGTGACGGATACGTAGTGGATGTTCACTCCTCTGTATTGTCTGATTTAAGCTAGCTGTGAAGAATACGTAGTGAATGTTCACTCCTCTGTAATGTCTGATTTAATCTAGGTGTGATGGATACGTAGTGAATGTTCACTCCTCTGTAATATCTGATTTAATCTAGGTGTGACGTGTACGTTGTGGATGATTACCCATTTTTACACCCTTGGGTTTTTCAGAGGTCTTTATTTGTATGCGACTTCACGTATTTCGCAATAGTTGAAATAATGGTTTACGAGTAATTTATTTGTCTCGGTCTGTGTTTCCAATTGTTATAATGAGTAAAGATACACTCTTGTTATTTTCTCCAACAAACATTTATATAATAAATATATATAAGTACTTCCATTAAACCTTTAAAATTGAAGAAAAAGTAAAATTGAAGAAGTACCAATCAATAATCAAAATTCAAGTCCATTATAACACGACGAACTAGATGTGCAAATGATCTCAACATGAAGAACAATTACGAATCACAAACGGGATAAGACCAGGTGTCCGGAAGGAGTCAGCGTCTTCTGCTGGCATGCCACACCCGTCGCAAATGTTCCATGGAAACCTTTCTAGTTCGATGAACGGGTCAAATTCGGTAAAAAGGACAAGTTTGGTGATGAGGTCAAGTTCGGTGAAAAGAATGATTGGTGAAACGGAGTCACTGTCTGTGGCCGTTATCCAGAATACTATCTAATATCTCTGAGAGGGGGACTTCATAATGTTTAACAAGATCCCCGTATCGACCATAAAACTTCTTAAACGACGACTTCAAGCGTTCAACAACGTAACCTTGTGTAAGTCGTTTAGCTCTCAGAATAAAACATTCATAAGAAGAGCATGCCCTGGGATAACGTATAAGTTGTGAAATGAAAACGCCATAGGCAGGAGAAGATGGAATATTACTACTTAGAAACGGGAAGTTTGTGAAATTAAAATCGTCTACCATTTGATCTACCTTATTTTTAATTTGATGTGATCAGAAACACCGGGAGCATTTTGGTGTCAATGTTGGTATTAACAATACCAAAGTTATAATTTTACAAAAGAAGTCAAAACAAAAATGAAATAATGAACCAGAACTTTTTCGTATTTCCTTGATTAAGCAAGTGTTTTCTCAATCAAAGCAAACTGGAATTTATTGATTTACCCAATCCCAAACTTGTCAAACGAGTTTCGTACCATATCCCACTTTTGTATCAATAGCCATTACTCTCAAAATTAGGTAATTGCGCGTTAATGCGGTTTATCTACATCCTGGTCGCTCCTACATAACAATAACAACGTTGGTGTTCTAAGAACTCTCAGGGGGAATTACCTGGTTTTATTGCTTTGTTTTTATTTATCTTTAATAGTTTGTGATGGTAAAAAAAATAAATACAATAAGATTGCAAATATGTTATTTTGTCGTACACTTTGTACAGATTTTTTTTATGATTTCAAATTTGAATTTTATCCACTTGATATATCAAGAGAGCAATTGCAAAATCCTGTCAGTTAATAAAAAGAGAAAACCGATATCACAATTCACAATCTTAACCAGACTCTTGTCGAGCGGACATATCCGCAATCAATTCCAAAACAAAATGAACTGGGAATAAATACAATATTGAATTAATGGAGTGTCCCTAAGATTTAAAATAGAATCGAATTAGACCCAAAAAATAAACTTGGAACTGGACCAGACCTAAAATTTAACATAGTTATACCTGTTATAACATGTCTATAAGATCTGAATTCGAGATACATGCGATCTGAGACTTCAGGCTTTCATTATATCGGTGACTCAGTAAGAAAATTGAAAATAAAATCGCAGTTAACGTTGTATGTTGATATACCTGAAATGTGTTGGCATCTTTCCATAGTTGATAAATTACAACACACCACGCCCTTCTGGTGATTCTTTTGTGTACGAGAAAATGTACCTCGGGTTTTTTAACCTACAAAACTAATGAAGCAATAACAAATTTCTTGTTGTAGATCTAATATTCTTATTGCACCTAAACTTGCACTATCTTTCAGGTTAGAGAAGGGATTGGATGATAAATTGTCTCCCGTTTTGAATACAAATTGTCTGATACCGTCTAATATATTTGGGGTCGGCGAATGTCCAGGCTCAACCAAATTAGTAACTTAAGACTTTTTTGTAGATATATACATGTACATTAATGAGTTAAAACTAGGTTTAACTGAGAAAAACTAGGTTCTTACTGGAGAAGTAGGTTTATCAGAAAAACTAGGTTTAAATCGTTAATGTGATTTTGGTGTGCCATAATTTATTACAAATGTTGATTATCTCAATTTGTATATATAACCAGTGTTATCTATAGATAAGCTTATCGAACGACAATGTTTCTATGTCATATAATAGACCTACTTTAATTGTAGCTTTATATTTCATAAAACCGTTATCATAAGGCTTTATAATTGACAGATAAACACGTTACATCGTTCATATATCTATGATAGAAAAGTTCACTGAGAGAGCGGTAGTGTGTGTGTGTGTGTGTGTGTGTGTGTGTGTGTGTGTGTGTGTGTGTGTGTGTGTTTACATAAAACAATATTGTTATACTCTGTTTTATCGTGGTAATGAAATAAAATCGCTATTTTTATCATTATTCAGTAAATGTGCAATTAATTAAAAAATAAACCTGTTCAATAGCGTTCTTTTCTTTGTAGTTTTTGTTAAAATAATTTTAAATCGAATTCTTTAAGAAGTGACTCATTTATTAAGTGCTTTTTTACTTAAGTAACGCTCTATATTTCAGTAGTACTTGTCACCTATGATACCACGTGGCTGTTTGATCCCAAAATGGTGAAAATAAAAGATAATTAAATTTGATTTTTGTGTGATATCTTGGCTGTTCAAAATACATAAATCCATCATATGACACATCAAATCAAATCAAAGAGTTAAACCAAGATTTACTCAATTATATCAGTGTTTATTAAAAACAATATATGTGAAAATATTGTAATAAAGGGAGAAAAAAATATAATTAATAGGAGAGAGAAAAAACAAGAATTAATTCGGAGAACTGTTATTAACAATTTAATATGATTTATATGTGAATGCAATTCACAACAACTAGAAATTGAAGACAGAATCAAGGAAATAAGCGTAGAAATTTTGACTTCCCGATCGTCAATCCTCGTTTAAGTACATGTAGTAATATCCTGAATATGGTGTTAACACCTCACAAATGATCCGAAACACTAGAGCGTGTTCAGCATATGAACATTTCATACTACGTACCGATAAGTTGTTGTCACAAGGATATCAAGAATCACGTTTAATGTCAAATTTTACAATTTTACGGTCGGTATAATGAACGTGTTTGCAATTCATTGTTTCACTAAATGAAATGTTGAGTTACCTGTTCGATAGCGGTTGTTGATGCTTACTCCTCAATGTAACCTTTGATTTTGATATGATTTTTTGTTTTACGCCATACTCAACAATCTTTTAGTCATATGATGGCGTCCAGTTTTTATTGGTGGAAGAGAAACCCCGGTTACCCGGGTAAAGACCACCGACCTTCAAGAAAACTGGCAAACTTTCCCACTAAATTCAAAATGACCCTAGCGGGATTCGAACCAGAGGTGAGAGGCCTTGTGATTTAAAGCGTAATGCTCTAACCACTCGGCCACGGAGGTCCCCCCAATGGCACCTGATTCCATCTGTTATTTGAGAGGGTTTTACTTTCAATGGTCACCTTATTTTGTGTCCAGAACGATTAATACTTTGAATTGGTATCTGTGATTTTTACAATTTATTTTTTGCGGAATAGGGGGACAAATTATTCTAATGACTAAACTGAAATTACACATTTTTCTTTTACAGTTGATGAGTCAGAATATATAATAATTTTATTTTAAATATTGACATTTATGATATAAAATCGTATTTTACCACATTGCTCGTAACATTGATTGGCGTTAAATGATTCCAGAGTTGATAATTTACCTCATAAAAACAACGTCAAAAGTTCATTAATGTACATATATATTTTATTTCTCAAAATATCAAGTGTAAAATCAAAATATATAAACATACATGTAGATATGTAACTAATCATGGATGTTTCATATCAAAATACGGATGGCCTGGTTATATCTTGGCTTCATAATTACAAAATTGTGAAAATTTCAACTCTTGCAGAGAAAATTAGAAAATCTGCCTAATGTATCTGATGTATTATAACATGAAGGAAAGAAAGTTGTATTACCCAGAGTAAAAATACTACAAATTGTCATGTTACGATTAGAATTGTTCCAAGGAGTCGAAGCGGGGGTAGAAATATCCCTCAGAAGTTACAAATCCGTAATACTCTTTAACCCTTTCAATCCTACAGGTCATAATAGATTGTTCTTTACAAAAGAAAAGAGCATACCATCTTGATTTTCAGGGTTGAAAGCGTTAAGGTACAACGTTTTTCACACTTCAATAATACCGTCAAACTTCTTCACTAATCCGTTTCATCCAAAAACATACAATACTCACTTTTCTTAATTATTTTTATTTGTCTGTTTTTAAACTGCACACACTTTTACATAGCACCACTTTAATAGGAACTTTCTCTATCACTCATGGCAAGATCACTGGGACTGTAATGGAGTTTTCCCAAATATAAACCTACACTATCACATTTCACCTCACTTCTTTTCTTCTTAATGCTCATTAAAGAAAATAAGTTTATGATAGCTCCGCATCATATGTTTTATTCACTTGGAAAAAGAATCACTCCTGGAAGACTTGTAATGTGACCCCGAGGTCAACTCTTATGTTGTGTTTTGAACATGATGTACAAAACAGATAGAGACAACATATAAAAAGGGTACTGTCTAACAGTACCCCAGTCCTTGCATTCTTCGGTCATTATATCCATAATACTTTGAAATATAGTTAATTATCAAATATCACGGTCTGAACAAGTCTTACAAATAGCAATGATTTCACATAACCACACTCGCTGTATTTTTATCCCATGTTTCATTGCTGATATTTTAGCATCTTGTTGGAACATTTGAAACTGTCTGATACAAATGATTGGTCCTTTTTCAGCCGTTATATGACGTAATACATGGTATATAACAAACGGCCAGTCACAAAATGTGTTGTTTTAGATACGTTTAGTACGAGTAGTAGTACGATGAATAAACAACCACCCGAAGAACAACAATTAAAACATATGCGATGATTCCACAAACGACTGCAGAGATAATCAAATTTCTTGCACTCCTGTGCTTTTCTTGAGCTGTAACTGTATCGCCAGCATACATCGCACTTTGAGCCTGAAGCAATAATACACAAATGATATAATAACCTTCAATTTTCTTGACCTAACATATTGATTGCTCGTAGTATCATAAATGTATTCAATAACTAACAATACTCTTTCAAATACACATACAAATAAAATATAAATATTTCAGATTTACAAACTATCCTTGGCGGATAGATTGCATTGCGTGGCGACCTTGGCTTTGTGTTCTTCTGTTGACGGTTTACAACAAATCAAACAATTGTATAAGTTATACCGTGAAATAAAGATATACAGTGGACTATCTAGATTTATGAAGAATTATCTTAGATATACAGTGGATTATCTTAGATATACAGTGGATTATCTTAGTTATACAGTGAATTACCAAGATATACAGTGGATTATCTTAGATATACAGTGGATTACCAAGATATACAGTGGATTATCTTAGTTATACAGTGAATTACCAAGATATACAGTGGATTATCTTAGATATACAGTGGATTATCTTAGATATACAGTGAATTACCAAGATATACAGTGGATTATCTTAGATATACAGTGAATTACCAAGATATACAGTGAATTATCTTAGATATACAGTGAATTACCAAGATATACAGTGGATTATCTTAGATATACTCTGATCTACGGTGAATTATCTGAGATATACATGCATATTGAATTATCTTAGATATACGGTGAATTATCTGAGATATTAATTGAGTTATCTTAGATATACGGCGAACTTTCTAGATATTCGGTGAATTATCTGAGATATATTGAGGAATTATCTTAGATATACGGTGAATTATCTGAGATATAAAATTGAGTTATCTTAGATATACGGCGAACAGTGGATTTTCTAGATATTCGGTGAATTATCTGAGATATATTGATGATATTGAATTATCTTAGATATACGGTGAATTATCTGAGATATAAATTGAGTTATCTTAGATATACGGCGAACTTTCTAGATATTCGGTGAATTATCTGAGATATATTGAGGAATTATCTTAGATATACGGTGAATTATCTGAGATATAAATTGAGTTATCTTAGATATACGGCGAACTTTCTAGATATTCGGTGAATTATCTGAGATATATTGAGGAATTATCTTAGATATACGGTGAATTATCTAGATATTCGGTGGTGGCTATGTGGTATAAATTGATTATAATTATATTTTTATATATATATATATATTATTATATAATATTATTATTGTTATATAATACAAAATATGTTATAAACAAATAGGGGATTTTGTGGGGAGTTGATCTGATAGTGAATTATCTATAGAGATATATTGAGAAATATCTTAGATAAAAAAGTGGACGATAACCCAGATACAATGTACTCGGACATATTTTACGACAAGATTTTTTTTTTTTTTTTTTAAATATACAGCTAATCCACCGTGCATCCCGAATGCATTTATGAGAAACGGGTCATAATGTATTACCCGCTTAACAAAAAACAAAAAACCTCACTTTATCACCCTGAGTGTTTTGCTTTCCATTTGATATATCATTTCTAAAACAGAGTATCCCTTCACTGATTTATACTTACATTTCTGGCTTGTATAATGGCACATATTCCAACAGGCCAAAAGCAGAATAAACACACCAAAACTGCCGGAATCGTTAGATCGCTTTGTTGCACTGTATGAACTATCATTGGTGGTCCTGGTTGTGTTACCTGTATGATATAATATATTTATTATACTGTATCATGGATATTATTCAGAAGTTCGTACTTAGTTGTTGTTTGTAATAGTGAGACGTGATGCAATTATTTGCCAATTGTCCACTCGACGTTTTCAAAGATAACAAGCCGGCCTGGCTCAGTCGGTAGCGCGCTCGACTCTTGATCATGAGGTCGCGAGTTCGAGTCCAGCTGGCGGCAAGTTGGTTTCCTGTCCTCTGGATGAGACAGTAGAAACCGATGTCCCGTGTCAGTAGATGTCGGCACGTTAAAGAACCCTCACTGCTCAATGGTCGTAAGTGCAGAGCATAGGCCAAAATTTGAAGGCCTTTACCGGCATATGGTGACGTCTTAAAAAACAATTATATGCATGGTAACCTGACAAGGGTCAGAGGTCACCAGATGTACAGATCATTTGACTTTAAAGTTGTTTGAAAATTTTGAGGACGTGACACAGTAGGAAACACGTTATAATTTTTTTTTTATTCATAAAAAACATTCCATATTGTTTATCTGCACAAATTATTATACCGTATTATTGGTGATATAGCAGCGAGATAAAAGTATGTTATTAGCTACATGTAACAATAAAATAAATCAGCCTTATTGTGGGTAATTTGATCATAGAAAAACAGAAATAGGGACAATAATTCATCAAATTAACTTGCTTCGCTTAGGTTTGAGTTCAAACAAGGATAGACTGAGCGGTTGTAATGTTTTGCTAGGCGTTACAGTAATGCAGACTCCCTTCACTTCAAGGTTATAGAAGAAGAATGATAAGATGAAAATAAATTGTAAATTCTTCACAACACGCATAACATCTGTCACATACGCCAGACCTGACCATGAACTCAACGTTTATATTTTATCAGGTTGATATTTATTTGACCCTGGCTCTAACAATTCCTAAATTATTGACACATCCCTTGTGCTAAGATACAGTAAAGTTTAATGCATTAATACAATGTGAAATATACCTTATTATAGTTCACCCACTCATAAATCTAGCGCATCGCTCGTCAGTTGACAAAATATCATTATAATTACCTATGAGAAATGGAGCAAAATTAGTAGTAGTAGTAGTAGTAGAGTTTGTAGTAAGTAGTATTTGTTGTTGTTGTTGTTGTTGTTGTTGTTGATGTTGTTGTAACAGTAGTATAAGTAGTAATTTAAAAAGTAAACTCACAATAACAGAACTCTGGGTCGTCTGTCCGTATGCATTAGGCACATAACCGGCTTGTGGTTGTGCATTAGGCACATAACCGGATTGTGGTTGCCCGTATGCCATCTGTCCCTGCGGAGGATATGCAGCTTGTGGCTGTCCATAAGGAGGGGGTTGACTGTACCCCTGTGGTCCGGGGTTGTATGCTGGAGTTTCGGCTGAAAATAAATTTGAAAAAAAATTCAATGATAAAAGATAAATAGGGATGTGTAGACCTGTTGTACAACAGTGTAGGGCAATGACTACTTACATCAAATTAATTCATCAAAAAGGTAATCTGTATTTTTCTAATCTAAATTATAGTTATATAATTTATATCTGTCTACTTACCTTCTAAAGCTTTATTACTTGACATTGTGACTATTCCCGTTCGAGTGCTATTCTCAATATGTTTATCAACCACTAATTCTCCATATGATATAGGGCTGGACTTAAAGAAGATTGCGAAATATTTGATCACGTGACTATTATAAACATTCCTCCGGTAGGAATGGAATTAGTTTGGTGACGTGTGAATAATATGCGTCACATGTGTGGAAATCTATCGATTCAGAATCTTATTCATTGCCCCGGTTTTCACAATCAAGGTAAATATTTGTTATCGAAATATAGCATTATCCGGGATTGGAATATTTAAATCGACTCTATGACCCTGGTTTATGTGAATTTGTTGCGAAATAGTAACTTTATATACATTTTTAACCCTTTTGATATAAAATATTGAAATATTTTATTTCTTGAGATAAAAAATGCCATATTTGTCTGTACTTGTTGAAATCAATGATACATATTTCTCGATTAAAGATGATGCTATCGCGTCGACGATGTGCAAGTAGGGTTATATATAACCATTAGGATAGAGGGATATCATAGACATGCTATATATAATGTATATGTAATGTATATGTAATGTTCTGTGTTACAGTACATATTTAGGATTTAAACGTTTACATCAACCTTGATTTTATTTAAGTTTATACCAATGTTTCCTAACCTTGATTAAAACTGTCACTTTGGAAAATAGACCACCACTGTGGAGTTATTGCCAAGAAATTATTTTAAAATACAGGAAGTCTTGTTGACAAAAACGATCGTCTTTTGTATTTGTTTTAGATTCCTTTGTAAAACTATAACTTTGGTATTGTTCATAATATTTATAGTTTTATCATTTAGTCGTGTTTTATATCTAAAAGGGAATATTTATTTTCAATCACAGGTTGTAACAAAATATAAATCATTACCTACTTGTAATGTTGTGGTCTTCTTAGCAACATATATAGTTACTTTTGTCAATATAACGGTTAATCCTGACAATTTTTCAACTATATAGGCCTGCATGTACTTATTCATGTATATTCAAAATGTAAAAGAACATAACACTAAATTGTAAAACATGTTTGCTATGTCAACCTTAATTTGTCTTGAAAAAAATTCCCAGGATATTTTGGTTATATCTGTTATATAACATAGGTTATATGTACATTTGTATATATATATGTGTGTGTGTGTGTGTGTGTGTGTGTGTGTGTGTGTGTGTGTGTCATAAAAATGAACCTTTCCTGTAAGTTTCACAAAAATATCATGTACAATAGGAAAGTAGTGATAATTTATGTCAAAATGTGACTGTACCAAGAGAAAAAGACAAAGGGACACAAGATGCCCGACTATGTGAGGCTGTGTTTCATAGCTGACACAAAAAAAAAACATGACCGTTAAATTAATTTTCTTTACAAAGAGCAACTTAATTTACTTCTTGATGTGAATTTACCATTCAATTTATGTCCTTTGTGTACACATTTGTGTCGTCTGTCATCCTTGTGTAGATTGCCAACATCAGTTCCAATTTATAATACTTATACTGACATTCTGGTCACGTGACCAGGTGTCCTTCTTCCCCTTAAGGACAACTGATAATTCCTGGGTTTTTTTTACATATTTGTAGGCAGTTTTCTATCTGAAATTTATATTTTTTAAAAAACGTTTCAAAAGTAACTATTGCTATACGAAGGAAACTGAAGATTTTGGTCTATTTGAATTTATTGTAGATATTAGTGAACTGAGGACAATGGCTGAAATTTAGAGCACCGCTCTTTTAATCCTTAAGACCTCACCTCTGGTGAACGCAGGTTCAAGTTCTGCTTGAAACTAAGCCGATTATGTGCGGTCGTTGGCAAGTTAACTCGCAGACGACCGAGGGACTTTCAACGGGTATTTTTATATATCAGTTTTGTTTGTTTGTTTGTTTACTGTTGTTTAACGTCCCACTTAAGAACCTTTCTCTCATATGGAGACGTCACCAAATGTCGGTGAAGGGCTTCAAATTTTGGCCTATGCTCGGCACTTAGGGCCATTGAGCAGTGAAGGTTCCTTAACGTGTCGATACCTACTGTGACATGGGACCTCGGTTTTTATTGTCTCAGTCCGAAGGACAGGAAACCATCCTGCCGCCGGCTGGACTCGACCTCACGATCAAGAGTCGAGCGCGCTAGCGAATGAATCAGGCCGGCTCTATATATCGGTAAAACCTAGCCGTCATCGTATAGTTGAGTACACAATAACAATAAAAATTTCAATAATAGTTTTGTCTTGTTTTTATATGACTTATTATACCTCGTACGTTTTCATACTAACTTTAATAATGTACAAATTATATGTTTTATTTTAATCATAATTAATGAAGGTCGGAGTAGGACTAATTCATGTACCACATAACGTTATGCGGTACTAGTATCTCCAATGGTGATGGAACGTAACTCTATGTAATCTTCCCGCTGAAATGACGTTACCGCGGAATATTGTCTGCTAGCGTCATTCAATCACTAATAGAAACAATAGTCTCCCACAAACGTTATCGGTTATCACGTGGTACATGAATTAGTCCCATTAAGAATATGCATTTAAGTCCGTTGTTCTTTTTCATTGAAGTTTCAAGGAAGTTTTTCAAATACTTCCCAATGAACAATAGGAATGACAAGGGATGCAATGTGATGAATATTAGCTTATGAGGATATATTTAGACAGATGCCAATTAATGATGACAGTGCTCGTGTAATTGTGATATATTCCATCAGTCAGATATCACAATATCAAACCCATGTGTTGCATACCTGGACACTTTGACAACTTAATTATCATTTTGGTTTTCTAAGCAATATTTTTAACGCCTACATATTTCACCTCCCAAATGATTCAATATGCTACTAATGTACGACGACTTCCAATACAGATACACATTCGCGTACGGTCAACATTTCATACATTGTTGATATGATGATCCTACATGCAATAACCAGGATTCTGTTTTGAATATTGGGTATTTGTTCCAAAATAGTTGTTGAATCGTTTATATCGATAAATGACACGTGGCTATTCTTAATTTGCTTTGATTTGGGTTTTACTGAAAAGCCACGGAGTGTGTTATCTATTAGCGAGGAATGCTAAATCCCCCATGTCACGGCCGTTGTAACCTATCAGTGAGGATGCTAACCCCTCCATACGACATAGCGTAGCCAAACGCATCTGTGTACAAAATAAATGTTTTATTGAAGTCGGGGAATGTCAAAATTGGGGCAGGGACTAATCGTTGCTTAAGCGTTTTAAAAGCATTCTCGCAACTTTCATCCCACGAAAACTTAACACCTTTTACAAATAGTTTGTTGAGTGGCGTAGCAATTCTGCAAATCCCTTAACAAATTTCCTATAGTAAGTGGCTAGTCCTAGAAATGCGCGAATGTTAGTTGTGTTTTTAGGTCGTGGAAAAGTTTCGACCGCCTCAGTTTTGTATGGATCGACTAAAATCCCTTCTTTTGAAATAATATGGCCTGAATATTTCACTTCTTTTCAGCGAAATTGCATTTTGATGGCTTTAAATGCACATTTGCTTCTCTAGGTTTTTGGAACACATGGTCTAAATGGTAAAGGTGTTCTTCGAAATTGTTAGAAAATACCAAAATATCATCCTACATGGATTTACATAATCAATGTGTATTTCCAGTTAACATCTTGAAGTACATCCGACATAACTGACATGAACGCACTAGGACTGCCCTGTAAACCGAAAGGAATGCGCTTATACTAATATAAGCCTTCGTGAGAAATAAATGCCGTTTTGTGTTTTGTTTCCGGGTCTAAGTTAAGTTGCCAGTATCCCGAAAACATGTTTAGAGAACTGAATACATTAGCATTACAATCGCCTAGGGTGTATAAAATGTCTTCCATGCGTGGAAGTGGAAAATTCTGAGGCCTTCCAACTGCGTTAAGTTTGCGATAATCAACCGCAAACCTGTAATCTCCGTTTATCTTTTTGACCAATGAACTGAACATATTTTATTGCTTTAAAGAAAAAGCAAAGGGATTAGGCACAAGTTTTTGCAACATAAAAATGCCTTCGCCCGATAACAATGTTGTTATTTACATAGTACAGGCCAAAAGCACAATAACATAGTAGAAACATAAGATTGCGTTTATATACCGCTGAAAAATACGGAAGGAAAAACTGTGGGAAAGAATACAATATGGGAAAAGAGAAACAGAACTATTAGTGCGGGGTAGATAGGTACAGAACTATGTCAATTTTATATGACGAATCAAGCGCCGATAATACTACTACTACTACTTATAATAGAAATAATTAATCATATTAATTAATTCAAAGTGCACATTTTCTCGTTATATATGAAATCCACAGTAAACAAAGATGCTTTTCGAATTGAATACATTATGAAAATTGCTAAACTATCAAAACGAAATAGATCACTTGTTAGGCCACTGCAATTGTGGCGTATTCGAGTTTGAAGAACATTGAAATATCTAAAGCCGCAGTTGAAGAAGGTATGTACTGTAGTAATAACTTGTGATTTTTTTGTTTGAAGTCAAAGAGTTTACACATCTTGTGTCAAAATTCAAATTATTCCGGTCATTTACTACTGAAGGAACAAAAGACTTCTTCAAAAGTTCAAGTCTACATAACTGTACATCACAATTTGTACTATTTCGAGTTGCATACCTTGATATGTCAAATCTCTGGTTTGGCATAAGTAGGTGCCTTATTGTTATGGATCTTAAACATCGTTTTTACGTCTGTCAATTAAAGGTTCCCAACCAGTTTCTGGATACAAAGACTCTTTCGATGCGAGAATGGTTAATCCTGTGACAATCCATGCTGCATCTAATTGAACTTTCTCTATTTTATCTGATTCAAACATAGAACACCCATCTCAAACATTTGATGCATACTCTAAAAGTGGTCTAATAAAAGTGATGTACGATTGTGATAAAGTTTCCTATTTACATTATATCTTATTTTTTTAATAAAAAAACAGATTTTTCGAGCCTTGCAAAGTATACTTTCGATGTGTAACGTCCACTTTGCATCGTTTGAAATATTTTGACAGTGTTTATGACAGTTTACTAAATCTAAGTCACAATTTTGAAAAAAAATAGTTTTGGAAGCAAGTTTGTGCTTTTCAGTGTAAAATACATAACATTTGTTTTAGATGCATTAAAAAACATAAGTCACTTTCTAGACCAACGTTCTTAAGTAGACAAATCATTATTCAATCTAAATTCTATTTCACCCAAATTGTCTGACGAAAATTGTAAAGATGTATCATCAGCAAATAGTCTACTTTGACCAGCAATATGTTTTGATATGTCATTTACATATATAAGAAATAATACAGGACCCAGAACCGAGCCCTGAGGAACTCCTGCATTTGTCGACAATTGAGTTGAGAGACAATCTTAGTAAATGACCCTCTGTGACCTGTTATACCATAAGTGTTTCGTTTACATAATAGCCCAGAATACCAAACCCTATCAAAGGCTTTTGACAGATCACAGAAGACCATGCACATTGATTTCCCGGCATCTAAAGCTGAAACAATATTATGGTACATTTCGATGAGCTGAAGAACTGTAAAGTGTCCTGGAAAAAACCCAGCCTGATATTTGAAGAAAAGGTTGTTAAGATGGAAATGATTATACACATGTTTGAAAATTATTCGTTCCATTATTTTACCTAAGCAGCTCAAGAATGAAACAGGTCTATAGTTAGAGGTGATGCTGGGGTCGTCTTTTTGGAAAAGAGATCAAACGTGCGCTTGTTTCCAGACTAGTGGGATTCTTTTTTCTTGGAGAGATTTATTGAAAAGCAAAGTTAGAGGTTCAGACACAGAATTTATTGTCGATTTTAACATTTTATGACTCACAGAATCTGGACCAACTGCTTTATTCGTTTGAATGATCTTGATGATATCTTTAACTTCTTCCTCTAGAAATAGTTGATCCGTAAAAGGGGGCTTTTGTTCATTATGTATAATGTTAGGAAGAACGGGGCTGTAGATTTATCAATTCTTGAAATAGAAACAAAAAAGAGAATTTATCATGTTAACTTTTTCTTGATCAGAGTAAGCGAACGAAACACTTCCGTCGTCGTGTTCAGTCTGCAAAAGAGGAATTGTAGAATCTGCAGAAGTACAATAAAATAAATTTTAATCAGTTCCCAGTATAGTTTAGAATCATTCCTATTCGTACTTAAAAGTAAAGTCTCAATGTTATCGTTGTAATTAGCTGTAGCTTGCTTTTTCATATTATTAACTCGATTTCTATATTGTTTAAATTTTTGAAAGTCTATATTTCGTTTTGAATTAATAGCTTTCTTTTGTAAGATAATTTATTCCAGGTGGACTGGCTAATTACAAAATAAATATAGCCGAAAGAATTACAATTTGTTTACCTCGACATGTCAACATGCTTGAATATAGAAAACAAATGACTATAAAACTTATTTTATCAAAAATGCAAATTTTCATGAAAATATAAATTCTGCATTTTGTACAGTGTTATATAACTCTCAGCAAGGGATGATAACTCCTTCATGTTACAGCAGGTGTAAGCTATCAGTGAGGGATGCTAACCCCTTTATGTCACGGCCGGTGTATCCTATCTGCGATTGATAATAACCCCTTCACGTCACGGTCGGTGTAAAATGTCCGCGATTGATGCTACTTTTTCATGTCACGGTTGGTATGACCTATCCGCGAGTGATGCTAACTCCTTTATGTCATGCCCAGTGTAGCCTGTCTGCCAGGGATGCTAACCCCTTCATATTTGTGGATTATCTTACAGACTCCTATAAGGTTAACACTCATTTGGGATTTTCCTGTCTCGGTGATTAGAAAGGATATGTCTACAGCACATTCTCGACAGGTGTTTTTGATCAACTATGCAACGGAGAGCTTAGTCACACATGAAAATTTTAACGTCACATTAACTCTGGCAACTATTGTAGATGACATAATCGGATTCATTCACGTTGGTATTAAGCGAGATATCAAATTAAGTGAACATTTCAGAAAAAAATAACGTTATTTGTTGGCGAAGTAGAAATTGTCTGTAGTTTTAGAAGAGGTATTGCAATACGTCTTATTTCCATTATTGGAACTCTTCATATTTTAGTAGTGTCTCCAGGACAACGTGTAAACAAATAAACTTGTAAACAAAACAGCATGGCGGCAAATACAAATTACCGTAGTTTACAATGCAAATTGTTAGGGTAAATATTGAAGTCCAAAGAAAATAAACATTCCGGCAAGAAAAACGATGAACTTGTTGACCTATGTGAGATTGCCGACAAATTAAATTTGCCCAATGGCAAGTGTCTGACACGGTATTTATCTTAAGTCCTTCCCGTCTTACTAAATCTAGCTATTTTTTGGCGACTATTGACAACCTTTGGCAACTGGTATAATCGATTTGTTTCTGTTATCCTAGATGCAGTCTACCGTGATGCATTGTTTCAAAGACATATTTGACATCCATTTCAATCTATCAAGCTGTTTTGTTTTATTTACACGTTATCGTTTTGTCGTTTTATTACCCGCGAGATATCGTGGTAATAAGAAGAATTCTCTGTTGTTGTAGTCGTCGTGTTTATTTTGTTTTTTAATTTTGTTTTTATAGAAATAAATATCAGATATCAGTCTGGTGAGGATCAGGTGCCATGGAGGAGTAAGTATCCCCTGTTGACCGGTCACACCCGCCGGGTATCTGTATGTTTTTCCTTATTCGCATTATGTTTATGATATTATATACCATCTCAATTCGTTGCTGAAGATAAAATGAGAACACAGTGAAACAACTTTATCATAGTTTCTGCAACAGCTATAGATTTTATTACAAAATAAATGATCAAGAAATTACATAGATTAAGGACAGTATAACACAAAGCATGGAAGAAAATGTCCAGCATTTTCACAATAAACAACCTTTTGTTGTTGATTTTAAGGTTTATCAGCCTAAAAGAAAGCGCTTATAGTTTCATAATGCTGACAACTTGAATACACAATGGACAGATTATACAAAAAACCAAGCGTTAAATTGTGATATTGTGTACATTCAAAAGAAATTAACGGCTTCAAATATTAACTAAGGATTATAATATCAATCTAGATGCAATGTTGTTCAATTCGCAGTTTCATAATTGCCACACAACATCATCATGCATGTATTTTCAGAACGGAATTCAGTTTTTGAAATAAATTCCCTTCATAAGAAAATCAAATGCATGATGGAAATATAAAAGCACAACTTTCATAACTATAATCCTTCTGTACTGTATAGAGGCACCCATGCATTTATCTTCCGTCAATATATTCATTTTCAAAACAATAAATCGCAGATCAATTAACAAACAATTAATATAAATCAATCATTAATAACGAATATGGCAATTTAACATCATACCCATGATCTTCTTGATATTCAACACCAGAAACTTATACGCATTTTTTATTTTCGAAAACGAAGATTTTACTGGTGAAAGTAACAGAATTATAATATAAGGGATTTGCACTTATATTAGCGTTTTCCACCTTGGTTTTTTTTTCATAATTTAACCTTACACGATACATAGCCGCCCATATTATAGTATTACAATTTTGTTTACAATGTCTGGGGCAAACTTTGTAGAAAACAAACATATCATTAAACATCCTGGGAGCTGGGGTTGGCGAGAGTTAAATACAACACTGACTATTTGTCAAATAGTTACAATGCATTTAAAATCCGCGGAAACAATGAATGAAAAGATAAATCATTGATCACAATTTATACGTTAGACGTCGATCTACACATTTGTGTCTTTCGTAAGACGATGAAACATCGTTAAATAGAAAACAAAATCAATGAACAAAAACAATTACAAATATGTATCAAAGAATATAAATTTTCTGAATACATGTACATAAAGTTTAAAACAGATATTCGTTTTTTGTCCTATAAATACCAAATTACATACATAATACAGCCTGCCAATTTTTTTTACAATTAGCCTGCATACAAATTCTTACATACCTCAGGTAAACCTTCATGAACGTCTGTATAAATAAAGATATCATTTTGCACAACATATTCTGTATGTTCAGTATTTGTATACGGTTAAAACCATGTCAAAACTATGGAGTGATTCTAGATACCATATAACACTACAGTCAAACTTGCATTAAAGGCCACCTCTGAGTAAAAAGCACCTGTCTATAAAGGCCAAACATTACCTTTGTTAATTTTTGTAATGAATAAACCTCTTTATAAAGACTTAACTGTCTCTTATGGTTAGTTATGCCTTTTCCCTTAAGTTTTTAACTCTTTATAATTAATAAACCTTTTCATAAAGGCCACCTGTCTACAACAGTTACTTTTACCTGTTCCCTTAAGTGGCCTTTATAGACAAGTTTGACATTAAATGTTTTACAGACAACATGCAATTTTCATTTTATGTCCATTTCAAAAACAACATAAGACTTTCAACATGTGACCTGGTTTTACACTAATATAATACATAAAGATTTACGTGTAAACAGAAAATAAGTGATTGTCCAGTGATCAAGACTTATAAAGAACAAGTTCTACATCTAGTGATGCACAACAATTTGATTTCGTATCCATTAATTCTTTAACAAAAAAGGAAATTGAAGGCTAAAGTGTACTTCATGCAAACAAATACAAAAAAGAAACTAATAGATGTACAGTGAAACCTGTATATAGGGGCCACCCAAGGGACCAGAAATTATTGACCTTTATATGCAGGTGACCCTTATACACAGGTTCAATTTAGTTGAAGTATGCAGTCAAGGGTCTTGGAAAAACTGGCCTTTATAGACAGGTAATCCTTATATACAGCTGGCCGCTGTAGCAGGTTTTACTGTATATTCTTGCTCCTCATCATATCCTGTTGTATCAAACTTGTACACGCGATACTCAATAAAATATTAATAAACAAAAAATTTAAAATGTAAATCAAATTTCATTTGCATTTATTCTAAACTATGAAAGACAAATTTTCTCCGACGATGCAAAAATAAAACTCTAATACCTGTGTTTCTTTTAACAAGAATATTAGTAAAGTTGTGATGCATGAATTATCACTATTTTTACCTAACCATAAAATCATTAAAATCGTATGTATTTGATCGTCTCTGACAGAATTAATAAGACGTCAAGCTTTATATCATGACGTCACACACCTTTAGTTGGCAGAAGTTATCTGCTGAAGTTCCTTAATTTTAGTTTTCACAAAAACATAATGACCAATTTTTATCATCAAACTTTAAGGCTGGTCAACATTGTTTATTTTGCTGCGGACTAAAATGTTATTTCATTGGGTATAAAGTGTCACATGACTGACTTACATGCTTATAAAGACGGTGAAAGGCAAAAAAGATGGCAATGACTCATGATTGGATATTGAACAAGTGTATTATTTTAACTGACCAACTTATTGTTTTTAGACAAAAAATCGATTGTGAAAAAACGGAAACAAAAATGTTAGTCATTCCAATTAATTAATCCTGTTCAAAATTTTCTTTCCATCAAAATCTATATACCTGAAGGTTTCTACAATACAATTTTAAAAGATAATTATTTAACACAAAAACAGAATTATATATATCAAGAAAATTCCCTAATTCAGTAATTTGCTAATTTTTAGGGGATGTAGTACAGATGGCACATGAAAGTATATGGAAATTCCTGTATGAGGTAGATGCAGGTTCAAATTCTACAAGTACAATCTGCAAACACACCAAAATCGCACAATATGAATCCAGGAATTTTTCATTGGATATCACTGAATGCTACAAATAAAACAGATGAAGTCTTGTTCACTGGTATTTTCATATCAAACTACAACAATCACTTACATGTAAATGTTCATGGTTTGTCTTCAAAAATATTGATTTTTACAACAATGCATTTCAGAAAACCGACATCTTTTTCAGAAAAGTTACCTGAAGAAGGAATTGCTATACAAATGTTATAGGAAATATATAGCTGTCATAATAATAATGTAATTTACATGTTTATTTATAGCAAAGTTAAACTATGACTAGACTTATTCATAATAATGACATGAAATGAAATCTAGAAAAAGAACATTTCCTAAAATTTCATATTAATGGATAAAGAATAAAAACATGAAATTTGTGAATATTCAAATATAGAATTATATTTTGAGGGACCCTTTTCACGAATTGCAGTGTACACAGTCAAACTTTTACTTATGACTACGACATAACTAAACCTAATTTAAACAATAACCAAAACGTCTAGGGGTTGTATATAACTTATGTAAGGAACAGGAACTCGCAAAGGTACAGCTCTTCCTTCACCTAAATATAAAAATCACAGATACCAAATATTAATTGTTGTCATGTCCAGGAGACAAATATGTACATCTGATGAACATGAACCTCTGGAAATCCAGAGGTGGGATCATGTGTCATGGAAGAGTAAGCATCCCCTGTTGACTGGTCACACCTCCCATGAGTCCACAGCAAAATTCAAATGAAATATATGAGGAATAAATCCTCCTAACAACTGATCTTTCCATTTATGTGCTAATGATAAATAAATTTGATGACGTCACAATACCTGACACCTCGGTCATACCTCTGACAACACAAAAACTAAGATTATCAATCTTTTTACAGCGAGTACTTTTCAGATGGTTTACACATTACAATTTGATTAGGTTTTCTGCTTAATCTCATACCACCTTTTCCTTCAGAATGAGTTTTGGTATTATATTTTCACCCATGTATGTCAAAATTGGTATGGTACAAGGTCATGTAATAAATTTATAAACATTTTCCCCATCACTTTCTATGTAAACAAATCCTGTTCCTTTATTCATACGAAGCAGACTTCATTCAGAAACTGCTGAATGAAAAGAAAAAGATAGCGGTGGCCTTTAATTTGACATTTAGATATATCGACAATATTTTGTCAATTACTTATGACAATTTTCATACATATGTCAATGTGATATATACCTGAGAACTAGAAATTAAAGATATAACAGAACCAAGCACACACGCTTCATACTTACACATTTTACTAATTATAGACACAAACAGGAAATAAATAACTAAGCTATACAACAAACGCAACAATTTCTGCTTTCCCATTGTAAATTTTCTACATTTAAGTAGAAATATCCACACCCACCCGCATATGGAGTTTATGTTTCACAAATGATCTGATATGCCCGGGTGTGTTCAACATAATAACATTTCATATACAGAGGTAAACTAATCACTGACAAATTATTGACATTTGCATTTGATGTCAACGTTCCACAAATTTTACAGTCAGTGTAAGTCTTGTTTGCAATTACTCTGTTTCACTAAGTGAAATGTTGAGTTACCTGTTCTATGGCAGTTGTTGAGATGTCTGTACGAATTATGACGAGGATTTGTTCCTCATGTAATTCATTTTGATTTGACTGTGGACTCACGGCGGGTGTGACCGGTCGACAGGGGATGCTTACTCCTCCATGGCACCTGATCCCACCTATTGATTTTAAGAGGTCCATGTTTGTCCATTTTTTACCAGATTTGTACCTATATCCTGGACATCTAAATGATTTATACTTTGGTATCTGAGATTTTTTATATTTTAAAACAATTTCTAAGCATAATTTTAAGTTTCCTTTCATAATCTTTTGAATGATTATACCAAAAATACTTAGATTCCCATCATAACATTCTTACTAGAACCTTGTTGTTAATTATGAAGATATATATTTACTTTTGCTTGATGAATTTGGCAATATCATTTCTTTCTTTCTTTCTTTGCAGCAATCTATGCAAAGAAAACACATGCTGTACTGAAAATATGTTGTATATTGTAATAAATAATAACTAGGGATCTATGAGAAGGAACTATATGGATTTAGTAGCTCTCAGAAAATGAAATGTGTGTCATGTTAAATATATATTCATAGGATACAAACATGTACTTATTTACAAATGAAAAAGTTTGAAAATAGTACCAATGAATAGTACCAAATACTCCTGAAATATGAAAGGTACAGATGGTAATAACAAACAACAATTAGATACCAAGTTACACCAATAAAAACACCAGTTACTTTTCCACTAATACAAATTTCTGTCATTCAAAAAACTATCAAATTTCCACCAGTTACCAAGGCTAAAATTTCAAACAATTACAAAAGCTGTCAAATTTTTAACAAAAGTCGTCAAATTACAAATGCAAAAAGGCTGGTACATTAATATTAACATTTAACAAAACTGAAACATAACATTTCAGCTACCAAATTATGCCTAAAAATGGTACATAATATTTCCCCTGCATAAATTAAGAAATACCTGAAACAAGACTGGTATCAAACTAACTGAAATAAATTCATTGCACGATATTCATTCCTTATAAACATACACACAAAATAAGGCACCTAAATGATTTTCAAATGGTATGTAGCATAATGACCTAAAACATTGAAAGGTCAGATATGTTCAACATTCACAGCAGAGGATTGGCTTGCTTGACCTATACTGTGTTTGTTCTGTCAATGGAAATGTGGATTAACAGGCATCATCTTTTGAGCAAATCATAACCGGCTGAAAGTGACAAAAAACTGGATAAACGGTTAATACACAAAGCATTCTCTGAAGACTATCAGAGTGTAGTTCTACCAAGATAAATTAGCATGTTTACAAAGACGAGTTTAAAAAAATCACAATGGGAGTGACAGGATAGACTATAAAATATAAGAGCTACTGTACTACACGGAATTTGAGCAAGGTAACATGCTTTACCTGTACAACCCTGTTTTAGGAAAACAGTGTTGTTTTTATTTTTATTTTGACAGAAGCCAGTTGTACCACTTTATGTTGGTTGACCTACATGTTTTGCTTCACAATAAATTTTCACAAGAAAAAGAATTATATCAAAATGTAGATACCAAAGTGCTTACCAAAAGAAAGTATAAAAACAAATAATGGGAAAACTTAAAAATCACAAACTCCCAGAAATATAGAAGTGGGATCAGGTGCTGTGGATCTCTCACCACGACTTATCAGAAATAATTCTGACTAGATCCTTTACAGATCCATTTTAGAACATGTTTCATTAATTAGTTTTACATTTATTAATACCTTAATATTTCCTTGATAACTAGTCACATAAACATGATGAATATTTTTAAAAGAAAACAATTTATATATGGCTGCTTCATACAATTTTATCCATATTTGTGAAGTTTGATTTAAATGATAAGGTGGTTTTCATCGGAAGACTGATTTTCTACATTTCTAAATAAAAATTGAATGTTGACTTTGTATTTATGTTCGCCATCAATAAACAAATATCTTTTAAACAGGTTCTCTCACATCATCAAATATACTGAGTTTCCAAACACTTAGCCTTTTATTTTCAGGGATGACCAATCACAAAGGAAAATTATCCTGAAAGTCATTTGACCAATCAATACATGGTCCATATTATTTATAGAGAATTCTCAAAAACATTACACATGATTTTATTTTTGATAAGTCCTGATGATTTCAGAGAAAATTAAAATGAAAAGACACAAGACAACAAGAAGTGAAATAAAGTGGTGGCAAATGATCACTTAGTAATTGCTATGGGTGAGCTAAAACAATGTTGTCCTCATTTACTGCTCATCCTTACTAAACAATCGTAAGGTTATAAAGTCATGCTCACATGTACAGCCAAACTTTCATTAAAGGCCACCTCTGTATAAAGGACACCTGCCTATAAAAGTCATTTAAACATAACCTTTAACTTTTTTATAATAGATAAACATCTTTATAAAGGTCATCTGTCTATAACGGTTACTTTTGCCTGTCCCTTGGGAGGCCTTTATAGACAAGTTTGACTGTACATTAAAGAGAATTTTAAATCGGGTGCATGGTGCTTTTTCAAAGAATTTGAAAAATCACTCAAAGAATTAAAAATTAATGAGTACCATTATCTTTTGTTGCTCAACTCTGAATACATCATAATAAGGTCTGAACTTTTAAATGTTTTTAGCACAAAGGTGGATAATTTCAGCATAATTTAATTCTCTTTTAACAAAAAGCTGAAATAACAAATGCCCTCTTTTTTGTTAACAAGTGTTTTAAGCCACACTCAATAATTTTTCATTTATATAGTGGTGGCCAGTTTTTAATGGTACAGCAGAGAATCCAGGTTCTTGCACAAAATCAGCTTAGGTTCCACAAGATATGAGAAACAAAGACTGTCAAATAGTCAAAACTATATTGTTATATACAATTAGGTTTTACTTATGACTTTGAAAGTTTAACACTACTGCTTTAACTTAAAACAATATGCATGTTAACTAAACCCTTTGAACTCTTGTGGCTCAAGCCTGACAGCTTTTCCATCCTGGGCACCCTATGGAAATATACACCCAGAGTATGAAAAATTTATGAATTTAGTTCAGTGGTTTTATTTAGATCTGTGATGAAAAATATTGCACTTTGGTTTTCACTTACTGTGATTTCAGTGTCATTTCAGGAAGTCTGATTAAATACCATATTCAAATATTCTTTATGTGAAGTTATCACCTATGTGAACACCTATTCAGCAGAAAGACGATTTCGACTCATTTCTTGTATCAAAAAAGGGATAAAACAACACATGGAATGTAAATACAGTGAAACCAGAAAATATTGACCTTTATGTGCAAGTGACACTTATACACAGGTTCAATTTAGTTGAAGTATGCAGTCAAGGGACTTGAAAAAACTGGCCTTTATAAACAAGTAATCCTTATATAAATGTAGCCACTATAGCAGGTTTTACTGTAATCTCAAAACTGTTTCTGAATATATTTCGACTGAACACCAGGTGTAAGTGTATCACTAATTGGTTGTCGACGATGAAAACACATGAGGTGTTGGTTGGTTTACCAGCCGCCAGGATATATGGACTTTTATATATCGGTCAGGTTACCAGCTGCCATTGTTCAAAGGATCAAAGCTAATGATTCAGAATTTTACTGCATGGGTACATATAAATCTAAAGCATCTAAGAAACCAGAAGTCTTTTTATACCTACACTTCCTAATTAGCAATGAGATTTTTCAATCAATGCAATGAATGATATTTTTTCAATCAATAGAAATAATTTGATGAATTTTGTGAATGTGCACTTTATCTACATCATGCCTCTTAATCAAATTTGCTGATTCTCCCTATATCTCACCTTTTGCTGTTAAAACTGGCAGTGATTTACAATTAACAAATGGTATTCATATTTTCATTTACAAATATTTTTAATTTTTTCTAATTCAATTTTCTATAGAAGTCAGTATTAATATCCTACTTATCACAGAAATGTAACAAAATTTGATCACCAGTCAAATTATGATTTCTATTCAGTATATGTTGCATGGAAAATACATAAGCCGTGATTATAACAACTTAATAATACATGATAACATCTTGTTTATAATACATACAACAATTAAATATACATAAATTTCAGGAGAAAAAAAGCATATTGATGTTCAAAATTTGACAAAAATGTATGTTTTCTTGTAATGTTCACAAACATAATTACCCTGCTCATGCAAATCAAAATCTCATTATATATTATATGTTGGGGTTTTAATCATATGCAAAATACTAGAGGCTGAATGGCCCAAACTGGCAACATGAAATTTTGCACTATATAATTTATTCATAAAACAAGATGTGGATTACACCATGTTCAACCCTAAACAAAGCCACTCAACAGCACTTTCCACTCCAAACAAAGCCAGTCAATCTCAATCAGTCTTGTAACTTTGGCAATTATTGTAATGTAAATGTAGAAGTTTACACATGGGCCTAATTTACACTAAATATGCAATGAAGAGTTGGTTTTCTTGTGTGTAAATAACCCACTCCTAACCCCTTTGGTACAGTCCCTCAAAAAGAATCATCATTTATATAGGACTGTTAAAAGTAAGGTGTGACATTGCGTAAAATAAATGCCAAAGTATATGGTTTGCCTAAAAAATCAAGTAATTAACAATATACAGATATATCCACATTAACAGTAAATGATCAGAACAATCAAACTCGCCCAAAATCTTACTTAAATAAAGCCACATACTAAAGTGTTAAAATAATAGGAGAGACACTGGAGTTATTTTTAGAAATTTTAGGAAAAAAACTATACTTATTTTTCAAATTCCAGAAAAGAAATTCTAGTTATTTTTAGAAATGCTAACAGACAAAACAGACAGACTATATACAATATGCCTCTGATCTTTGATTTCAGGGGTATAAAAATACTAGAGTCTAATAAATTCACATATTGTTAACCTTGGTGTTAAAATTCTATGCACCAATTTTAAAAACAACTGGCTGAGTGGTTTTTGACAGTGAGGTCTAAGTATTCAAAAGTTTAAGCATGACAACAGATGACAATATTTATCACAAGTCAACTGAGGTCAATAGGGTGACCTGAAATATATCTCAACTACACATTTTTAGCATTATGGAATTTTCGGAGGGTCAAAAAATTTCAATTAAAAATTAAACAAGATGCCCATTTGGGCCACATCGCTCACCTGAACTGAGTCGGTATATTACAAATACAGTGGGACATAGCATAAAGACCACCTCACTTTTAAGACGATAGATATTCAGTCTCTTCAACTTTTCTTAATAAATATGGAATAAATCATGAATGCATCATGATGAATAAATGGGGAGAAAATCATACAAAAAATGAATAAAAATGACAATGTGTATACACATGTCAAAAACATGTTAAAAATTTATTTTCTTATTCTACTAAATTAACAAACCTAAGCATACATCTGTGTAGATCACTCAGATGCAATTAGTTTTTAAATCCATGCAACAGTTCTAGAGAAGAAGATTTTCAAAGACAGGTATCCCATCTTTGACTCTTTTGCTCTACTCTGAATCCATCCCTGGGCCAATCTAGATAAATTGAACAAACTTGGTAGAGGACCTTGTGCACTTACTTCCTATATCCTATAAAGTTTCATCAAAATCATTTAGCAGCTTTGGAGAAGAAGTCAGAAATGTGAAAAGTTACCCCCCACTCCCTTTCATTTTTGCAGTCTTAAAAAATTAATAAAAAATCAAAAAATTTGTTTCAGCAAAATTCTTTAAGGAAAGCATTCATCTACCTGATTACAGGTAAAACACCTAAAATGAATGTATCATAAGAAATAAATGGGGAGAAAATCAAAGAAATCATATAAAAATGAATGAAAATTACAGTCTCAAAAGGCGTCAAAAACTAATTTTCTGATTTCTATGAAATTAATAAACTTAAATCATACATTTATGTTAATCACTCAGATGCAATTAGTTTTTCAATCTATGCAGTGGTTCTGGAGGAGAAGATTTTCAAAGAGGGGTACCCCCTGAGGCCTCTTTTGCCCCACCCTGGATCCACCCCTGGGCCAATCAGACTGAAATGAACAAACTTGGTAGAGAACCTTGAGTACTAGCTTCCAATAAAGTTTCATCAAAATCCCTTCAGCGGTTTTGGAGAAGAAGTTGATAAATGTGAAAAAGTAAATGGACAGACAGACGACAGACAAAAAATGATCAGAAAAGCTCATTTGATGATTCGGTTCAGGTGAGCTAAAAAAAAATCTTTTCCATAAATACAAAGACACATGATGCCGTACAATAACCTGATTAAGGGTTGAATGTTTTGTCTATGTTTTGGCCATTCTAAAATATAACATACTCAAACACACATACAAACACAAAAGAATATAAACAAGCATTTATTCACAATGATAACAAGTTCATAGTTGTTAAAAGAATGTAGACTATATCTATAACAGCAGAAGAATCTAAGGTGTATAAGAAAGTTTGTAATAAATATATAAATCTAGGTTATAGCACTAATATGGATAATGATAATTCACCGTTTTAAATTGCTATGAATGAATGAATATGGATGAATATGACAATAATCAATTTCAAACATCAATTTCTTATTCCTTCTTTCACTCAAAAATGTCAATAAGTGTGTGTGTTTGATATCATGTAGTCAGTGACAAAGCTACAAAAGGCAAAATTGTTGAAAATGTTAACAATTTAAACTTTTGAAGTTGTCAAATGTGTCCTTATGTAAATCAATTGTGAATCACTAAATGTAAGATTTTGAATGTCAAAGTTATACAATGCCAACAGAAAAAATCACAGATGAAGATTGTATTTTACGCATTGTCAAATCTTTGTAGAGTTGCTTCTATTTTTTGTGTAATCTGAAAAGATAAAATAATGGACTGTAAGGAAACAAATTAACTTTCAAATTATACGAGCAAGTTTAAAACTAAATACTACTGGACATATAGGTAGGTATAAATTGACACTAAGTATACACATCTAAATAATCATATTACTATGGTAATTCAGGACACTAACAACAATCGGACAGCTTAGTAGCTCAGTCAATAGGGCACCAGATAGTCAACCTGAAGGTCCCTGGTTCAATCCAAAATCATGCCAGATATACAGAGGTGAAATTACATCTCCTGTCTGCACAGATCTATGCCTAGATAAAGGCTAAATGGTCATCAAGGATGTACGTTTGATTAACTTCATCAGATTGAAGAAGTGTAGTGGCACTTAAAAAGCCGTTGGAAATACAGACAACTCAATTAAGGGCATAAACACACATACAATATACATCTCTCTCCCTGCATCACAGGGATGAGAATCAAGGGCTTTACATAGCTACCAAGCCAAATCAATAATCACAATCATTATATATACTAAATATCAGTATATACATGATATACTTTGGCTGATATTGGAGTCTTGGCTTCATATGGCAGGCAAGATGGATTTTGCCATGTATTATATATATTTCCTATATTCATATATATATATATATATATATATATATATATATATATATAATTATATATATATATATATATATATATATATATATATATATATATATATATATATATACACACATAAAAATGATTAATGACACAGACACAAATAAAGTCAAATAAAGTTTATTGACTACACTTTTCCTGTGTCAATAATCATTTTAGTGCTATACATAATTTATTTCATGACTTGTGTCTATCTATTTTGATCTGACACCTGTAAATATATAATGCTGTTGGTTTCAGTACTTTGTATATATACATACATTCACACATACATATTTAACATATATACATGTGTGGGTGGGTGTGTATATATATATATATATATATATATATATATATATATATATATATATATATATATATATTTATATATATATATATATATATATATATATATATATATATATATACATACACACAACAATATATATACAGATGAGTCTTGATACCTCAAAGTCCACAGGACCACCAAAAAACTTTGCCAGGGGTAGACAAACATCACTGACCGACAGCCAGGCCAACCATTTTCAGGGTTCGGGCAAGTATTTCAAAGAGTAGCACTTGTCCTTGCGCAAGTGAAAACAAATATTGGGAATGGGACCTTATTTCAGCCCTGTAAGATAGGGTGGAAAATCCCTGTGTATTATTATTTACCTGCATGAAATTGTTGGGCAAGTAGATTTGTTGGTAGGGCAAGTGAATTTACAAAGTCAACCAGTCCTTCGGCAAGTACTTGAAATTTCAATATGTCTACCCCTGACTTCGAGGTTTCAAGAGTTCGAGGTTTCGAGATTTCCGGAAATGGACATTTCAACCGGTATAGGTTCTTAATATTACACAAAGTAAGGGATTATGTTTTCATAATTAGTATTAATTTTATCATAAACAATCCCTGTACCTAATTTTCAAAAATAAAAAAAACAAGTAAATACATTATCTTTATTGTGTATCAGATTTGGATAAAAACAGTCATCAACATTATAAAGTATATATTGTTGCAGTAGCATTCACTACCACTTCAGTAATCTACAGTACCGCTTGATCTAAAAGTTTAACTACATGTATCACTTGATTTGGCTGGGACACTCGTACTCGACATCATAGTCTATGATGCATCTTTATACAGTTCTTCTGTTTTGATAGCTCTTAATTTATTAACAATCCTACCAATCACTACTCAATTAGGTCAGGGACTACTTGTCACCCGGTTATCAAAACACCTATTGTTTAATCTTTCAGGTAAGGATCCCGGTGTCGTATTAGCTTACAGCATTGACTTTTAATGAATTTACCAGTAATTACTCGAACTTCAAGGTTTCGAGAGTGAAATATAAAGAAATATATTAATCGGGGCTTCGAATCGACTTCAAGGTTTCAAGAACTGTGAGGTTTTGACGTTCGAGAGTTAATTTACTTAATTTATGAAGGAAAAAAATTGGGACCTGTACAAAAATTTGAGGTTTCAGGAACTTCTAGGTTTTGACATTATAGCCATCGAGGGTCACCTGTATATTGATTTACAGCACATATTATATCAATATATGTACCAGCTTGACTTTATTTATCTAGGTTTCATACAATGGTGACTTAATAATTCAGCTGAAGAAATTGTCCTCTCTAACAAATAAGTTTTGGAAGTGGCCCAAATAATGATGACAAAAAAGATGCCACGTGTAACTATCAGCTCTACCATTACTGAACAAAACCGCTAAAATTTCGATTAATCAGTGACTTGGTAACATAAACCTGAGAATAATATCAATCTGACATTCTAAACTAATTGTATTCATTATTTTGCTGATGTTAAGAATATTTTTAGATAACAGAATTTCTTAATTTTAATGAGACTGCTTTGAAGGATAGCTACGAAGACAATGAGATATTTTTTAACTCACTTCTTTGTAAAATTTAATCTGTCCGGCTAAATATTTTTGCATCATTTCTTTGTAGTCTTTGACTCGTTCCTTTTGGAAATTGGTCATTTCTGCCATTGTCCCATAGGAAATAATATCTGCTCTTTGAATCACAGATTGCACGTCGGATTCTGGCATCCGTCCTTCATCCCGTAATTTTTCACATTCTTTTGCTTTTCCAACGGCTCCCTACAAAAATTGTAAATAAAACAGAGGCTGGAGGCTTACAATTTAAAACTTTTGATCAAAATTATTTTTTCCAAAAAATAAAACTTAGAGGATGTGGTAGAAATGTAGACATTGAGTGATAAAGAGCTATTTGATATATATATATATATATATACAGTGAACCCTCTTTACAACGACCATGTTTGTTCCCATGTAGGAATGACGTTATATCGAATTTGTCACTGTTATGAATTTGATGTGGTGAGCATTTTATAGTTAGCTCCCTTGAGTATCATTTACGCATATATTTGTACATGTAAATAGATAAACTTAAAACAACATTAAAATCTCTATAAAGATATATAAATAAAGTATATGCAAGTTAATCTTGTGAACATCGATGCACAATTATTTTTTCATTAAATCGGTCATAAATCGGTGATGTCGTAAAATGCATGAATCGTGTACAAAATGCCCGAATGTAATAGTATATCTCCAGATTCCGATTTAGACATTTTATTGCTAAAATAAAAAAATGCAGATATTGCTGATACAATTCTCTTAAAAATGCATTTCATAAATAAAGTTTTAGTAAAATGTCTACTGCTATCGCAAGTACTGAAATAATTTAAAGATTCGTCATTGTAACCACAACAGAGATTGCTGATACAATTTCTTAAAAATGCGTTTCATAAATAAAGTTTTAGTAAAATGTCTACTGCTATCGCAAGTACTGAAATAATTTAAAGATTCGCCATTGTAACCACATCGGAACGAACATGTAGCCTGACGGAACTTGTCAACTATGTGTATTTTTTATTCTTTATTTATCAATCTTATTTTTTCAATTTGTACCCAGCTTGTATTTCACTTCTTGTCGGTTCAGTTCAAATGAAACCTACTGATGGCTTATAAACATTAGCCTATTGACGTACAGGTAAGGGTGACTCAAGCGCTAATTGTTGACACCTAGGCCATCACCTATCAGTGGAGATTAGAAAACAATTGAAGGTGTAATTGTTTTATTGCCGATTATTTTTACCTATGAACTCAACCGTGAAGAAAATCAAGGATGATAACAATAGCCAGATCAGTTGGTGGGTTTTATGTTACGTCATTGTAAAGAGTTTATTTACACTGAGTTTTGTACATTTGTTCCTGGAATCTAATGTCGGAGTCGGATACCGAATATTGTTGTAATGAGTACTTTTTATGTACATGTACATTTGTTCCCGAGCAATTCTTGTCGGATACCGAATATTCCATTATAATGAATGTCGTTGTAAAGCGGGTTCACTGTATATATATATATATATATATATATATACACACACACACAGAGTAAATCCATAGAACCTGACGCATTGAAATTTATGAACCTTTCTTGACCTGAAAAATTTTAAACTATAGGTAATAAAGCATAGTGAGTTTAAAATTACACTGGCGAAAGTAATCAACGCCACTTGTAACCATACCTATGAGTATCCTGTGAGGAATAAAATGTTTTCCTGTGAAACTTGTCATATAAAACAAAATGAGAGTAAAATCATCTGTATGATAATCAAAAGGTTACTCTGCCCTGCCAAGTTATGTGATTGGGACTATACCACAAGCATATGTATCAAGCGTCTCTAATGCAGTTTTCTTTTTTTATATCTTTAATCTTGTTATTTTTTTTTTTCATTGTCTAGCTATGAAGACATAGATGGGCATCTATCTACAGTTCCATTATATCTTATATCATAATACAGCACGAGCTCACTCAAGAATATGTCCTACCATATATCCTGAAGTTAATTAATCAAAATCGAAATTAGAAATGGCTCAAGTTGGTAAATGGATATTTTATATAAAACATAAAGCAGGAAATACTATTTTCTAAGATATACGGATTACCTCCCTTGCTATGATATATTCATTGATACATACCTCATGGACTTTTAAAACATCTGGATATGTAGAAAACATGCCTTTGTATTCTACAAGCGTGTCCAACATATGATCTATATCTTCTCTTGGCTAGAAAAAAAATTCAAGAAAATTATATATTGAATTTAAACTACATGTCCCAGAGTATTAAGTTATAGCCTCGTTTATTAGGCTACAGGTAATGACAGGTCATTAACTCCCTGACCCGTGTAGCCGCATATGAACTCACCCATTTCAGAAGAATGGTAAAGTCCACTGTCAGAATTTGGAAGTGTATGATTTTGAATCACTGCAAAATTTCTGCATGCAATATTAACTTGCTCACACCTGAGTAGACCATGCTATCTTTTGATTAGGATGAGTTTAAATTTTACCTCAGGGGTTGATGAGTTAAATTTACATTTTTTATTACCTTGGCCCTAGAGATGTTATTATGAAGGGAACAGACAAGGGGTTCTGAGAATACAAAGCAAAACAACAGACAGGAACAGATTAGTCTCAAGATGTATCATGTTTATCAAAGAATTACAAAAAATTATCAACATTTTATATGTATATTCTTGAAATATGAAATAATTTCATCATGACTTACCTGTTTTTCAAACATATCTCCTATCTCATTATAAGTATCACCTGTGTAATCTATTGCTGCTGTTAAATTTTGTGAATCTGAAAATGAAAAATAAACTACTTGTAAATTACTTTTGTAAGTTCAATATGCCATATACATTAAAGGGGGATAATCATACTTATTTACTACAACAAAAATCAATTGAGTCTCTTATGTGAAATTTAAACCATGTCCTTTTTTTTCTTTTACTATATTGTTGTTTTGTATAAAACCAAAATCTTCTTGTTCCTAAGAAGACTGCAACTAAAGGTGATGTGCCACAAATTTTGACCTGTGTTATAGACTTATAACTATACACTTAAAGGGAGTTTAACTGTGTTTTTTTTTTCAAAAAAAGAATTTTCCTTTTTTTCACTACTTTGGTTGATATACGACAACAAAAAACAGATATGACTGGCATAAAAATTCCTAAATCCCCCATATATATTGTGAAAATTGCTTCAGAAACCCGGGTCTGGCACTTTTTCACTTGCAACTGAAACACTCAGCCTTACTATTTGTATATGAATACCACACTGGACCTGACCTCATTTTCACAAAAAATGTAGGAATACAAGATTTTTATACCTGTGTATAGCTCTGATTTGTTATTGCACATCAAGTACAAGTAGTAAAAGTAGAAAAACTTGAAATAATTTGTTGGTGTAAATACAGCTAATGCCCCTTTAATACAAAGTGGGCTCTTTGATTTGCCATAACTTTAAATTGTCAGAAGATACCATCTTTAAGCAGCATCCATAGCAATAAATTTGAAATAATTTTGTAGTTGTTATCATAATGATAAATCTCCAGATCTATGCTGAGATTGGATATATTTTTATAGTCATTAACGATATATAATTACTGTTCATTGGAATAAAACCTAATAAATATCAAAAACAGTTTTGAATATTTACTAATAATTTGAATATCATACTAAAGGCAATCAATTTTCTTTTTAAATGATGGTTTTATCAGCAACATACAAAAGTTATATGAAAAAAAATTCTAGTCAAAAGAAGATAAATGCAAATCAGCTTTGAGTGTTCATCTAAAGTTGTGAAACTGTTCCCAAACCATAAATATTGGTTTGTTTCTTTTACATTGGAAATCTAAGAAAATCAACAGGATAATGCCATCAATAGTCCCAGATTTGTCAAACTTCCACTGTTTTTGACAAACTACATAAAGTCAGAAAAAACTGTTGCTGCCGTTTCTATGAAGATCTACCTTAATCTATGATTTGATAGCAATTAGTCATGAAATAGAATGCCCATATACAGTACTGTGAATCAACAACTATCACAATTTTCTTATAGATTTCTATGTAAAATCAACCTTTTCAAATACATGTCACAAAGTATTGCTAGCATCCATTCCTGTCAAAACTGACATATTCATAAAAGAGTCAATTCATCCTCATCTGATATTAGTTTTGAAACTTTATTTATGATAAACAACAATTTTCTCTGCAGTAAGTGTTTGTTGACACCACTTACTATACTTACTATGAAGAAAGAAAGAAATGTTGCTGCAAATTTTGCTTGTCACTTACAAATATTTGCAGTGTTCGTGAAAAGAAATTGACAAATTCCAATCCAATTTAGAAAGATAATCCAGACTTAAACATCAATGTGCAAAATTTTACAAAATTTCATTGAGTATATAAAACCACATCAAATATTTTTAAGAAGTTGATTTAGCATAGAAAGCTATGGGAAAATGATGTTAGCTGACTCACTTTTGCCATGATACTGTGACAACGCTAAACATATGAAATGTTTTATTATAAACAGAACGATACTTACAGCTTCCCTTATCTAAATTAAATGTTTCTGCAAGTTGTTTAAAAGATCCACCAATCTTTTGAAATTCTCTTTTGTATGCTGAAAAATATATAAGTTCATAACTACATGGATAAAATATAGAACATTTTCTTCTAATTAAGGTTATTTAGATTTTGATTTTGGTAAGCACCCTGGAACAAAAACCTGTACATTCCAAAGGATGAGCAAGTTCAAAGACAATGTTCTAAACACAACAAACATGTACTTATACCATACAGGTGTACCCTTTTCAATGTAAACCATTCATTTTAGGTTTCCCATTTATTCATTTTTGTTTTCACTTTAAAACTTTCATTTATAGAATCTAAATCTGACAATATTTTATCTTTTCAAGTGGAAAAAAGATATTCTGCAGAATGAGTACTGAGAACATATGTCAAATAAGACTGTTATGGTACATACAAACATTTTAGTTTTTTAGCTGCACTACACACAATCATCTCTACTAGTACTCTTGTATGTATGATTAAGATAATCTACCCCTTCCTTGAGGGTATGACAAAGGAATTTCTTGAATGAAAAACCTGAGGCTTGCTGAGGGTTTGTCATTCAAGAATTTTAACCCGAGGTTTGAGATTCCTTTGTCATACCCTCAAGGTTGGGGTTGATTATTTTTCTCCTATGTCTATGTAGATTTACGCATGATCTACATGTCTTTATAGATCTACGCATATCTGAGTCATGTCTGACATAAATGTGTACTGCATTCTGAAAGCCACAGAAGTTCTACTTCATAAATTGTATTGTGATGTCATAACGTGTGTAGCTTGTCATCCATCCCCCTGTGGATGACAGGTTGATCATTTTGCAGTAGTTATAAGGATAACTCTGTGAATATAGGAGAAAAAATACTGATATACTAATGACTTGTGTGTTTCTTCTCATTTTTAACATGCCCTCCTGTATGTATGATAAATTATTGATATACTAGTGACCTATGAGTTTCTTCTTATTTTTAACATGCTCTCCTGTATGTATGATAAATTATTGATATACTAATGACCTATGTGTTTCTTCTTATTTTTAACATGCTCTCCTGTATGTATGATAAATTATAGATATACTAATGACCTATGTGTTTCTTCTTATTTTTAACATGCTCTCCTATATGTATGGTAAATTACTGATATACTTACGACCTATGTGTTTCTTCTTATTTTCAAGAGCAACAACAATCATATGTCTTGTGTTCTCATCCATATTCTTTACGAATTTAAAAAATGTTTCCATTTTTACTTCACTGCAAAAACAAATATCAAACTACAGTGACAAAAAATTAAAAAGAAACAGTATTGTCGGATTCACATAAGATGGCAAGGTGGAGTTACCTATTGACTATCATACAGACGATTCTACTCACTCTTCGGTTATGACAAACTGCACGGGAAAAATGTTTTATTCCTCGCTGGATACTCTCTTATGTATGGTGACAAGTAGGGATGATTACTCTAGTCAGTGTAATTTTAATGTTATGCTTTATCACCTAAAATTTAAACTTGCCCAGGTCAAAAAAAGGGTTCACAAGACTCTACCTGCCAGGTTATATCAATTTTACCTTATCAAGATGTGGTGGATCCCAATATTAATCACATGATCAATGAAAATTTATCATTTCTTAAACTGTCACTTTTCACTTTCATTGATTAGTGCCTGAATCATGTTGCACAATACTTTTTTGAATTTAACTTGAAGTTCACCAATGTTAAACCATCAGGCTAACCATATGCATAAGTTAAATTTAGCAATACATTGTGCAACCAGGTTCTGGTGTCATAAAATATTTTAATTATACAAGTCTTATAACCTTACTTATCCTGGAATTCTAAACTGAACAGTACAATCTAGATTAAAATCTTTTAATGCAACAAACTGGTTTATTTTTCTTTTTATTTTTCTTTTTTGAAATTCTGAAATTATGTTTTTATGATTCTGAAATCCATTTTAACCAATTAATAAAAATCACACTTACACTTCTCTCATATCTAGCGGATGAGGTGGAATTTGCAATGTGAGGAAAAATTTTCCACCCTGATATTCATCTTTTTCTGCTTTTCTCTTTCCTGCTTTCCATTTCTGAAAAATTACAATGATAACTACTTAGTATTGAAGTAAACATAATTTTAAGTCCTGTCTAATTAGATAAGGGAGTTGTTTTGACCTTTAGGGAGTAAAGACTTTTGTTTAATTATGATGTTTAAAGGAGGTAAGGAAGTCTAAGAATACAGAAATGTCTCAACACAGCTTTACTTTCAGATTGTGATTCACAGCTTAGTGTATCATTTGATGCATATATCTAAATACTCAAAAAACTAATGCACAGGTAAAAATTGACCAATACAAGGTCATGTATTATGATATTTTGTATGGATAAGACTACAGCAAGGAAGGTAAATCAGGTTTACATTGTAATATATGACTAGTGACTAACAAGTTACATAAGTGTAAGTCAGATTTACTGTGTAATATATGACTAGTGATTATCAAGTTACACAAGTGTAAGTCAGATTTACACTGTAATATATGACTAGTGATTATTAAGTTACACAAGTGTAAGTCAGATTTACACTGTAATATATGACTAGTGACTATCAAGTTACACAAGTGTAAGTCAGATTTACACTGTAATATATGACAAGTGACTATCAAGTTACACAATGTAAGTCAGATTTACACTGTAATATATGACTAGTGATTATCAAGTTACACAATGTAAGTCAGATTTACACTGTAATATATGACTAATGATTATCAAGTTACACAATGTAAGTCAGATTTACACTGTAATATATGACTAGTGACTATCAAGTTACACAAGTGTAAGTCAGATTTACTGTGTAATATATGACTAGTGATTATCAAGTTACACAAGTGTAAGTCAGATTTACACTGTAATATATGACTAGTGATTATTAAGTTACACAAGTGTAAGTCAGATTTACACTGTAATATATGACTAGTGACTATCAAGTTACACAAGTGTAAGTCAGATTTACACTGTAATATATGACAAGTGACTATCAAGTTACACAATGTAAGTCAGATTTACACTGTAATATATGACTAGTGATTATCAAGTTACACAATGTAAGTCAGATTTACACTGTAATATATGACTAATGATTATCAAGTTACACAATGTAAGTCAGATTTACACTGTAATATATGACTAGTGACTATCAAGTTACACAAGTGTAAGTCAGATTTACACTGTAATATATGACTAGTGATTATCAAGTTACACAAGTGTAAGTCAGATTTACACTGTAATCTATGACTAGTGATTATCAAGTTACACAGGTTTTCTTATTCACATGCATTTGTCACATGCACAAGCTTACTATTATGTTGAAAGATAGATATGCTCATGATATATCTATGTTAGACATAAGGTTAACTGATCTACCCTAAAAATTAATGGACTCAATTGAAAGTCAAAGATATAGGCTAGTCCATGTGTATCTATAGGGATCATGAATGAGTTAACAATAAACTTCAGTTTTTACTTTTGGCATTCCATGCATTTCCCAGTGTAGAATGAATATACATGTATATAGTTTGATATTGACAGTCTTTTTGTAAAGATGCATCAGCAAGCTATTTAATATTACATAACAAACAGAATAAGATTTCAGAATCAACACTTCTTCTTTCCATATAAGCAAACTTACTCCCCAATATATGAAATAAATTATAACTACAGTCTTGATCAGTCTGAGATAGGAATAAACTGTTAAAAATAGGGGAATGCATTAATTTCTTGTTCAATAATCAATTTACTCACTGTCCATCCATTTGTTTGAGTCTTTTTAATGGTGATTTTTTTCATAGGAAAGATTTTTTTCAGTCATACAGATACAGGGAGAAAGTTTTCTGCTTGTAATCTGTTTTTGGGGTTTTTTTTGTTTTTTGTTTTTGTTTTGTTTTGTTTTTGTTTTTTTATTGGTGTTTTATGCCTAACTCAACAGTTTTTCAGTTATATGATGGCAGCCAGTCTTTAAAGTAGAGGTGAGAACCCAGTTATAATGTACCTGGGAAGAGACCACCAGCCTTCCACAAGTAAACTGGATAACATTGTCACAAAACCACCTTAGCTGCCAGCAGGACCTGGGAAGAGACCACCAGCCTTCCACAAATAAACTGGATAACATTCTCACAAAATCACCTTAGCTTCCAGCAGGACTCAAACCTGCTCTGAAAAAAGGGGAGAAATTTATTTTTCAAATTGCAATGTTCTAACCACTAGGCCACGGAGGTCCTTGTAAACCGAAAGAATTCTTCATATATGGTTCTACATTAGGTTCTAGAGGAGATGACTGAGGGTGAAAGACTCCATGATTTAAAGCAATAACCTGGCCATGGTGGCCCCTGCTTTTTATATACATAAATCCAATTAAAATTGTGAACAAGAATACAACACACAATAGCTGCAAAAAGTCCTAAATCCTTGTATGTTTCATATACCAATACATTATAAATTTCTGTTCTCTGTTTTGTTGCTATTTTAAAATTCCATTCTCTTTTTATTTCAAAACAGTACTCTGTTGTTTAATTTTCCAATCTCTTTTCTGTTCTTATTTCATGTTTTTACTCTTTCCGTTGTTATTTTAAACTTTCTTTTCTATTTAATATCATTTAGTTTAGTTTAATTATGTGTATTTCATTTGTTTTAAATTTGTTATTTTGTTATTTAAAAATTTGCATTTGTTTTGGAATTTCTATTTCATATTTATGATATTGAGCTGTTTTTTTATGTCTCCAGTCTCTGTCCTGTTGTAATTTTAAATTTCTATTCTCTGTTTCAGAGTGATATGCCTTGTTTTAATCTATGAAAAGACAGAGTCAGATAACATATATACAGAAGTAAATGAAAGTTTAAAAGCAAAGATAAATGTAATAGAATGTACATGTAGCATTCTCTGCAGTGAAAGATTTTAGATCAGAATACTGGCATCTGATGGTGTATTTATAGACCAAAGTTGACGCTGATGATACATTTCTTACTCACTTTCATCATCACCCTAGGATCTCCCTGAAAAATTACCCAAACATTATATCCTGTTTCAAGATGCTCTGTCATACAATACCAAAGTTATTCTTCTCATTAATTTTACTGATAAAATATTTCTAATCGCTGCAAACATATCATTCAGTGCAATGTTTTAAAAGTTGTACAGTCAATTCTCAATAAACTGCCAGCTTTTGTTATTTACAAATTATGGCTGTATACCAAGTTTGGAGATGAATTTCCACATCTTGGGGAAAATAGAGTTACCATTCTTTGGTATCATAGCTATATCTTTGATGAACAGAACACAGAACAACAGTACATATTTAGTAATTATCTTGTTTATTTAAATTCTAGAATTACCTGGTCTTACTACTGCTGCCTGGCCTTATATTAGTGGTCTCTAGTGACCAATTAGCTGCTTCATTGACCACTATCACCTATGGCAGTATATTTAGATGACCGACACTTTGAAATGGAAGTTTGTTCCAAAAATACAGTGGCAGATGGCAATAATGAATTTGACTTTATAAAGAGAATTTTACATGGCAGGAAAAATGTTCCTGAAAAAATGTGGCATTGTAAAGAGATTAATGGTAAATCAAGTAGTGATAATTTGAGAATTGAATTGACTATTTCCTTGCTGAAAGGTGGAGTGGAGTGAAAAAAAAGCTGTCACATTTAAGACTCTTCAAGTTCTTCATAAAATGGTGCAGAAAATTACTAAATTATATGCTTCTGAATTATTACAAGTGTTTCAAGTTGATCTAGTTCTGGTCAACTTATTAAGTAATTACCAAACTAATAGCTAGACAATCTGTGAAATAGAACCTTCAACATGAGAATTGATAATTACCAAACTAATTACCAAACACTGTGTGAAAAAGAAACCTAAAATGAGAATTGATAATTACCAAACTAATTACCTAACACTAACCTTAAAAGTTATTCATCTTCTGTAATAACTACATTCATACATCAATTTTTTTTTTTCCCATTTTCGTTGGTTAGGAGTGATTATCTAAAGTAAATGTCAAAAATTACAATAACGTCCCCGGAATGTGGCTTTAACATGAGAACTGATAATTACCAAACTACATTTGTAATTACCTAACACTGTGAAAGAGAACCTCTAACATGAGAATTGATAACAACCAAATTAACTACCTGACATTGTGGAAGAAGAACCCTTAACATGAGAACTGATAATTACCAAACTAACTAACTGACATTTTGAAAGATGTTTTAGCATTATCAAACTAATAACCTGTAGCAAGTTTTACTAAAGGTCGTAAATCCAGACGTAGACGTAGGCGTAGACGTAAACGTAGAGTTTACAACTGATTTTACGTGTGTGCAGACTGCGTTTTACAAAAGGGTGTAAATTGTTAGAAAATACTGTGTGAAATACTGTGTTTGTTTTTGAAATTATTTCTGTGTTCATAGTTGAAAAATTCTAAATTACTTCCACATTACTATTTTTCTGGTGTTACTTGTGTTTAGTCTTAAACAATGATACTGTGGTATGTAATATTACTAAATATAAAATCAAATAACATTTTATCGTTAAGTATTTGCATTTACTAAATGAGTTTGCTATTTCATTTATATATCTATTATTTGTTTGCATAAAGATTTTGATAACAGATCATAGAAGCTAAGTGCATTTTGCTATACATGCATGTCCTTTGATCAGTTTTAATTAAAATAGAGTTATAAAATTTACCGTAATTGTACTAAATTATAAGGTACCAGAAACCATCTCAAGGCATATTAAAAATCTTAAACATTTTATTAAGTGAGTAGATTGATGTGTTATTTTTTTCAAATTATTTTCTAAATGAAATAATAAAAGAGATTTATATTCAAATAAAAACACAAATTTAGCCCTGTGGTAGGCAACTGTGGGAGACAACTCGTAGACGATACTTGATATCGCGATTCACTCGATTTTTTTTGGGGGGGGGTGCATTTTGTATTTATTTAGTGATAATGGAAGTTATACTTGTAATATTAGAATTAACATTTCACCTTTTATTTTAATTCAAAGTTCTGTTTCTGTGATTTCTGTTTACTCTCGGGCCAACTGGCAATTTTTTCACTTTAGAATTTCCTGTTGCTATGAAACTTTGTTTGTGTAAACATGCACGTGCAGAGTGAAAGAGGTTTTTTTATAGTTGATCTAAACTTAATGATCCCGTGATAAGGATTGTTGTCAGTCAAAATTCTGTACACGTTCTTAAAATAAAATGATTCATCTTTCAAAAAAATAGATATTTAATCTTTTTTCAAATTAGAGTCGGCTTTATCTCGCTGTTAGATCTAAATCTAATTATCAACATTTTCGGATGTTACACCAGTCTTGAAAAATGCGTTGTTGGTTCTGTACACAGTTTCTCTCGCAGATGAGAAGCAATTTGAATAATTATAACATACGATGTCGCCAATTTTATCTTATGTGAGAATTTATGCCTACCCTATAGCACATGTAGGTTTTCATGTAAATATACATGTAAACGTAACTTACGACTTTTAGTAAAACGCAAAATACTTGTAAGTTACAACTACGTCTACGTTTTGTCTATGTGTGGATTTACGACCTTTAGTAAAACTTGCTACTGACACTGTGTGACAGACAACCTTTAACATGTGAACTGATAATAACCTAACTAATTACTTGACATTGTGAAAGAGAACCTTTAACATGAGAACTGATAATTACCTAACTAATTACTTGACATTGTGAAAGAGAACTTTTAACATAAGAACTGATAATTACCTAACTAATTACTTGACATTGTGAAAGAGAACTTTTAACATGAGAACTGATATTGCAAGAATAGTTTCTTATGCATTACTCAATACCAGGAATCCAATCCAGGATCTTCATTTACAAATGATGAGAGGAATCTTTAACATATCTTACCTACATTGCCACAGTACTTCAGTTTTTTAAAGTATAATCTACCAGTAATATTGAACATAACTTTCAACTTAACTTACCATGAAAGTGACATAAAACAACAGAAAAGATTACACCATTTTGAGAGCTGGGGTTGAAAAGGTTGTAAAATAGACACCAAAGAGTGGGAGCAAATGGCCAAATTATATATCCTCATCTGTAATATGAATCAGATAAAAATATTATCAAGATATTGGGTGTATTTTAGGTAAGCCTTCTTTATAATGATTATCAAGATACTGGGTGCACTATCGGTCAGCCTACCTTATAAAGATGATCAAGCCATTGGATGTATTATAGGTAAGCCTACCTTATGTGGGGTATAAGCCCACCTTATAAAGATGATCTAGATATTAGGTGTATTTAGGTAAGCCTACCTTGTCGTCTGTACAGGTAAGGAAATGGTTGAGAACCTCAGACTGTGATATAACAGGATGCCGTACCATTCTGTCCACCCATAATTGTAACTGTTTCATGCGTTCTGTTACAAAATCATCTTCATAACGACCTGTGTATAAGTATAATTATAAAATAAATCATTTATCACACTGATTTTAAACCAACAATTATAAAGAAATAAAATGACAACCAGTGTTCAATGTGGGGAAACATGAGAATAAGAAAAATCATAAAGATGAAAGGAAACTGTTTAGAAGTGAACAAATCAAAATAAACAATACATAGTGTGTACCTTCCGCTGAAGTCATGTAATTATTTTCATTTCATGAGATGAATCTGTGTAGATGGAAAGTCAATATGGGACCCCATCCATTGATCTAAACAAGTAACCATGATCACAAAACTACAGTTCTTGTCTGACAAGAATTGTGCACATAATATTACAGAATGATTTAGACAAAATGAAGAATGGAACAATCTTAAACAGCAGTATTAACTCTAGCACTTTTGTACAAAAAACAGCAATTTTGAAGCTCAAGGCAAGTTTCTGTAAAAAGTCTACCCAGTTTTACTTGTGTTGGATACCAAAGTGACTCTTCAAATATTTCAGTTATATGATAGCAGCAAGATTTTATGGTAAATGAGAAAATTCCAATAACAATTTACATGTACCTACTACTAGAACTCATGCCTCACACACAAACTTGCAAACTTTCCACATAAATCAGCATTAAGGCTCGACCACCTCTGGCGAAGTATTCAAGACTTACTGGTTTACAGCATGATCCTCTCACCACCAGATCACAGGGATCTTACAGGTCTTTACCAGGCACTTTTAGGGTAATAGTTGAGACCCAATATGAATGTTTCTCATAGCAAGTATGATTTATTTACTGCAGTACAAGGGAAACAGGTCTTTCCCATCACTCAATCTTGACTCAGCGGTCAGGAAATGTTGTTGCCCTTATATAAGGAAAGCTAAATAAAAATCTGAAGAGTTCTGGGTTCACATACTCAAAACTGGAGTGTTACTCAAGTCTGGGAATGTTACACAACTTCAAATAATCCTGAATTTGTTTGTTTGTTGTTGTTTAACGTCCCACTCAAGAATCTTTCACTCATATGGAGACGTCACCAAAGGCTGGTGAAGGGCTTCAAATTTTGCCCTATGCTCGGCACTTATGGCCATTGAGCAGTGAGGGTTCTTTAACATGCCGACTCCTACTGTGATATCAGACCTTGGTTTTCACTGTCTGATCCGAAAGAAAGTGGATCCTGGTAAAACAGTTTTTTAGAAAAATAAAAAATATTCATGCTTTTGTATAATACACACCAATACAAGTACTGACTACAACAGATATGAAAATTGTAACTTGATGACTTCAAATTTAATTACATAATTTAAAAACAATAAGAGGCCCATGGGCTTTGACGCTCACATGATTTGCAGCAGGTAATATCTGAGCTTTTCATATGCTTGAGCAGCATAAGTAGCAGCACATGGTAGGAACTTCATGATGATAATTTGTAGCAAATTAGAAATCAAATACAAAAGATATCTGGCTAAAAAGTTAAATATTACTGAGCTAAAGAGAATTAAGCAATGGTAGTAATGTTGGAATGAATATGATCTGTGAAAACAATGACACTTCTTGTTAATGTTATGCTGATCAGAAGTCTTGGTGTCCATTGTGGATTTTCAGATTTTCATGAATCTTTTAGTGACATTATGGCAAAGGGTCATAACTCTGCAACAGGCACAGGTACTTGAGGACAGGAATGTTTTTTATTTTTAATCTTCTTAATTTATCATTATTTGTAATATTATTCAACGCTATTAATATAATTTTATTTAATTTTGAGTTTTTTCAAAGTTTATATTATGCCCCATTTCTGATGATATATATAGGAGTAAAGGTATGCAAATGTTCATAAATCCTCAACCTCTTTCCATATTCCATTATTGGACACTGACCTGCAGAGGTCACTTTAAAATCAACTTACGTAATTTCTACTTTGTCGTTTCAAAAGCTTGTGTGAAAGTTAATAATCGAGGACTAATTTATTAAATGTTAACAAACGTACAAAATGTATTGACTCAAAATGAATGTTTTCTAAGAGGTAAATATGTTCAGAAGCAGGACAAGCTGTAGATTTGACAGTAAATATCATTTACTATTTTTTTGGAATACCTTTACTCCTATATATATATATATATATATATATATATATATATATATATATATATATATATATATATATATATATATATATATATATATATATATATAATCAGAAACAGGGCATAATCTAAACTGAAAAAAACATGAGGCCCAAGGATCCTTAAGTCGCTCACCTAGCAAAACTGGTCAACATTGCAGAAAACATAAGAAATGTGTAAAAGACAAAATGGCTTATAAACATGAAAAACAGTAGGCTCATTGGGCCTTAATAATCACCTGAGTGAGTGAAATTCATTTTATTGACAATATACTGAAAAGCAACCAAAAGCTTGAAAAATTAATTGAAATGGAGAATTAACTTGCATAAGGGTAGACTTGCCTTGCCAATATTTTTATAGATCTTTCAAGATAATGTGCAACAACAGAAGAAAAAGGGGAACTAACTTTCTATCCATTATACTTTTCAAGATAATAGCACAAATCTGTCAAAAACATGAAAAAAATCCAATTAATAGGGTAAAAATTCCCATAAGGGACTACCTGACAATTTCAGCTCAATAACTTTTTTGTAGCTCTTTGCATGATGAACATTTTTGCTTCTTTCATTTTTACTCTATCTATTATACTTTTCAAGATAATATCAAAAAACATCCAAAAAATGAAAAATCCACTTAAAAGGGGAAATAACTCCCATAAGGGGCAACCTGACAATTTTGGCCCTATTGACTTGTTGTTCATCTTTGCATGCTGAACATTTTTTATTCTTTCACTTTTACACTACCTACTATACTTTTCAAAATAATGTCAAAAAACATCCAAAAACATGAAAAATTCACAAAAAGGGGAATTAACTCCCATAAGGGTCAACCCTACAATTTCCACCAAAATGAAATATTTGTAGATTTTTGCAAGCCGCTGCAAGCCGCTGCAAGCCGATACATGTATTAAATCAAAAATATCTGCTGACTCATTCGTTTTATATTTAACCATGGCAGCCATGTTTGGTCCTAGCCCCTTTTCATCTGCAAACTTTATGTGGCTTTACATGGTTATACTTCCTGTCAAGTTTGGTTCAAATTGGTCCTATGGTTCTGGAGAAGTAGTCAAAAATGTTGAAAATTTTACCAAAAAAACATATTTTCCATTTACTTAGGTGCCTGTAACCTTTACCTTTAACCTTATGACCTTGAAATTTTGTCAAAATGATCCTCAGATAATTCTTAACAACTTTCTCATATATCTTTGTATACAAAAAGTCAATCAGTTTTGAGTTATTAAACAATTTGCAATACAAATATACCCTGTGTTACTGAAGCGCCCCCTAGTGGCTCATTTATCGACAGATTTCATTTTCGTTCACAAACTTTGTAGATATTGACTTAACCATCATGCATACACAATTTGAAACTTATCTGATAAATGTTTCATAAGAAGAAGATTCTTAAAGGTGTGCCAAGTTTTGGTCCTTTTAGGCCCATATTAAGGCCCCTATTGGTCCTATCTCTTTTTAATTCGAAAACTTGATGCAGCTGCACATGAGGATGCTATATGCCAAGTTTGGTTAAAATTGGCCCACTGGTTCTTGAGTTGAAGATGTTTAAATGCAAAAGTTAACAGACAGACGCCGACAGGTTGGTTTCCTGTCTTTCGGATGACGACAATGGACACTGGATCTTTGGCTATTGCAATAGCTCACCTGGCCCTTCAGACCATGTGAGCTAAAAAAACTTGAAATTAAATAAAATTATATTAAAAGCTTTGAGTAATATTGCAAATAATAATAAATTAACAAAATAAAAAAAATAAAACACATTCCTGTCCTCAAGTACCTGTGCAAACAAGGGGTTTGCAGACCATAGATTGTGGACTTTGCACATTGAAATGTGATAAATACTGAATTACAAAAGTTAATGATGTTACCTCATAGAGAGGCCATTAGAAAACTTTAACAAAGGGTTATAGTTGTGTAAATAAGGGGTTCTACATCCTGAAGTTCATCCAGTTCACAAGATGTTCAAGTGACTGATATACATTTCATAGTAATGATGACAGTGTCAACAATTAACATTTTGGCAAAGAGCAATATGTCTTTAATAATTAAGGTGATCTGGTTCAGTTGGTTCAGTGGTTCTTAAGGTTTAGTTGAAAATATCTCAGATAATCATATGCCAGGACGGTCATCTAGGTTTTTCAGATCAGCCGGAAAAACAACATTTGTTCAGGAATACAATATGTGTACAAAGTTTGAAGGCAATTGGCTTATTGCTTCTTAATTAAGAAGAGGTTGAAAATTTCTCAGCTAATCAGACATCAGGGCGACCATCCTGGATTTTTGGATTGGCCAAAAAAACAACAACACTTGGTCAGAACATCATAAGGAACAAGTGAAACCAAGTTTGAAGGCAATCGGTTCAGTAGTTCTTAAGAAGTCGAAATGTCTTGGCCAATCAGAAGCCAGGGTGGCCATCTTGGATTTTGGATCCACCCAAAAAACACCCAACACTTGGTCAGAACATCATAAGGAACATATGTACCAAGTTTGGAGTCAAATGGTTCAGTGGTTCTGAAGAAGATGTTTAAAATGTAAAAGTTTAATGCATGGCGTACGACAACGGAGAACGATCGGAGAATGAGCAATCATGTGAGCTGAAAATTCTTTTAGAGATTTTAGCGGTAAAGCAGTAATGTAACTTGACATAATTTCTTTGTTAGCAAATAAGCAACACTGGTTAGAAACTACCACATGTACTATGAGAATCTTCAGATACTTAGTCAATTAACTACAGCTAAGAGAATCTTCAGAACAGCTGACTTTTAGAATTTAACCCTTTAACCCATGCTGTTTTACACCTGATCTTATTTTGTTTGGTTAATTCATAATTAATAATGTACAGCAAAGAGAACTCTTTAAAGTATTGAATTATAGAACTTTGACCTTTGTCCCATGTTGTTCTACATCTTCACCTTTGACCCATGATGCTCTACAGCCTCACCTTTAACCCATGCTCTACTTATGATTTTTGTTTTTGTTTTGTTAGAAACTAATTACATGACCAGTAGCCATGACAATTCTTAAAATTGGTAAGTTGTAGAACTTCACCTTTGACCCATGCTGCTCTACTGTTTCCAATTCAGGGATATAAACACTCACTTTTAAGTGTCAAAGTCATCTAATTTGTAAATGGTTAAGATGAAATAAAAGCAAGGTAAGAGAAAACAACAAAAGATCTGTAATGGAACCTCAAAATAAATGTAAACAAACCTCTTCTCTTTGAATTACGTGAGTAAGTGCTACTTGCTGTGAGGAAGAAAGAAACATGAGTGACATTAAAGAATTTTGTGTATTTGAATGTACGAGAAATTCCATGAAGCCTTGTGCTATAATCACTCCAACAAATTTTCTGGTCAAGATGTTTTAGTGTGTTTAACAAAATGGTACCTCACATGTGTATCTGTCTTTGCTCTCCTCCCCTTTCACACACTGGATCTTTTTATAGCACATGAAGCCTTGTGCTATAATCACTCCAACAAATTTTCTGGTTGAGATGTTTTAGTGTATTTAACAAAATGGTACCTCACATGTGTATCTGTCTTTGCTCTCCTCCCCTTTCACACACTGGATGTTTTTATAGCAACCCAACCATACAGTTCTCTTTTATCATTCAATGCTATCACTATTGTACATACTTATAAGGCTATTCATAATACCAAATGTACTACATGTACTAAAACAAATGTTAATTAGCAATGCACATTACTATTATGTTATTTTAAATGGACGTTTTCATATTGTTCCTGTACTAAGTCCTCGTACAGTCATATTGGGTAGAGGTCAGCTGTATAGGCTCAAGGTGAAGTATGACTGTACAAGGATATAATACAGGATCAATATGAAACCACCCATTTCATGACACCTTTATTAACCAAAGACTTAAAATAACCAACAAAATCTGACTAAAGCAATAAATTAACATGAAGATGATATAAACAAAATAACCTTGGCAACATTCTTTATACTGCTTATACAGCTCATTCAATAATTTCATTCAATATTACGTCAATGTTTTTTGGTTGCGTCATATGCAAGTCACATCAGATACGTCCATTTCATTAAATAAGTCATGAATTGTGTAAAAATGTTGGTTTGTGTATATTTTTTGTATGATAAATATGCATCATTTTAAATGCTACATGTAGAAAAGCTTTATAGTACCTACTCAAAAGGACAGTCGTACAGCTTAAAAATGACAGTGTTCTCTCTCGTCCTAAATTTAATTCACTAACAGTATATATTCCATATGTTATAAGGTCAAAAAAAGACTTTTTATCTTTTCGTCTGCTAAATATAGAATGTACATTCCCGAATGTTAAATTTTCAGGAAATCGATTACAGACCATTTCAGTTTACTCTCAATTTATCCCTTACTATTTCCAAAGCAAGATCATTTTCTCAATACTTCCATTCATGATTCAGAACCGGAAGTTAAAATTCTGTATTAGACCGGTTAAAATTTCTGTATTAACTGGTTTTTCTGTAATAGCCCTGTTTTTCTGTAATAGCCCTGTTTTTCTATGATAGTCCTGTATTTATGACCAGTTCTCTGGCACACAAAATTTTATAAAATAGACAATTTGCAGTGTATTTCAAGTCACTGGGCCCAAAGTCACCAAATTTACTCAATACTCAATCTCAACTTTTATTTCATCATTTTGACTATTTAATCATTTGTAAAACTTTCGGGTTTGAGTGATTAGGAAGCATATTATTATTTTTCATCATTAGCATATAAATATTTGCATCACACTTATTATTTTCATGTAAAAAAATTAATAAGTATGGTACTCAAAATTTGAGTACATACTCAAGGAATTTTTTAATACTTCTGAAGTTTTCTGCAAATGATAAAAAATTTTGATCATTATTTTCAACTGTATGCCGTCAATATACAAACATGTCCAGTCACAGAATAATTTTTGCAAATTTTTACCCTAAAATCATGAAAAGTTAGTTGAGCTTGAGTACTAAGTAAATTTGGTGACTTCAGGCCCATATACAAAATATGATGCTTATGATGGTTAGTTTACAACTTAATACACAGTGTACTAATTAACTGTGCACATACGACTTACATCAGATGTGCTAATAAAGACTTTGTACTAAGCCCAAACCACATAAAGTTTGTAAGCATATGGAAACAACTAAATACATAAATTCTATGTTGGAAATTTAAGTTTCACATAATTATGTTACAGCTTCTGGATATAATTTAAAACACATAAATAAAACAAATTTGCCAGGACCGGGAATCTCCATACATAAATAAATCATAACTAACCTCCTTTGAGTCCTGAAGTTGAAACAGTACCAAAGCCAACTGAAAGAACGCATGCAACTGATTAGATTGTCTATTTCAGACAGACTGATAGGTGATCACTTTGGAAAGGTACCATACAGGTTTGACTGCTGAAGTGTAGGGAATATTTGAGGTGGGAAAATTCTTGTTAACTCACTTACTGTTTGTGGTAGAAAAATTATGTTAACCAACTTACTTTTTGTGGTGTTTTTGAAAATGCTGTTGACGGACTTAATCTATGTGGTATGAAAATTTTTGTTAACACTTTTTTTTTAATATCAAAGTACTGGAAGAACTGATACGAGTTGATGGCAATCGTAACTTTTAATGAGGTATGATACACTCAGTATACTGAATACTTTTTAATTCGGTAAAATTAGGTTTTACGAAAAAAAGTAACTAAGAATCGGGTCAGACATTTGGCTTTACGTGAGTACTGATGGCTTATTCATTATGCAACAAACTACATAGATCAGCGATATGATTATAAAATCTTGTGCTTATAAACATCGTTTCACCAGTATTAAATTTCTATGTGACAGGGCAGTATTAAACCCTTAAGCTATACGTCCTATCAGTGCAGTATTATACCCTTACGGCAGTATCCTATCAGGGCAGTATTATACCCTTAGGCTATACTTCCTATCAGTAGCCTTAAATCTCTAGGTCAATAGTGTACATGTAAAACATTTTCCCAACTTCAAAGTCTGCCGCGAGTTTCTCATCATTTTAGATCACGTGAATGAGGAATGACGCAACTTCTATGTCCAACTTCACAGACAGATCTTGGCAAGTGAGTGAAACTTGACCAAAACTCATTTGCATATTAATCATGTGCAGTAATTGTTAAAAGTCCAGTCTATCATTTTAAATGTCAATTTTAACGCAAGAGTATAATGGTGAAAAATAATTGAAAAGTAACATTCTAAAGCAAATCTATAATATCTTAAAATTCATAAAGGATGCCGAACTGACCTTAAATAGCATATATTTCAACAAGTCTTGTAGACCTATATTTTTTAACGATTTGTTACTATATTTTCGTCATTTTAAAAAGCAAAAATATACAAATAAAAGTGTGATTTAGAAATTTTAATCTTGAAGTTGAGTTTATGTTGCTGAAAGGCACATACATGTGTAATTTTGTGTCAATATAATGTCTTATTAACCCCATACTGCAAAATGTGCTTTGACTTGTTCCGAATAAACAACCTCGCATAACATAACTGCGTTGATGTTCCATCAACTCGTAAAAATTCTATTAATATTTAAATAATTTTGAGTGTTTGATAAAGGCTACAGCCAAGAAAACAAAAAGGTCAAAAACATGAGAAAGTCAGTAGTATTTGGTAATAATGGAAAGACAGTCACAAGACAGACTAACCATTTTCCACATGTCATCACACTACAAACTGAGCCTCCTCTCTTGTTTGAGTTATAGAAACAGCAGTAATAGTTGGTTAACAGTTTAAGTGAAGGATATATATCAGTGTGGCAAGGATATCGGCAACTTTTGTAACTTTTAAACAATCTTAACATGAGTAACATATGGTAAGAATCCATAATCATTGAATGGATTGCAAGTTTATCAATTTGATCAAGTTACAAGTAGTTTGAGCATTAAGTCTATAGTAAAACCCATCATCTATCCCTAGCAGCTTATATCTAGCACTGTCTGATTATTATAGTTATTTTAGAATAGAAAGCAAACAAAAGTTGTCCAAAGGCAAGAGAGCTTGCCAGTGACAGTATTGTATCTCAGATACTGAAATTTGGACTGAGAAGTAGATCATCTAGGTCACAAGGTCAAGGTACCATCTGAAAAGGCAGATTATGAAGATTGCCATGTGAAATATTTAAGATCTACCACTTATACTTAGAGCGATACAGCCCAGTTTTGATTTTTAGTCCATGGATGACACTAGGGGTATGGCATTAGCTCTCCAAACATTTTGTCCCATCGAGATAAAAGGAGTTACTGTTTCCTAGTTCCTTTCAATACAGGTACTATCAGATTACCAAATCGTCAGATATATCTTTAGGCCAGATATTGAATAAATTAGCATATACATGATGTATAAATCAGACTCAACTACCCACAGTATCATTACTTTTTCAAAAATCCATGTTTTTACTTTTTCAAAACCCATGTTTTTACTATTCAATTTTTGTGTGTATTGTTTCAATGTCTTGTTTTTGTTGGGCCTTTGCAAGCTATCAAAATTTCTAAAGGATGGATAGATATACATATTGGGGAAAAGAAGATAGTTCCAAATGTTTGTTCAAGACTTATAAATATAATCACACACACACAGACTAAGACAGTATGGCAAACTACTACTGCTGTATCACACTATGTAATAGAGTAGTATTGAAGTCTGTTGAAATGATGATTCTGCATGAGCTAGTGAAAGAAATATAAAGATGATATGCTATGTTGAAACCTTCTTACAAAGTAAGGTAAAGCGAATATAGCTTAGTGTTGGCCAATGGTAGACAGAAAATGGTCGGCATTTTCTCTGAAAGACTAGCACGAGAATTTTATCAGACAAGTTACAGAAGTGCAATGGAAGTGAAAAATGCTGTGTTGGAACAATGTCCTATGAAAATATTTTATAAGGAAGAAAATGAGAACATGTGCACAGGTAACAATATACAGACCAATTACATATCTGTGTTGTAATATAAAATGAACCACACTTTTCAAACTTATATATACTTGACACCTAAAAAACATCAACCTTGTCAATGCATGATTTAGCTATCATTATATGTACAACAACAGACATATACATTTGGAATTTCAAACAGGTTCAGAAAAACTAAAAGAAAATTATTAAGTAAATACAAATGTTGTTAGTAATTTTTTATCATTTTAATACATTTTATATTTTGAAATATCAAGATCAACTGATCTGGTCTTGACCTAAAAAAAACAAAAATTGGATGAAAATATCTATTTAAGTATTTATTCTTATTTATTTATCTATTTTTAAATAAAATATATATTTACCTGAAAGAGCTTTTTCTGGAAGTGGTGGTATTGGAATACAAGTAAACTTTTCTATTAGTCTCTCATGTAGCCAATCAAAATGCTTGTATCTCCTGCTCACTTGTATATTGCTAAACTGAAGAAAAAATATACAGTCAAACTTGCATTAAAAGCCACCTCTTTATCAAGGGCATTTTCCTATAAAGGGCACTTTCAAACATAACCTTTGTTAAGCTTTTTTCTAATAAATAAACCTCTTTATAGAAACCACCTGTCTATGGCAGCCACTTTTGCTTGTTCCCTTTTGAGTGGCCTATATAGACAAGTTTGACTGTATGTCTGGTTATACAATGTATCTAAATATGAAATATTGGACAGAACTGTAAATAAGTGTTATGAACCCATCAATTTCTACATTGATTAAAAATAATATGTCACAATGCAGATGAACATTTCTACAGGAAAATTTACAATGAATATCAAATAGTACACAAACAAAAGGCTCAACATGCCTGAACAGTCACTTCAGTGAAATGTATGAAATATTCCAGGTTTTGACCCTTTTTGCAGCCCAATGGGTTACTTAAAGAAGCTTCCCTAGGGATAAAATTAGTCCATTAGTTCTTGATAACAAGTCGAAAATGTGTAAAAATACAAGAAAAACATTTTGTTTACTTAGGTGCCTCTTGACCTGAACAAGGGTAATAAAGCATACAACATTAAAATTACACTGGCAAGATTAATAGTTCCTTCTTGTCGCCATACCTATGAGTAACCAGAGAGGAATAAAACGTTTTCCTAAAGAAGCTTGTCAGAACTGAAAAGTGAGTGGAATCATTCATATGATACTCAAAAGGTTAGTCTTTCCCATTGTAATAAGATATACTTACTGATGGTGTGAGCTGGTAAGCTATATAACTTTTTAAACCTTTCATTTTGCTTTCCTTCTTTGGAGATTTAATGGCACATGTATAAGGTTCTGAGGGGTGAATCCATTCTGGGCCATCACTTCCTTCCTATAAAACGACAAAAGACTTACCACAATATGACCAAAAACAAGAGGCCCAAGGGGCCATAAGTCACTCACCTGGCAAAATTGGTCAACATTGCAGAATACATCAAAAATGTGTAAAAGATAAAATGGCTAATAATCATGAAAATCAGTAGGCTCATTGGGGGCCTTAATTATCACCTGAGTGAAATGTATTTTACTGACAATATACTGAAAAACAACCAAAAGCTTGAAAAAATGGAGAATTAACTTGCATAAGGGTAGATTTGCCGTGCCAATATTTTTATAGATCTTTCAAGATAATGTGCAACAACAGTAGAAAACATGGAAAATCCATTTAAAAATGGAACTAAATTTCACAAAGATCACCCTGACAATTTAATTCCTGTTACTTTTTCATAGATCTTTGCATACTGAACATTTTTGCTTCTTTCTCTTTCTCTCTATCTATTATACTTTTCAAGACAATAGGACAAAACTGTCAAAAACATGAGAAATCCTCACTATTTTACATGTAGTTCTTACACTTAAGATTGTTTTCTACCTCACTATTTGACAGTACAGCTGTTATTATACCTCCTTCTTTACTACTTCTGCATTTGATAGTACAATATACAACAAATACTTACAATTATTTTAATGAGATCACTTTCTGATACATTAGCTGTAACTTGACCCATTAGAAAAGCATCTCCACCGGCTTTAGCAAATGTTGAAAATCTACAAAATAAACAAAAGAGTCACTGTTTGTGATTCAACCGGACCCAATTTTGCCAACAAACAGAAAATTGGTAGAGTACCTTGAATCCTGTAAAGCATTGTCACAATCACTTCAGTAGTTTTGGGGATGAACTAACATCAAAAATGTGAAAAGTAAAAGGACAGACGCCGGATAATGGGTGATGAAAAAAGCTCACATGAACCTTTCACAGTCTTGTATCTTACTGTTCAAATGACACATACACTTGACTGTTAATAGAGGTTCAAAACCTTTATAGTTTTGTTGATGTTTACACATAAACCTAGCCATATTTAATAAGATTTTAAGGCAGTTTAATATTGTAAGCTCAAAGCGTGTTATGATAATCATATTTATTTTCTAGAACTTCTTATTATACTTAGGTCAAACTGTAATACAAAATATAACTTGCAACATAGATGAAGAAATGCTTTGTAATATGTGTGTGTGTGTGTGTTTGCATGCACTGGTGCATGCATGCATGAGTGTGTGTGTGTAAACACAAATATGTATGTCACAAAATTAGATTAGAATCAATTTTACCTGTTAAAACTTTTTTTGACTGTCCCATACTTAGAAACATCTCCTGTGGGTGACAATTGTTTTTTCTCTCTTCTTGGGGCCGACAGTCCAAAGTTTCCACCACCCTGAAGATCCTAGAGTTGAAAAGGAAATAAAATGTAAATTAGAAAGCTCAAGGTTTGAGATTAATTGTTCATATACAATACCAATGAGAGCCCAAGGTTTGAGATTAATTGTTGATATACAACATCAATGAGATTCCAAGGTTTAAGATCAATTGTTGATTTACAATACCAGAGAGGGCCCAAAGTTTAAGATTAATTGTACAATACCAGTATGTATAAGTAGATCACCATTTTATGTAACAATATGAAGATATAATGATTCAGATTAACACTCTTACACTTTGTTGATAGAAACAGGGAAGAATAATATTAATTTCAAAGGGAGACAACTCTTCAAACTCTACTTTGTGTTCATATAGTTATCTCCCATTACAGCAGGTACCTCAGCCTTGGTATTTGTATATTTAAACTGCTGAATTTTGCGAACGTTTTAAAAAATATTTAAATAAACTTTCTCTGAGTAAAATTATCATGCACAGAAAATATTTTGAATATCAATTTTTTTTTTTTATTTTCATTGACAATTCCTTATGTTTTTCTCACCAAAAAATTAACAATGAGGTGGTCAGGTATCAAGAGATGGAAAATAAAATTAGATATCCCGGATGTTACTTGAAATACATGGGTAGTCAAGGAAGAGAAATTTTCATGCAAGACATTCTGGTACTTGTACAATGTACCACATAAAGACCCTCAGAATGTAAGCAATTAAGTTACTGAGAAATCCTTGAACATAAGGACATACAGACCCTCAACAAGAAGCATCCCTAAATGCAAAGCAACGTAACGGGTTAAATATTAGCAGACAACCCAATACAACATCTTAAGACAAACAGTGCCATTAATTAACAAAGCATTTACTTTTCCATCTAGAGCACCAAAGTGAAGATGACCGGAATGACATACTAACGCTTGATCAACAACGGTTTTAAACAAATAAGAATATTTACGATTCAGTAGTACATATAAACATTTAAATGAAGTGTATATGAAATGATGGAACTACCTTGAATTATCATACTGTGTGTTATATGTACAATCTATAACATAAAATTGTAAGGAATATACAAGTTTATGAAATATGTAGAACTAGGAGGCCACAAACTGTTTATTGATATTCAATAGAGTCTGACAACTTTGTGTGTTGAACTTGTTAACCATATTGAGTAAGTTCTCAGTGTGTAATTAGCTTATTTGTTTGTTTTAGACTTAATTGCACTCTTGAAGAATTAGCCCTTTGATCAGGATTTCATAAACAACTGGTGAGCTAAAACTATTCCATTTAAATTCTTCCTTCCCTTACAACAGACTTGGACTATTGATCTGATGTAAAGTCCATTTGTTTTTAAGGATATATGAGATTAATTACAAGACATGAACAAGCCAAAAGTAAAAATTGCAGTCCCAAACAAACCTCTCCCACTAAGAAATTCCAGGAAATCTATGAATTTATATAACACCTATGCCACATCATAAATCCATAAAAAATGTACTACATTATTTCACCAATATACTGCGATATTATAGCAAGAGAAGATAAACATTATGACTGAGTGTTTTCTAACATATTCTTATACTGCAAGTTCTAAATCAATTGGTGACATTGTATAATTATTCTTCATGACAACGGTATGGGTGATACTTATGAATACTTCCAAACCCTGTTGCCATGGTTACCATGGGTGAACATGCTTAGTGACAATACAAAATCACTCCACAAATCTTACCAACAGTTGCTCCTGTAAATCAAAATGAAGAATTTAAATCATGTACCCTGTAAATATAACATATTTTAATCTTAAAAATTGGCCACGGATCTCTAAAATCACAAAAACACTCGGGTTTAAAGTGTCTAATTGGTCACCTGTGACTCTACCCTTTCTACAAAACCCTTGACTTCGATATCATGAAATTCTACACGTTTGTTATACCTATCCTACAGCTGTTATACCGGTATATCAAATTTGAAGAGATCAAGAGAAAATATGGTTTTGACTGTTGTTTAACGTCCCATTCAAGAACCTTTCACTCATATGGAGACGTCACCAAATGTCAGTGAAGAGCTTCAAATTTTGGCCCATGCTTGGCACTTACGGCCATTGAGTAGTGAGGGTTCTTTAATGTGTCGACACCTGCTACAACACGGAACCTCAAGTTTTACTGACTCATCCAAAGGACAGGAAACCAACCTGCCGTCGGCTGGACTCAAACTCATGACCTCACGATCAAGAGTCGAGCGCGCACCAATGACTGAGCCAGGCCAGCTCAATTCATTACTACTTTCTAATTTAACTTTGTATACATAAAGTAAATCAGTTCTGACTTAATAAGCCAATTCCATTTATATATGTGGCTGTGACCTTGAGCTTTGACTCAACGACCTTGGAACTTTGACATAATGATCCTAAGAAAGTCCCTAACAACTTTCTCATATATCTTTGTACATGTTTAATCAATCAGCCTTGACTTTTGAAATAAGCCATTTGCATCAAACAGACCCTATATCATCTGGTCATAGGTTCATGAGAAGATGTACCACATTTTGCTGCTTTTTGGCCTTCTGGGGGGTCCTATAGTTCTATCCCCTTTTCTTTTACATATTTTATGTGGATTTACATGGGGATAGTTCTTGTCTAGTTTGGTTAAAATTGTTCCCTATAGTTCTTAAATCAAAAATGTGGAAAAGTTAACAACGAATGATGGACAATGCCAGACATTAGCAAAAGGTCACCATGGGCCTGTGGCTCAGGAGACCTAAAAAACCATGCACAATACTAAACACTGTAAGAATCATTTAAATGTGTTTCATCACACCTGTTGTGTAGCACCGGTACTGTTAGATGATTCATCATCATCATCCCAGTCCTCATCCCATCCCTCTTCACTCTGTTGTGTTGTTAGTCCTCCTCCAGTATATCCCGCATTTTGATTGTTGTATGTGTTGGTATATTCAAATCCATTGGTCTCCTGATGACCAAGGGGATTATCTTGTGTGGGATTGTAACTGTCCCAGGAATCACTTCCTGACGGTAATGAAGCTACTGGAGGAGGGGGTGGAGGAAATGATGGCTCTGGGGGCTCAACTAACTGAAAAAAAAGAAGACAGAGTCTGAATATCCTCTGGATATAATAACAAGAAAAACAAGAGGCCCATGGGCCACATCAGTCACCTGAACTGTGTTGGTACATGTATCTTACAAATATGGGAATCTCAAATTTACAAATTATTTTAACACTCCTTGGGAGTGGAGGAGACTTAAAAATGAATGAAAATGACAAAGCTGGGAAAGATGTCAAAAACATGTCAAAATTATTTTTCCAATTTATTCCAGAAACAAGAAACTGAATCGTGCATCCATAAAAACCATTCAGAAGCAATTAGTTTTTCAATCCATGCAGCAGTTCTGGAGAAGATTTTCAAAGAAGGGATACCCTCTGAGTCCCATTTTACCCACCCTAGATCCATCCCTAAGTCCATCTGGTCAAAAAACATAAAATTGTTAGGGAACTTGGATACTGTACTTGCTTCCTTTATCCTTCAGCGGTTCTGTAGAACAAGTGTGTGAAAAAATGCCCCCTCCTTCTTTTTGCAGTTTTAAAAATTCATGAAAAATTCTTTCAGGAAAGCATTTCTCTACCTAATTACATGTAAAACACTTAAAAGGAATGATGAATAAATGGGGATAAGATCAAAGAAATCATACAAAAATAAATGAAAATGACAATGTGTAAAAAGACATCAAAAAATTAATTTTCCCATTTCTACGAATTAACAAACTTTAATCAAACATCTATGTAGATAACTTGGATACAATTAGTTTTTCAATCCCTGCAGCAGTTCTGCAGGAGAAGATTTCTAAAGAGGGGTATCCCCGGGGCTTATTTTGCCCTACCCTGGATCCATCCCCTCAGTTGATCTGGCCAAAATGAACAAACTTGGTAGAGGATCTTGAATACTTGCATCTTACAAAGTTTCATCAAAATCCCTTTAGAGGTTTTGGAGAAGAAGTTGAAAATGTTGAAATTTCTGATTTCAACGAAATTGACAAACTTGAATCATACATCTATGAAGATCATTCAGATACAATTAGTTTTTCAATTCAAGCATTAGTTCTGGAAAAGAAGATTTTTTAAAGAGGGTACCCCCTTGGGCCTCTTTTGCCCCACCCTGGATACACCCTTAGGCCAATCTGCCTGAAATTAACAAACTCGATAGAGGACCTTGAGTGCTTGCTTCCTATAAAGTTTCATCAAAATCCCTTAAGCAGTTTTAGAGGAGAAGTCGAAAATGTGAAAACTTTACGGGCAGACAGACGACAGACAAAAGACGATCAGAACCTTTGGTTCAGGTGAGCTAAAAATCAATCACAAAAGTCAGATTTATTGTCTTACCTACAAAAAAAACAAGTGTACAAACTATTTCTTTTTTTATACAGTTGTCGTGAGACGAGCATGATTTTCAACATTATTTAAAAATGTGTGCAATAGATATACAGAAAAATTCAATATCACATAAACTATGTATATTTTTATCTTAAAATCATTAGAATCTCTTTTTAATGAGCTTGAGTAATTAGTGACACTAATAATTATAAAAGTTTACAAATACCTGTACATATGCTTCAGGAATAAGACCTGTTTCTCCAGCAGAATTCTGTGCTTCCCACCAACCTTCTCCTATATCCTACAACAACAACAAAAACAAGCTTAATTTGAAGAATTTTTAGTCTCCCACCTGGGGTGTATCGCAAATACTGTATATACAAATTGACAAAAGCAAAACTTACCAAACTATGTGTGTCTGACCAAATATGGTTTGACTCAATGAAAAAATGAAAGAAAGATGGACCAGAAAAAAATAATATCAAAAAATGGAATTAACTCTGAAAAAAATAAAGGTGTTTAGCAATATGTGACACTGTCTACTTAAAGGGGTATTAGCTGTGTTTTTTTTTTTTTAATTTTTTCTAATTAGATTAGGGTATAATAGCAAAAAAGAGATATACACAGGCTTAAAAATTCTTAAATTCCTATACTTTTTGTGAAAATTGCCATAGAAACCCTGTTTGGCAATTATTCATTTGCAAATGATTAATTTGACCTTACTATTTATATATGCATATGCCACTGGACCTGATCTTGTTTTCATGAATAACAACTTTGATGCATTTCACACCTTGACCTTTTCTACCCTACCGACCATATTAGACTATAAGCTAGTCTATAACAGAAAAAGACATTCCTTTGAGATACTAAGGAATGAAAGGGTTTATTTTATAATTTGAAAAACTCCCTGGAATTTATATATGACAAACATCTGCCTATACTTATTAAAACTTGA